>OY992885.1:56312478-56745099 GCA_963921405.1 Cepaea hortensis | reverse complement strand
CTTTAGGGCATTTTCAAAGTTGTCATAAAAATAATGCATAATGCCTAACATTGTAACTCATCTTTTTATGCTTACGAAGTTATCTACAGTCATGCAGGTGATTAGAGACGGTTTTCATTAGAAATAATGGTTGGTGTGTGGAAGGACATTCTTTTAAGTTACTTTATTTTGTTGTATGAATTTAATGAGACGCTACCCGCCAGGAGCTGGGCGAAGCCACGCCGGGTCAGATAGATAGACGGACCCACCTTTTCGCTGCAGTTATCTGCAGGCATATGCGTTATAATCCTCCTCCTCCTCCTCTCTCCCCTCCTCCTCCTACCCTCTTCTCTTCCCCTCCCCCTCTCCACCTCCTCCTCCCTCTTCTCCTCCTCCTCCCACCTCCACCCACACCCCTCCTCCTCCTCCACCTCCTCCTCCTCCTCCATCTTCCTCCACCTCCCTCCTCCTCCTACCACCTCCCCTCCTCCTAATCACTCCTCTTCCTTCCTCCTCCCTTCTCCTCCTCTCTCCTCCTACTCCTCCTCTTCCCTCCTCCTCCTCCTCCGTCCTCCCTCTCATCCCTCCTTCTCCTTCTCCCTCCATTTTCTCCCCTCCTCCTCCTACCTTCCTCCTCCTCCCCTTACTCCTCCACCTCCTCCCTCCTCCCTCACCTCCCACCCACCCTCCTCACCTTCCCCTCCTCCCTCCTCATCCTCTCTCCTCCCTCCTCCTCCCTCCCTCTACACCTCACACCCACCAACCTCCTCCCTCCTCCCCACATCCCTCCTCCTCCACCTCATCCACCTCCCTCCTCCACCCACCTCCTCCACCTCCCCTCCTCCTCCCTCCTCCTCCACCATCTTTCTCCTTCTCACCTCCCTCCCCCCTCCTCCTCCCCCTCCTCCTCCCGTGTTCTTATCCTCCCTCACCTCCTCATCCTTCTCCTCCTCCTCCCTCATCCTCCTCCCTCCTACCCCTCTCCACCCTCTTCCTCCTCTCCCTACTCCTCCTCCCCTCCTCCCCCTCCTCCTCTATCTTCCTCCCTCTTTCTCCCTCTCCCACCTCCTCCCTCCTCCTCCCTCCTCCCCCTTCACCTTGCTCTCCTCCTCCCACCTCCTCTCCTAACACACACCTCCTCCCTCTCCTCCTCTCTTCTTCCTCCTCCTCCCTCCTCCATCCTTCCCCCTCATCCTCCCTCCTCCTCCTCCTCACCTTCTCCCTTCTCCCCTCCTCCCTCCTCCTCCCTTATCCCCCTCCTCCTCCTCCTCCTCCCTCCTTCTCTTCTCTCCTCCTCCTCTCTCCCTCCTCCTCCTCCCTCTACCTCCTCCCACCTCCTTCCTCCTCCTCCCTCCTCCTACCTCCTCCTCCTCATCCTCTCCTCCTCTTAATCGCTCCTCCTCCCTCCTATTCCTCCCTACTCTTACTCCTCCTCCTCTTCTCCTCCTCCTCTCTCCGCCTATCTCTTCCTCCCTCCTCCTCCTCCCTCCTCCTCCTCCCTCCTTCTCCTCCCTCTACCTCCTCCCTCCTCCTCCTTCCTCCACATCCCTCTTCCTCCTCCTCCCTCCTCTTCATTCCTCCTCCTCCTCCCCCTCCTCCCTCCTCCTTCTCCCTCCTCCTTCTACCTCTTCCTCCCTCCTCCTTCTCCCCCACCTCCTCTCTCCTCATCCTCTCTCCCCTCCTCCCTGTTCCTCCTCCCCCTCTCCTCCTCCCCCTCCTCCTGCGTTCTCCTCCTCCCTCCTCCTCCTTCTCCCTCCTCCCTCTTCCTCCTCCCTCCTCCTCCCCTCCTCCCTCCTTCTCCCTCCTCCTCCTCCTTCCTCCTCCCTCCTCCTCCCTCTTCCTCCTCCTCCCTCCTCCTCCCTCCTCCTTCTCCTCTTTCCCCCTCCTCCCTTCTCCTCCCTCCTCCTCCTCTCTCCGCCTATCTCTTCCTCCCTCCTCCTACCTCCTCTACCTCTTCCACCCTCTTCCTTCTCCTCCTCCTCCTACCTCCTCGCCCTCCTCCCTCCTCATAATCACTCATCTTCCTTCCTCCTCTGCCCTCCTCCTCCTTCTCCTCCTCCTCCCTCATCCCTCCTCCTCCCTCTCCTCCTCCCTCTCCTCCTTCTTCCTCCTTCCTCCTCCCTTCTCCACCTCCTCCTCCCCCTCCTCCTCCCCCCTCCTCCTCCTCCCTCCTCCTCCCTCCACATTCCTCCTCCTCCCTCTTCCTCCTCCTCCCTCCTCATCCTCCTCATCCCCATCCTCCTCCCTCTCTCCTCTCCTCCCTCCTCCCTCCTCCTTCTCCCTCTTCCTCCTTCTCCCTCCGCCTCCTCCCTCCTCCTACTCTCTCCTCCTCCTCCCTCCTCCTCCCTATCCCTCCTCCCTCTCCTCCTCCTCCCTCCTCCTCCTGCGTTCTCCTCCTCCTTCCTTCTCCCTCCTCATCCTCCTCCTTTTCCCATCCTCCTCTCCCTCCTCCTCCTCCCTCCTACTCCTCCCTCCTCCTCCTAATCCCTCCTCCTCCCTCCTATTCCTCCCTACTCCTCCTGTCTCCTCCTCCTCCCTCCTCCACCTCCCTCTTCCTCCTCCCTCCTCCATTTACCCAAGACAGACAGACAGACAGATAGTCGGGAACGGGAGCTTAAATGACTACTTATATGATTTAAATGAGATGCTCTCCTCCATGGGCTGGGTCGGGTCAGTCAGATAGACAGACAGACAGACAGACAGACAGACAGGCGGAAACGGGAACTTATATGACTACTTATATGAATTAAATGAGATGCTCCCCATCAGGGGCTGGCGAAGCCGGGCCGGGTCAGACAGACAGACAGACGGACAGATAGACAGACAGATAGATAGTCGGGAACGGGAGCTTAAATGACTACTTATATGATTTAAATGAGATTGCTCTCCACCATGGGCTGGGTCGGGTCAGTCAGATAGACAGACAGACAGACAGACAGACAGACAGACAGGCGGAAACGGGAACTTATATGACTACTTATATGAATTAAATGAGATGCTCCCCATCAGGGGCTGGGCGAAGCCGGGCCGGGTCAGACAGACAGACAGACGGACAGATAGACAGACAGATAGATAGTCGGGAACTGGAACGGGAGCTTATATGACTACTTATATGAATTAAATGAGATGCTTCCCACCAGGGACTGGGCGAAGCCGGGCCGGGTCAGCTAGTGTGTGTGTGTATATATATATATATATATATATATATATATATATATATATATATATATATATATATATATATATATTGTTGCGTATCCCTTACGGGACGTTGCAGTCAATACCAGCATTTTTCAGCTGCTGTTGATGTACTAGGCAAGTATTATGTTCAGTAGTTTGCCATTGCTTTCTGAACGACCGGCTCCCATACCAGCACGTTATAATACAACGCGAGACGGTCTGCTGCACAAATCGGTCGCAGCTGAGCTTCGAACGCCTGGTACCCGGCTCACGAACCGCGTTCGCAAGCCTTTGGCCACGGAGATGATATATATATCGTCACTACCCTCCGGACAGGTCCATAAATGCTCAGATTCTCCCCCCAACATATGCATCAGCGTCCGGTGGCTAATAGTGCCAGTTCCGTGTTGGTTGACGAGGCCCCTCGTTTTCCCGATGTACCTCTCGTGTCTGGCCGTGCCAAATTTTACTCCCAAGTCTCTCATCCTGGACAACGATGTGGATTCACTGACGTCAAAGTCCTCTGTTCTCGACGTCTCTTTTAGGATGTTAATAACATCGGCGCGATCCATGGGCTGGCCATCTGCAGGGGATGCAGATTGATTGATTGATTGATTGATTGATTTACGAACCCACATCACAGCATTTGGGGCATTCCCATTAGCGCTCCGTCCCCATCCTCAGCAGCCAGCGAAGAGTTCCAACACTAATAGTACCAGTAGCAATCTGATTATATGTCCGTCTCGCCTTTCCTCTGAGCGTCGATCGTCGATATAAATACATATACATATTCACAACCTGGATCCAACAATACACACTCACACACGCACGCACGCACGCACACACACACGCACGCACGCACGCACGCACACACACAGTTTCCCCTTGCAGTAACATTAATCCGTACGGTTATTATGGATGCTATTCTAGAGGATACCTGCAACCCCTGGCCCAGTTACAAGGTGCGGCAGCTCAAGCAGTTGAATACGACCTTCCTGAACATTCGAGACAGTGCCTATACCCATGTAGAGCATACACACGCAGTGGCGTCACTGGGGTTGGTGTCACCCAGTGCGGTAAACTCTTGGTGTCACCCCTCTAGACTTTCACCATGGTCTTCTTCCGAGTGTTCCTGTACCATATATAATCGCATATAGTAATGTTTGTAAAATAAGTCAAAAAGTTAATAAGGACATAAGAAAGAAAACAAATTGAACAATATAACTTCAATACTTCAGGTAAAACATAAATAAAGAACTTCGACAAACTCGGACAAAGTTAAATTTTTGTTATTTTGCTATGTCTGATTTGTCAAATTTGCAATTTTTTTTTATTTTGGTGTCACCCCTTGATGGTGTCACCCGGTGCGGCCCGCACCCCCCGCACCCCCCTAGTGACGCCCCTGTACACCCGACCAATAATTGAATAATATTCAATACATATAAAACAATTAAGAGATATGGTGAATACAAGTTAGTGGGCTTACCTGCAAGTACGATGATCCGGGTTTACTCCCCAGTAGTAGGATTGTTTACTCCTGGGGTCGACCCAGCCTCGTAAAATGAGTGGATACTGGGTACTTTAATGGATTCTCTGTACATTTGAATAACGAAGACACAATTGAATAACGATTGCACAATTTGTTGCCTGGTATATTTCGCCCAATTTATTGCCGCATATATTTCCCAGCATCTCGTCAGGTTCATACTGCAGAAATCTTACAACATAAACTAAAGCAACAAGATCGGTCCTTCATGCTGAAATATACAACACACATATTCTCACAGTAATGTAAATTGTTTTTTATGTTGCATGTTCTATGCAGGACGTTGCGTTCAACAATATCCACAGCTTGAATTACTAAGCAATTTAACATTCCAAAGTTGCCATTGCTTTCTGAACGAGAAGTCAACGTTGACGTTCAACTGGCAGGTATAGAGATTGGACCCACAACCCCGCCAACAGCACACGGGAAGTTTACGCGCTAGCGCTCTAAGTTCCGAGGCCACGCTGCTCTCTAAATGTAAATTGCCTACCGCGGTATATATCAGTTCAACTACTACTATTATGAGGCATGGTTTCATACTGTCATACAGGTTAGTGCGCTGCCCTACCAACACAGTGATCCGGGTTCAGGCCCCAGTTGAAACATTTTCTTCTGAACCACATTGACACTGGAGTGGACTCAGTCTCGTAAATATGGTACTGGGTACTTTAAAGATGCGTGCGTGCGTGCGTGCGTGCGTGCGTGTGTGTGTGTGTGTGTGTGTGTGTGTGTGTGTGTGTGTAACAGCAATATATAAGTTTCCAGAGCGATGTCAGTGTAAAATAGTAAATTGGAACATAAAAGAGACAAACTAGTATGCATTAATCTAATAGCGAGGGCAGACGCCGCATTCCAACTATCAACTTGTAAAGAATGGTTTTAAATGGTTTAAAGAATGGTTTGTAAAGAACGGTTTAATATGGTTTAAAGAATATATATATATATATATATATATATATATATATATATATATATATATATATATATATATATATATATATATATATATATATATATATATATATTATATATATATATACATACATATATATATATATATATATATATATATATATATATATATATATATATATATATATATATATATAGGGTTAGCTTTCCATATATAAAGTGTCCCTCGCCATCAGGCGAACCATGTCCGACTTCTGAGATATTTATAATTTACAAGTCAAGGACGAGACGTCTAGGTTTAATTCCAGCTGACCGACGTGTGGAACCAGTTCGCTGCAGTAAGAAGAGAATGTTAAAGCGCGTTAAACCTCTCAGCCACACCGCTGTGATACAACGAGTGTGGTGTAATAGTAACGACTTCGTGGAATAGCACATACTTTAATTCATAAAGTTGTGTCTCATAGTTGTTTTCCTTTTCGCTACAGTGTGCCATTTAACATCAGCGGTTTTGCCGGTTCATTCCCTTCATCGATAAATTGGATTTAAACGTTTTATACCTCGTTTATAAAGCAATGGAAAACTAAAGATCATAAAATTGCCTAGAAATATGACCTGGGATTAATTACAACGTCCTCTAAATGACATGCAACATTTGATTTCTCTAGGGTATGATGAGTTAAATGTTAAAGTCAAGACTTCGTGGAATATAAAGAGTTGTAAGGTGTGACGTCACATGAATGGGTTATATTTCAGGGTTAAAGTTTACACAGAAGACTGCTCCCTTTTATATATACTTAAGATTGGTATTAACCGAGGTATCAGGTTCAAGGATAGTGGCTTCTGCGATCTACACAATTAGCGGATTATGTGACTCAGATATGTCAATGAATCTGTATGACCCAAATATTGGGTAAATGTATTTATCTCCTGGTCATGTTGCCTCGTTAGAACATGGTAAAATCGTTGGATTACATTGCAGTCTATAATACATACAATGCTGTTGTTACTAATACTGTCATTCGCGGAAGAAATGAATTAGTCATATAATTGTGTAAAGTTGAATGCAATGCAAACACCTCTTCTCATTCGCTTATTATCAACTACAAGATTGAGTCTTTTGTTCAAACATCAGTATTCTTACAGTGTGGCAAAGGTGATCTGTGGCAGACATGTATACACATTAGAAAAATAAAACAACAACTTACTGCATTGTGAAATATTATACAGGGCTACATGAAAGATCAAGCACAGTGGAACACGAAAGGATCAAATACAGGTGGACACGTAAGGTGTAGCGCGTTTACCTGGTGCAGCATGGTTAAAAGGCTGCAGTGTCGGCACCAGGTTCTCCCCGGGTTTAGAGCTGGGAAGGTTTAATACACCTATTGCTTTCTAATACAGATCCATCTGATCCTTTAGGCAGTGGGATGGGATCACGAAAAAAAAAAAGATCCAGTCTGCACATCCAAACCCCATGGCAGTTGGAAGCCGCACATAGTAGACCGTTATACCACAGGCCTGGTAAACTTGTTGGGAAGGAAGCCCACTCACTGGTAACTAGCGCCTGCTACTTGAACAAAATAGTAAATAAACAGTAAACCTTACACTGATGCATGCAGTAATATGACGCCGTGGGCTCCGCGTTAGAAATTCACAACAAGTGCAACACACTGTCCTATAACAGGAAAGAGAACGAAGAAGCAATGCAGTGAGAATATTCATCTGGTTGAGATGAGAAAAAGAGTGTTGAAGTGTTACATAGAACCTTTACTTTTGTATGGATGAGAAGCGTGGACAATGAGCAGTCAAGCTGAAAAACATCTGATAGCTGAGGAAAATGCAAAGAATACCATGGACAGACAGAAAAACCAATGAACAAGTCCTTCAAGAAGCAAATGAAGATCGTAAACTGATTAGAGACATTAGACGTAAACTGTCCGAAATTGTTGGGCATGTTATGAGAAGAAATGAATTGGAGATCTTGGTGACAACTGCCAAGATCTAGCGGAAGGGAAGAGGAGGGAAAAGATCGAGGAAAGAGGCCAAGGGGAAGACGGAGAAGTAAATACCTGGATAGCTTGGCCACATGGAATGGTCGAGGCAGAAACACAGACCTGATCCACGACTATGGTGATCGAGTGAGATGGCAAAACATGACTACCCACGCTTATCGTCATGGCACAATCATGGATGGATTCATTCCATCGACGGGCGTAGCTACGCTTATAATGGTATGATCTCGGTCGGACGAGTGTTCGATGCCGGTGTCCGCTAAAGGAGGAAATGAATGGCCACATATTCCTCCGTAAATCCAGGCCCACACAATGTGATGGTTCTATCACAACACAAAGTCTTAGCAGGTACCTGCTTTGGGATACCCGAAATAACAAAATAAATCAACATATTCGGATTCCATGAAATAACAAATCTCTGCTGTAAGATAAATATTTATAGGCACTTCTTACAGTGTGACACGATGTGTTCACTTCCAACAGACGACCATGAGGAACACATCTTGGGAAGCACTGATTTGCAAAACTGAACTAGAAAAACTGCATACATTGTTCCTCCCTCTCTTTATTTGAGTTTGTTTGTGCAACGTGGAACTCCATACAAGGAAAAAGAGTATCAACGGAGAGGCCAGGATTAGTCATTTATTGCATGTGTTAATTATCTCTGGATGATTCACACACGGACACACAAACACATACGTGGCTGTGTTTGTGCATTTGTTTGTTCGCTTTTTATTTTGCTACAAGCACACGAGACAGTATGGGGATATTTGCCAGTTCAATGAAAACAAATCATAATAACCCAAAGAACCATCTGCGTCATCTCTAGTGGCGAGTTCATCTATGAGCTGCCAATCAATACACCAGTTTCTACTTTCTCTTCCAAAGTTTTGAGACCTTGATGAACGCTTTTTCAGTCAATGACTGTTTTAGGACATCCTAGTCCGGTCGGGACAGTCAAGTGCCACGAGTGCCAACAAATCGTCATCCAAAGACTGAAGACAGCATCTTAATTAAAACAAATAAGTTTAAAATAGGTACATGGAATGTTAGAACGTTAAGTGAGCTTGCAAAGTTACAGAATGTTATAAGTGAAATGTAAAGTATGAAATTTAATATTCTGAGCGTAAGTGAGATGAGATGGAAGGGATCAGGCAAAATTATAAACGAAAAACACACAATAATGTATTCTGGAGGTGATACACACAAACAAGGAGTAGGGCAAATCTTATCTCTCCTTCTCCATTCTTCTCCTCCTCTCCCCTCTTCCTCCTCCTACCCTCTTCCTCCTCCTGCCTCCTCCTTCTTCCTCCCTCCTCCTCCCCATCCTCCTCCTTCTCCTCCTCACTCCTCCTTCTCCTCCTCCCTCCTTCTCCATTCTTCTCCTCCTCCCCCTCCTCCCCCTCCCTCCTCCCCCTCATCCGTCTTCCTCCCTCCTCCTTCTTCCTCCCTCCTCCTCCCCATCCTCCTCCCTCTCCTCCTCATCCCTCCTCCTCCATTCTCCTCCTCTCTCCTCCTCCTCTCTCTACCTCCTCCCTCCTCCTCCCTTCACATTCCTCCTCCTCCCTCTTCCTCCTCATCCCTCCTCCTCCTCTATCCTCCTCCCTCCTCCTCCCTCTACCTCCTCCCTCCTCCTCCCTTCACATTCCTCCTCCTCCCTCTTCCTCCTCCTCCCTCTCATCCTCTTCCCTCCTTCTCCTCCCTCCTCCTTCTCCCTCTTCCTCCTCCCTCTTCCTCCCTCCGCCTCCTCCCTCCTCCCACTCTCTACTCCTCCCTCCTCCTTCTCCTCCCTCCTCCTCCTCCCTCTTCCTCCCTCTTCCTGCTCCCTCCGCCTCCTCCCTCCGCCTACTCTCTCCTCCTCCTCCCTCCTCCTCCCTCTCCCTCCTCCTCCTCCCTCTCCTCCTCCTCCTCCTCCTGCGATCTCCTCCTCCCTCCTTCTCCCTCTTCCTCCTCCCTCCTCCTCCCCCTCCTCCTCCACCCTACTCCTCCCTCCTCTTCTTAATCCCTCCTCCTCCCTCCTATTCCTCCTGTCTCCTCCTCCCTCCTCCTCCCTCCTCTTCCCTCCTCCACCTCCCTCTTCCTCCTCCCTCCTCCATTTACCCAAGACAGACAGACATACAGATAGTCGGGAACGGGATCTTATATGACTACTTATATGATTTAAATGAGATGCTCTCCACCATGGGCTGGGCCGGGTCAGACAGACAGACAGACAGACAGACAGACAGATAGATAGACAGACAGACAGACAGACAGTCGGGAACGGGAGCTTATATGACTACTTATATGAATTAGATGAGATGCTCCCCACCAGAGTCTGGGCGAAGCCGGGCCGTGTCAGCTAGTATTTGATAAACAAACAGCCAAATCAATTAATGGTTACTGGTGTCTTTCACACAGAGTTATTATGGTCACATTGAAAGGCAAGCCAATAGATTTAAATATTGTACAAGTATACGCACAAACAACAAGCAGTAGTGATGAAGAAATACAACATTTTTACGATGAAATAGACATGGAAATGTCTCAAATTAAATCACAAGATATAAAAATAATACTAGGTGATTTTAATGCAAAGGTAGGAAAAGGAAAAATGGCGGATGTAGTGGGGAACTATGGTTTAGGTACAATAAATGAACGCGGAGAACAACTAATAGAATGGGCAAATATCAATGATATGATAATTGGAAACACCTGATTTAAACACCATAAAAGACGACTTTACACATGGAAAAGCCCTGATAAGAAAATACTCAACCAATTTGACTATATACTTATTAATAAAAGGTTTAAAAATGCGTTAATTAATGTAATTAATATAAAAATGTAATTAATGTAATGGGTGCTGACTGTAATAGTGATCATGTACCACTATGTGGTATAATAATAGTAAGACTGAATAGAAGAAAAAAAGTGGTTAAGAACATGAGACTTAATAAAGAGGTTTTGAAGGTAGATAAAAAAAATTCAAGAACAATACAGAGTGATTGTGAAAAATAGGTATAATGCAATAGCTAAAATACAAAATATAAACGAACAATGGGAAATGTTAAGGGATTCCATTCATCAAGCGAGCAAAGAAATATTATCGGAGAGAAGCCAAAAGGCTAAGAAAACAAGGATGACTGAAGAAAAAATTAAAGTTGATGGCCAAAAGAAAACAGAGTAAAAATGATAAGCATGCATATAATGAGATAAATAAAGAAATAAGAAATAATTGTGTGAAGGCAAAAGAAAGTTGGTTAAATGAACAGTGCAAGAAAATTGAATTAAATTCTATTAAAGATACAAAAATATGCACAGACAAGTCAGTGAGCTCACGGGAAGAAAAATAAGAATAAATACAGGTTGTTTACAATCAAAAACAGGAAATATATTATTGGAGAAAGATGCTATAATGAAGAGGTGGAATGAGTATATAAGAGATTTATATGATGGAGAAAAGGTAGAATTGACAGAAGAAAGTAACTTAGAAGGTCCACCTATTCTAAAATAAGAAGTTGACGACGCTATCAAGCATATGAAAAAAAAAAAAAAAAGGAAAATCACCTGGGCCAGATGGAATCACAATAGAAGAATTAGAAGTAATGGGAGAATTTGGAGTAGATATATTAACCAAAATGTTGAACGATATTTATAGCAGTGCATATATACCAAGCGATATGTTGAAATCTGTATTTATAGCTATACCAAAAAGACCAGGAGCAATTGAATGCGAAGATTTTCGTAGGATTAACCTCACAAATCATGTCACTAAGCTTCTGCTCAGAATTATAATGAGAAGAACAAGGAAGAAAATAAAAATGGAAATTCGTGAAGAACAGTATGGATTTGTGGAAGGAAAAGGTACAAACAATGCAATATACACATAACGAACACTATTAGAAAGATCAGTAGAAACAAAGAAATACATATATTTGTGCTTCATAGATTATACTAAGGCATTTGATAAAGTAAAACATGATGAACTTATTAAAATGTTGGAAGATATTAACATTGATGGGAAAATCTCAGAATAATAAAAAAATATTTACTGGAACCAAACAGCAGCAATTAAAATGGGGGAATAAAGTAGGAAATTATAAACACATAAAGTTGGGAGTAAGACAGAGATGTGTTTTGTCACCGGATCTCTTCTCCCTCTATAGCGAAGTAATAATGAGAGAGATTAAAGAAAAGCCAAGAATAATATTTGGAGGTTATAATATAAATAATATACGCTATGCAGATGACACAGTATTGAAAGCGGATAATGCAACAGATCTACAACAATTGTTGGACATTGTAGTAACAGAAAGTGCAATGAAAGGACTCTCCTTGAATATCAAGAAAACAGTAACAATGGTGATATCAAAGAAACAGGTGACACCCAAATGTGAAATAGAGATAGAAGGGAAAATTCTCCACCAAGTGGATAGTTTTAAATATCTAGGGACATTTATAACATCAGATGGAACATAGATTAAGAGCAGAATAGGGCAAGCAAAGGCTGCATTTAAAAAAAATGAAGATTATCTTATGCAATATGTCGATAGCATTGAATGTAAGAAAGAGAGTGCTAAAGAGCTATATAGAACCTGATTTGCTGTATGGCTGTGAATCTTGGAATATAAATGAACAAATTAGGAAGAGATCGGAAGCAACAGAGATGTGGTTCCTTACTCGAATGTTACGAATTCCTTGGACTGCCAAAGTAACTAACGACGAATGCCTTAAAGAGGCTGGCGAAACTAGAACATTATATACAAGAATAAGAAAGAGACAAACAGCTTTTTTTGGTCATATGATGAGAAGAGAGGCGCTGGAGAACATCGTGACAACTGGAAAGATCGAGGGGAAGAGAGGCAGAGGCAGACCACAAGAAATAATGCTGGATGGATTGAGACGGTAGTATGGAGGAATATCAACGGCAGACTTGATCCAGAAAACTAAAGACCGAGATCTGTGGAGAGTCATGAACACCTACGCCAGTCGGCACTACACTTGATGATGATGAAACCCATTATGATGGGAGTATTTCGTGTACAGCCCAAGACAATACGCATTCCTTGATTCCATACTCGATCCAATTACCCACACTGTGGAGCAGATATTGTTCACATACATAATCAGTTACTAATAAGATGACAGCATGGTGAGCATTAAGACAAATATTACGTTCCATGTGGGTAGCTACATGAACTTCAGTGCCACTAGGAAGTATAGTTGCCATTAAGAATAGTTTAGCCTGATACTTATACGACAGACTCCGATCAATTTTCACATCTAGGTATTTTAGTCTATCACTTCATTCTTTATGTATATGCCCCTTTAGGCAGGTTATATTTCCCAATGATTGTTTAATAGCATCATAGTACATTTGCTTTCTAGCGACTCACACTAGGTTGTTCCCTTCACACCACTCCTCTGTCTTCTCCAAAAATCGTTTTTATTTCTTTGCTCGTGTCCTGTCTATCGTGAACCAGTCAGATTAAACAAGAAGTCGTCTGCGAACATCAATTTTTACCTTTTTCAGACGGATGTACTTTGACTAACTGGGCTGTATATATGTTGAACGGCACCAGCCATAATGGTGAGCCCAATGTTTGCCCAGGACAGTTACATATCGATTCTGACCATCCCAGCCAGAATACCAATATTCTTTACATTATTGCAACTGTGATCCAGTTTACCAGCTAAAGGTTCACACTACAGCCCATTCAACATTGCATAGTTAGTCGCGGTTCCAACTTCATGGCAACGGGTCATCCCCATTATGCTCCATTACTGTGCCGGTGAATCTATATATATATATATATATATATATATATATATATATATATATATATATATATATATATATATATATAAAAGACAATATATGTGTGCGTGCGTGCGTGCGTGGGTGAGCGCGCGCGCGCACGTGTGTGTGTGTGTGTGTGTGTGTGTGTGTGTGTGTGTTTGCGTGTGTCCTTTATGCGTTCCCGAACGGTCCATCCGATTGAGATGAAATTTTGTTCAGATATTCTTCTCACTCCCGCGGATCCAACTGACATAGTTAGTTAGTTTAAAAACAGTTTTGTACGTAATAAAACAACATTAATTAAAATATTGCAAGGGGACATAACTTAAGAAAAGTTATATCAAGGGACATTACTTTTAGTAGCATTGCTATGTTATGTAATTTAAATAATTGTTGCATTTTTCTCAAAGTTTTATAAAATGTTTAAAGAAGTTATCCTCAGTCACATGCGTTATAAGTGAGTGGCACCTTGCAGTCTTGACAGACCAAAGTATGTGAGTTGGAATGTGGCCAGAATTCCATCACAATGCCTGGGCAAAGCTTCAGAGAAACAAGTGGTGCCCAAACGACATGTCCCCTCCCTCGGCCTAGTCTTGTGTATTCCAGAGGAATGGGTAACCAATACGTCTGGCACAAGGTAGGCTGCAGACGCTGGCAGCTCAGCGTCAAACCTCCGAGACCTCGCCTCCACGAGCAGGTGGTGAATGGTAGCCAGACCCTGGAACCCAAGGGATCCGACTTAGAGGCGTTCAGCCAAGTCCCAAAGGTGATGGCCTCGTACGCGCATGGACCATAGGACGCGTACATCTGTCAAACACAAGTGTCCGGACCTGTGTAAAGCGTGTACTACCGTCAGACTCCCCGCCTGACTAGTGCGGATCCCGCGACCACAGGGCATAGGCTCGCCGGAGATATAATCGGAGATATTGCTCGTCTGTTGCGAGGAAATCTCCCATCCTTCCACTGTTTGGATCTCGCGACCAGCAAGAATAGGCCCGCAGGAGATATTGCTCGTCTTTTGCGGGCAAATCTCTACTGACTGACTGAATAAGTAAAGAAACGATAAAAGTAGGGGAATTTCAATTTCGCTTGCGCTCCCACCTATGCTACACCCTTCATGTGTCTTCACAAAGTCGGAATAGAGTTAAGCAGAACAGGGTCTTCTTTCCCCACTGAATCTATGCGTTATAAACAAAGTGATAAAAACTTTAAGGCATCTTCAAATTTTTCATAAAAATAATGCATTTATTTTAGATACGTGAAAATTTTCTAACTCATCTTTTTATTTCTCTTCGACATCAATACTGAATAATGTAATTTATCACATGCATGTTACATAAAACTATAATTGTATTCTTTGCCTGCCTTAACACTCCACTAAGTGTTACTAAGAGCTCCACTAACTAAAACGGCTTATCAGTGGCGATGGAGTTAAGGGCGCAGTTCGTAATCCCGCATACCCGCGTTCAAAACACAGCTGTGTTGGTTTTTTATGGAATGATATGCGTGCCGATCGTTCTGTAAGCAATGGCAAACTACTGAACGTAAACTTGCCCAGGAATCACGAACAGCCAAAAATGCTGGGGTTGACTGCTACGTCCTGTAAAGGACACGCAACTAACTTTCTTTCTAAGTAACAAACATTCCGCGTCTAATTCCTTTGCACTTCATTTTTATAACTGTTTGTGGTCGCTTTTTGTTTTATTAGCTACGGTACCTTGGCACTTAAAATGTTATTCAATCTCTAATTTTAGATACTGTAAGTTGATTTCCGTCCGTGCCATGACACAAGACTGTCAAGAATCTTCTCACGCTGTCTTCCTCCATCTCTTTCTTTGCAAATCTTTCTGGTTGTCACAACATGTTCCAGTTTTTGCTGCTCATAATTTGACCCCCCAACCCCCCCCCCCCCCCCCACCCCGAAAATAAAACGAATTCTGACTCTTTATGATGTTAGTGATACATTGTGTTTGCAACTCAGCTTCCCTTAACAGTCCTGATTGCTCATTTTATTCTAGACAGCTGTTATTAAACCGCCTTCTGTCCCAGATACTTTTAATCTAAATTAAATATAAACAAGATAGAACGCCTTCATCAGCTCACAAAACAAACATAAACGAATCAAATTACATTAAAGAAATAAAGAAAAAGAAAGAAAGAAAGAAAGAAAGAAAGAAAGAAAGCAGGTGGCCGAACAGCACATTCAGCACTGAAATTGCCGTTGAATATGCACATCACTGAGACACCAACATGCAATATCAGCAAAAATTCTGGAATGGGTAAAGTACTCTAATCATGTCAACTCATTATATAGGACGAATGTACTATAGCGCACCAAAAAAAGCATTAGAGGGGTTTCATCGTACACTACAAGATTTTAAACGTCTGCAGTTTCCGGTGCGAGTCACATTTGCTATGGCGATCAACAAAGCAAAGGGACAATCACTACAAGTGTGTGAACTAAATTTGGAAAATCCATGCTTCACACATGGACAGCTATATGTGGCTTGCTCACGCGTCGGAAGACCTTCGGATTTATTCGTGTACGCGCCAGACGGAAAAACAAAAAAATATTGTTTATCGAAAAGCACCTCATTAGACATTATATCTGGGGTTCAGCTATAACTTTAAAATTATACGATAACATAAAATAAAAATATCATTGGATTAAGCGGAATTTTCAAACTGCAACTATATAATGTATTTAAAATTAATTAACACATATTTTTTTTTAATTTTTTTTTTTCTAATTAATAAAGAGTGGATTCTAAAAATATTGTAAATATTGTTTCATCTGTTTTATTTGTTATTTGTCATTAAAATTACAATTTTAAAATTGCGGGCACCAAAGCATTATCCAGTTATAAAAAAATAAATAAATAAATAAAAGCCTATAGAGATAATATATATTGCAGTAAAATAGAATCTATTCTATTTAAGACGATTCACAAAAAAATAAAAAGAAATAAAACAGTTATATTTATTCTCTAGTAACTAATAAAATATCAATAAATTAGCTGCGAGGGCCCAGGGGCCGAACGCTTACTTTGTGCGCCTAGAATGTATTTGAATGTATAATGACTACTTATATGAATTCAATGAGACAATCTCCGCCAAGAGTTGGGCGAAGCCGGGCGGGGTCAGCTAGTATCACATAAAATGCTCCTCACTGCCCCATGTGAAAAGTACAAAAGACATGAGTCTCGACATCCAAGAGCACGCACAGATGCCGCCGCAAGAAAGCCAACACAGAAGTCCTTCACGAAAATACAGTTCGTCGTCGATAGGAGCGGCAGTCATTAGAAAGAAGCCCAGCAGTCACACATTTCTGCTTAAGGCAAAAGCCAGTCAATCCTGTGACACAGCCAGCCGCCATTGCACCGATGTCTAGATATTTCTAGATGTTGTTTGTTCCGTTTCTATATATTTTTTTTTTTTTACATTGCATAAAGTATGAAGAGTCTACACGATTCGTGCATCTTTAAGATGTATTGCCAAACTTTCTTTCTTTCTTTCTTTCTGTCTGTCTGTCTGTCTGTCTGTCTGTCTGTCTGTCTGTCTGTCTGTCTGTCTGTCTGTCTGTCTGTCTGTCTGTCTGTCTTTGAAACATTGAAACATCTCATACACATCATACGCATATGTTCCAACATTGTTCAATGTTACTGTCTCTGCCCCATAGCAAGGAACAGAGTCCGGAAGCGTAAAAGTGCTCTCCAATTGTGAAATCACATTTTAGCCACTATTTTCTAGGATCTGGTTGTGGTGTTAGAAAACTATGTGACCAGTTAGTTAGTTAGTTAGTTAGTTAATTAATTAGTTAGTTAGTTAGTTAGTTAGTTAATTAGTTAGTTAGTTAGTTAGTTAGTTAGTTAGTCGCAGTTCCAACTTCACAGCAACGGGTCGTCCCCATTATGCTCCGTTCCTGTGCCAGTGAATATCATACAAAACGCTCCCCACTGCCCAATGTGAAAAGTGGAAAAGACAAGAGTCTCGACAAACAACAGCCTGCACAGATGCACTGTGCATAATGCCGCCGCCAGAATGTCAACACAATAGTCCCCCACAAAACACCCAGTTCATTTCTGATGGAATCTGCAGTCATTTTCCCATCTGGATGTTTCCTAGATGTTCCCCCACACAGTCCACGAAATACAGTTCATCGTCGATGGTAGTGGCAGTCAACCAGAAGCCCAGCAGCCACGCATTTCTGCATAAGGCAAAAACCGGTCAACTCTAGGACATAGTCATCTGCCATCGCTCCGAACATGCAGTTACGTTCCAAAAAACCTCGGGCAGATTCAAAAGCATTTCACACGAAACTCACAGCTCACAGTGTCGCGCCACGCACTCACTCAGTAGCAGGGCGACGGAACCATCAAGCCTCCTTAGTCACCTCTTACGACATGCGTGGTAGGCTACAGTGTTGCTATTCTTTGCTTCCCTTATGGGCCCGGCAACACACGGGAGTACGTGACCAGTGTTCTGGTACACTGGAAGTAGTTATACTGTTATATAACAGATAACATTTTGTTTTGCAGTTTTCAGTCATAAGATTTATTTATGATTAAGAATCATATCGCATTATGACTACGCATACATACATAATCAAGACGTTTAAATCTCTTTCATTTCCCTGAGACGAGGGACGGCACTTCGTACTTGTGCGGAAGCAGTGGTCAAGTAAACCCAGGTTCCTCCTGCAACAGTTTTGGAACATCGGGAACATTTGCAAATGTCGATAGCCTTTCTCTTCATGGACTCCTTTCCACAATAGGGATGTGTGTAGGTACTGTTTTGCGAAACCTCCATCTTCTTCACCGTCTTTCTAAGTGAGACACCGTATCTGGTACCATACTTCCCAACACTGCCAACCTTCTTGGTTCGCTTGGCCATCTCGTCCATGATTTCTATAAAAAGGACATGGAAGATAATATTTAGAATCTGACTCACTGACTGACTGACTGGCACCTTGCCGTCTTGACATACGATAGTTTCTAAAATGGAGTTATATCTCTCCATAACACAAAGCCTGGACTGAACTTAGCGACCATGTCTTGCCCACGCAGCATGATCCCTCTCTCGGCCTGTCTAGTGTACTCCAGAAGAAATGTAACACCAATACGTCTGGAACAAGAAAACCTGCAGAAGTTGCCGAAGCAATGCTCTAACTGTCCGCCTGTCGGAGCTTCGATACTAGACCAGCTGCCAACCAAGGCTTAGGGCCGGGCCGGGTCATTCAGTCTTTAGGTTGCATTTCCTCGCACTAGGATAAGGCTTGTACTCTCCCAATTGCGCTACTCCGCCCGAAGCCGTTGGCACAATGTGGGGTGTCGGGTTTGGTAAGCGTCGCCCAACATTCGGCGCTAACAGAAGCAGGTAGCACCGTCTACTGTCATACGGTAGCTCAGTCATATCTAACTAAGACCTGACATCAATTTAGAATATTGTTACATGGATAATAGAATAGAAGTAAACAGAGGCCAAAAGAATAGATAGATGATGACAGTTGTTGACATAAGAGTAAACATTCGAGTGCTACTGTGTTCACGAATTATCAGCGAACATTTCGCCTGTCAGTTCGTTTCACGTGAAATGGAACATTCTATGAGTGCTGGTGAACTCTCGGGTTTAACAAAACTAGAGAACCTGACAAGAACATGAGATTCGGTTTTCGTGTAGCCTTAGGATAGTTTGCAATTATACGAATAGTTTAGATATTAAATGATTAATTAGTCAGTTGCTTGCTTGCTTGCTTGTGTTCACTGGCTGTGAACTCAAGCGCGAAGTCCTGTATGCCGGATGAAGACATCCTGTTTTCCAACATCATTTTGATGTCATACAGGACCTGAGGTTTGCGTGAGTATCCGTTGTCGCATGTCTGGCTTATTGGTGTGCAGACTGGCGGTTCTTCGCCATGCAGGCAGACACTCTCCAACTTCGGAGGAATCAACGATCCTACTGACTTTGGCCAGGACCCCAAAGGATCCTGTTGCCCAATACGCTCGGCGAGGACGCGTCAATAGGTCTTGGCCAGTAGAGAACCTAGCCCTGGTGCCTTGGAAACACACCTGCGTCCCAATTAGTCAGTGAATTAGAATGTATTCATTCATTCATTAATTCATTCATTCATTCATTCATTCAGTAGCATGTCTTTTGCAGAACCTAGTTCCGATAACAACCTTCAGGAAAACTTCTCGGACATAAGCAAGATGTCCTACGTTCGATACACCCATCTGGAGATCATCTGCCACATCCTGCACCCATCTTCTCTTTGGCCGGCTTCTTTCTCTCTTCCCTGGCATACCCCCCCCCCCCTTGACCCCCCCCCACCCCATTATTGTTGTCTCCAAACTTCTATGACGTTTCAAGCGACCCAAATATTAAAATTTTCTTTGTTTTGTTGTCTTTAGTAGACAAACTTATTCAATATTTACATCTTGTCGTATGGATACATTTGTTCTTTTCTGTATCCAAGATATTCTTGGAACCCGTCTATAACATTTATATTCAAAGGCAGTTATGCGCTGTTCAGCTTGTTTCAGATCTCATAGACGTATGGTGCAGTGGGAAAGATGAAAGCTCTTAACAATCTAATTTGTGTATGTCTATCTATTCCACGCCACAATTTATTCAGTTGTTTTAGTTTTTGAAGAGCAATTGATATTCGTCAATTAATATCTTTCATTGTATCACCATTGTTGGTAATTAATGACCCAAGATATTCAAAATGTTCCACTACCTCAAATTTTTCATCATTAACATATATTTCTTTCTCCATATTAATTGTATCTGCATGCATTATCTTTGGTTTTGCTATATTAAAATATAACAGTTATTATCACCATTCTTTTGGGTTGAGGTTAATAGTTTTTCTATACCATTCTGTAATGTGGATAGTAATACTGTATCATCAGCATTTCGAATCTCTGGTTTTTCATGACCACCGATATTTAGGGCATCATATTGCTCCTTGGTTATATCATCTCTGACATTTCTCATTATATTTTCGGTACACGGGTGAGACAAATAGAGTGACAGCACACAGTCATGATGGTCTCCTTGACTGATGTCAATCCAATCTTATGTCTCGCCATCTATTGTAACCGCTGCTTATTGGTCTAGTTAGAGCATTTTTATGAGTTGAACTACATGTTATAGGAAGCCCATTTTACACATGACTTCCCAAAGTTTCTGATGTTGTACACAAACAAATGTCTTTGAATACTCCACCAAACATGAGAACATTACATTAAATTTTCTACACTTCTCTATTATTAAACGCATGTTGAATATGTGATCTGTTGTTCCTCTTCCTAGTCTAAATCCAGCTTGAACCACGTTAATATCTTCTTCCACTTTCTTACAAAGTCTCCCCATTTTATTTGTTAGTAGAATTTTACTTTGCATGACTTATCAGGGCAACAGTTCTATAGTTAGTGCGTAATTTCAAGTTGCATTTTTTTGGTATTGGAATAAAGATAGTTCTTTTCCAATCTTTTGGCCATATACCATATTTCCATATTTTCTTTTACATAATCCGTGATAGATGTGTATGCTTTCTTCTCCTCTCGGTTTAATTAGTTCAGTTGGTATCTCATCACATCCTGGTGATTTACAATTCTTCAGGTTCTTTATTGCTCATACAAATTCATCTAATGAGGGTTCAGGTTCTGCTCTGTTGTCATTGGTTCATGTATCTCATTCATATCGGCACATTCATTTATACCATATATTCCACTGCAGTATTCCTTCCATCTTTTTTAATGTTTTCTAGATTCTTTTAGGGTATTTCATAGACAGCATAATTATGTTTAATGTTTACATTTCCCTGTCGATTACCGAAAACAGTATATTGTTTACATTCCGCAGTTAGTTAGCTAGAAGTTTTGAACAGCAGTATAAATACTCTGTTAATATTCGTACGCATAGGCACGCATCAGACGTTCCAATTAGTCCAAAGGGAGTATAACTTGTTTAGACTCAGAAGTCTGTATTAGGTGTGTTTTTGGTGATTTGGGTTACAATGTGACGTAAGTTGGTACCATAGTTTTCGTACAGCATGTGTACGGAATACTGGTGGGAAAGAAATGTGAAGGAGAAGCTGCGAGAGATTCGCTATAAAACGTGCTTGTCATTATGAGGATCTGTGGGGGACCGGGAGGATTGTTGAGCGAAATGAGGCGTCGATATTAACTGGAAATCAGAGTTACGAAGCGGCTGGGCTCTGAAGGTGCCAAGGCAGTGGCCGAGCACGGGGAAGTGCGTTCTTCTTGAGATTGAAGTCTGTTTTGCTGTTTGTGCCAGTGTCCTGTCGTCTTTATAGCAGTACAGTTTATGCTCGTGCTTGTTGGAAGAATGTTTCGTCGAGCCAATTGACTTTATTAGAACCACAGATTCAGGACTAACTTACACTGAAATCCACAACTTATTGCATTTCTATATCACTTAGTTGATTGACGTGACAATAATGTAATTTCAAATGTTTCTTTTTCCTATACATGTTCTTCACATATTGTGTCCTAGATCAGGGGTGGGCAAATTTTGTGTGCGTAGGGCAGCATTGACAAATTAAATGCCTGCTCCGTGGCCGAGGAGTTAGCAGCTTTCTCCGCTAACCCCGAATACTCTCGTCACGTGACGCGACGAGAATTAGCAGTGGTTCGAATCGCACAAGTGACTTATGAGAGTATGGAGCCGGTCGCTCAGAAAGTCGTGGCGTGCTGATGAGCGTAATCTAGCCTAGGAATCAACATACAGCTGAAAGATGCTGGTGTTGACCGCAATATCCTGAAACAGGATGGAAACGCGGGAAAAAAAAAAAAAAAAAAAAAAAAAAAAAAATATATATATATATATATATATATATATATATATATATATATATATATATATATATATATATATATATATATATATATATATGTGCATATCCTTTACAGGACATCGCTGTCAACAGCAGCATCTTTCAGCTGTCTGTTGATTTCTGATTTGAGATTACGCTCAGTAGTTTGCCATTGCTTTCTGAGCGGCCGGCTCAGTATCCCGCAAGTCACTAGCGGGGGTCGAACCGCTCCCAGTTCTCTCCCGCTACGAGACTCTGAGTGTGTGAGGTTATTTGTATAGAATATAAGACTTTTGCGTCTAGAGGTATATAGAGGGTGCCTGGATCCAAGATATAAGAAATGATAGATGGTTCTCTTCCTTGTTGAATTCTCCAGGGACTAGACTACGGCTCTTTTTCCCATAAGGATAAGACTAGATAGAAGCAGATCACAGTCTAATTTACCTTAATAAGACTAATCACCTGGAGAAGATATTGAGAGTCAGGTCAGTTGCCCTAGCCTTCAAGGGAATAAGATCCTCTATCTGAAGTAATAGGCTAAGTGCGTTCACCCCCCCCCCCCCACATTAACTCTCACTCCTTAAATAAATAGTGACATATATCACCACAATAACGTTACATTGTAATGACCTTCACAAGACAGTGAGGACATTTCTTTATTCTAACTATAGCTTTTAATATAGATTTCATAGTGAGTTATGTTGAACTCTAAAATCTCTGCATTCCTAAATCAACAAAACATAATAACAAAATAAACCATCATTAAACAGCACACTGTGCATAATCAGATTCAACAACCCATTTCCCTCAAAACAACTCAATGCCAATATCTGGAATGGTTTTACATCGTTACACCACCTACTATATGTACGCGACTAAACTTCATTACCTACATAGGTAGTCCATTTAACTGGTATAGGTTGTTGATTTGATCAGTCTCTTAACTAAATCCTTTTGATCGGAAAAATTCGGTAACTCAACCCCGTGGTACTGTCACCCAACACAGAGCTTGATAATCCACTGAAACTAAGCTCCACTATACGAACATGAGATATCTTTACTGCAATGTCTCTGCTATAAAGCCTTCCACATATGAAGCGTTGGGTTTATCCCATTCGTGACGCATCTTACTCATAAATCTATCACTGTCTAATAGGTCCTCTGACTGAGTATATATCTGAAATGAAGATGCTGGTATATTGCGTGTGTAATCCCATTGCTCTGGAACATAACAGGTAGACGTAGGCACTGTCTAAGATTTCTTTCCCGCTATGCGATGATTTAGATACAAGATAATGATGAATGATGTCGGCATCTTCCTTTGGGCCCTCTTCTCTTGTAGAAGTCTTGCGATTGACGTGATTCTGCATTTGAAATGGTAATTCTACAAATGGCTGTTTATCTCCCATGATTTGAGCTCATGGAGCCAGGACTAGGCAAAGGTCGGTCTGTAATGAGGGTTGTAGTTAGTCGTGCGGCACATCAAATTAAATGTGCGGTCTTCCTCTTCGTTTTTCGGCAAAGGTCGGATCCGAAGCATGATTTGTATGACGTGGATACAATCTCGGAGTGTCGTCTCGGTTCCAGCCACATATAGAAGCTGATCTTGTAACCACTTACATATATTTTTGAGTATTACCCGTCCTGAGCTGTGCAGACGAAATGAGTGGTTTAAGGATATCCACTTTTCTGTACTAGCTTTGTTTTAAGCTGCACAGCACACGTAATCTCTTCCCTGGGTAATTAATTGTATATAGGACAACTACTGCCGTTATTTTTCAATTGTGTAATCCACTTGAGATCGGAGAGTTCCAGGGGGATAACTAATATTTGACTTCAAGTTGTCGTTGGCAATTCTAAGATGAGTTGGTTCCCTTGTCTAGGGCTATCTGTGATGACGTCCCCAGCATTTATTTTTCATAATTTGTCTGGTTTCTTTCAGCACACCCTAGCATGTCGGTTTTTCTTCTCTGGGTTTTCCAAATTATAGCATGGGTTTGATTCCTTCGGGTTACCATACTATATAGACCATGTTTTCCCATCGCAAAACTGTGCCTTTTCTTCAGGGCCTTAAAGATGAAAAAAAAATGAACAAACGATATACATATTTGACACCGTATCAATTGTCATTGGAACAAACACACACAGAGAACATAAACATTACATGAATGGGGAAGGGGTGTCCTTCCCACCTTATCTCTCTGTGAATTAAGCTGTCCCTAATCCCGATTGGCGAGGGGGGGGGGATGTTTGTATCGAGTGCTTGCCTGTAATCTAGCCGTATATTAGTCTGGGGTCTCGTGACTATAAATCTAACTGACGTTACTACACGATCAGACACTTCGACCACTTACAAGACAAACAAAAAAACCACGACATACATATACTCTCACGGCATTGGGAACCACGTACACTATGAGAGAACACATATAATCTTGCTCCAGAATAATGAAGTAATCACCCACAAAATATGGATCTACCCTCTACCCATTTCCCTCTGGTAACGGGGGGGGGGGGGGAGGATGGTCAATTATCTTCTTCTATTGGCATCAATCCCTGCCCGATTTAATTGAACATAAATCATGGTCACTTAGGCAGTCACACGAATTAGCCTTGCTGACACTGCTATGCAGATGCGGCACATTTCCTGGAGACACAGAGTCCCCTTCTCGTTCCCTGTGAGATCATACTCATAGACAAAACCATCACACCAATTTCCCTGTCTATTCTTTAAACAGGTTACAACATGATTCACACACGATATGTATGTTTACACGTATGAATTATAAGAATGCACCCTTGAGTACACAAGTGTTCACAAAGGTCTTGCAAAGACGTTTCCTAATTCTAGAGAATCTGGGTTCAGATATGGAATTAAAGTGAACAGATTTTCTTTCTGCATTCAAAGCGTAGATTATAGTGGGGTAGGGTTTCCCCATAGATATTAGCATCATAGTCGGATAACAATGTAAGCATAGGACTACGCAGGAGTAGCATAGACATTATTTCTGCAGAAACGAAAGTCAGACTATCTTTTCCAGAAGTAATTTTGTCGTTATCATCTTCAACAAAATTTACATCAAATACATATATTCTATTTATCATAAAATACAGGTATTACATTCAAAAAGACTTATTAGCTTACCATAGCACTGAGAAAGCACAGTTAGTAAAAATGCACTCCCTTAACGCCTACATTTTGACTTGATGGCGATTAAAAATTCAAGTGCCGATATCGGCTTAGCCCTGGGTTAAATAGCCCCGCTAATTTATCTATTTTTAGTTAACTGTGATTCATTTTCCTTTGTTCGAGGCGGTAAGACATTATGTGTCGCCTTTTAAGGAGAGGCTAAACAACCGAGTGAAACGTCATTTTCTTAGAAATGCCCGCTGCAACATTTTATGCAAATGTCTGCAGCGTTGAATGCAAAGGTCTGCAACTGTTCGAAAATGCCTGATATGCTACAGCGAAATAAACGGTATTACGGAGAAAGTGTTGTAACCCCTCGGCCAGAGAAACCGGCATATATATATATATATATATATATATATATATATATATATATATATATATATATATATATATATATATATATATATATATATATATATATATATATATAAAATGTCCATTTTGATTACAGCAACCTATCACAATAAGTAATTATTAATTATTTATAGGTTATTAAGCAGTATAAGTAACTAATTATTGCAATTGTATTTTACTTATACACCTATACATTATATTTGACAATATGGACAAAACATTTACTAATTTATTAACAAGATTTTAGAACTTGTTATTATAACAAATATTCTTTATTATATATCAATGGCTGTAATTTAGACACAAACCAACTACATTGTCACTATAATTTTTGATTTCTAATGAGATGTGAACTGCTTGCACTTTTTCACAATATTCTTGAAATCTGGAGCAAGTTTACTTGTTGAAATTCGCATGACAGCATGCAAGTTGCAGTCCGACAATAAAGACCTATTCGTACATTTGTTGATCTTCAAGCAAGAGAATGCTTGTTCGCAAATGTATGTTGATCCAAAAACAACGATAACAGTTTAGCTGCAAAGTTTTTCAATTTGGGAAATGTTTTTTGTGATAAAGATCCATAGAAATCCAGGAAACCATCTGACTTGAATATCTGTTTCAGGTCATGATCTGCTTGTAAGTCAAGCAGCTCCAACTGTATGATTTATGTGGCTATATCAGCTTCTGCACTAAAAGGGGAACTGAGAATATTGAACAGTGGCTCTAAGTTCTTGAAATCTTGGAATCTCCATCCAAATTCTTCAATCTATGCATCTAATTGGGCTTTGTACTTTTCAGTCATTTCACCAGAAATTGTTTCTTGTTTCAGCGAAGGGAAGTGACAAAATCTTTTTTCACTTGCTTGTCTGGAGAATAGTGAGAGTATTGCCTGAAATGATTTTACATGTACATACAATTCATGTGCAACCACACTATTGCCCTAAAGTTTGACATTCAGTTCATTTAACTTTTCCATAATTTCAATGGCAAACATGAAGTCTAACTTCCACTCTTTATTGACAATGTTAGTATTAAAGTCATATTCAATGCCCTTCATCTCTAAGAACATCACTATTTCTTCTCTAAGTTCCCACACTCGCCTCAACACCTTGCCGAGACTCAGGCATCGAACACTGGTGTGGTACAGGACATCGGAATGTTCAGTTTCCAAATCGTCAAGTAATGCCTTGAACTGTCTGTGATTAAGTCCGCTTGATCTGATGAGGTTGATTACACTGACAACTGGGTCAATAACATGCTTGATATTCAAAACAGTTTTACGCAGACTTTCTTGATGAATCACACAGTAAAATGGTAATAATTTGTGGTATGAATATTCTGCTCTAATCTTATCACTTATCAACTTTACCAGATCTACATTTTTTTTTCTAGTCAAAGAACGAGCACCGTCAGTTGTAACACTTGCCATCTTGTTCCAAACCAATCCTGTTCTCTCTATACAGTTAGTAACAAAATTGAATATATCATGGCCTGTGATTGTGTCTTTGAGATACTCAACACTCAGTAACTCTTCAGTGAGTTTGAAAGAAGTGTTTATTCCACGTATAAATATCAATAATTGGGCAGTATCATGTACATCTGTACTTTCATCCAATGCAAGAGAGTACCACAAAAATTGTTTACTTGCATCTTGAAGTTTTTGCAGCAAATTGTCACTGATCTTGTCAACACATCTGACCACAGTTCTCTTTGATAAAGTAATGTTGTCAAATCTGGTGTTTTTGTTTATTCTGGACACATAATATTTGCTGAATCTAGCAAACATTCCTTGATGAACTCGCCATTAGAAAATGGCTTGTTCTGTTTTACAATTCTGTGTGACAGCACAAGATTAGCTTCAGTTGCCGCATCTTGAATTGAAGACTGTTTAGTGAAAACAGTTTGCTGTTTCTCCAAATTTTTCACCAACTCCAGGCATTTCCTTTCCCTCCCTTCGGTTGTTAAATTGTATCCGAAATCGGAATGTTTTGTTTGATAATGTCTTTTTAAATTGTACTCCTTGAAGACAGCCACTGACTCACGACACAACAAGCAAATTGATTTGCTACCAACTTTTATAAAACAGTACTTGGTTGTCCGTTCATCATTAAAAACACGGCATTCATCTTCAATCTCACGTTTACTATTGACAATCAATGTTTTAATAAAATTCGAACAGTTAGAATTGTACAAAACTTTAAATCGGAAATGAAACAAAACCTACTTCCGGCTGTATTTGAAAGTAAAATATTCGGAAAACAAGTAGTAAACTCAGAATAAATTTAAGACATATATAAAGACTTTTTTTCATATCCTTTACAGGACATCGCTGTCAACACCAGCATATTTCAGCTGTATGTTGATTTCTTGGCAAGATTACGCTCAGTAGTTTGATATAAAGACTACTACAACAAATAAATTGATTTTAACATTGTAAATGTGGAAATAAATTATAACAGCAAAAAAATTTTAAATTTAATATTTTCTTTTGCAAAATAAATCATTTTATTCACCGGAGAAATATCTATTTTTCATAAAATCATCCTTATTAAATTTTTTACATGTCGATAAATATTTCTCTATATGAAAATGGATAAATTCGCACGTTAGCATTGCATGGTTCCAAATGTTGCTGCATGTAGCCGGGGGCGGGGTTGGGGTGAGCGCCCAAACTTGCATAAATACCCCAATGGCTCGTGCATTCATTACCTATGCAGCAAAAGTCCAACTCCTGGCCTTCTCGTGGCAGAACTGTTTTAACTAACAGGAGAAGGGGCGGCGGCGAGTCACTGGCGCCGAGAAATAACTAGAACGCTCTAGATGTGTATGCACGTAAATGCATGCGCAGACATTTGTGTGCGTGCCTACACACCTAAACTCGAGTAAGACCACGGTCTGCTCTAGCAAAGGAAAGGTGCTGAAGAAGGAGGCAACCAGACATGAGGCGCACCACATAAATCAGGATGCCACACAATCACGCGTAATGAAATATGTTGACTACTGCTAAATGTTATGTTGCTCGCCCTGCTTTTGACCCCCTGGCAGGTGCAGTGCCGGTCCCTTTGCCTCGAAAGGGTCCAACCACAGCCACTGGAGGTCCTTCTCGGATGTCCTCTGGAACCAGGGGACCTGAGAATAGAGCGTCTGGCCATACCACACAGAGACTAAAACTAATGCACTGGAATGCGGAGGGAGTCAGCAACAACAAAATAGAACTAGAAAACATCTTGGACCAAGAAAAGGTAAGCGTATGTTGCTTGCAAGAAACTCACCTCAACGAAAACGAAATGATGTCTGGGAAATTGCCAGTACTAAGGACACTACTTTCTGAACTTAGCAGTCAGCATAAGGTCACCATACAGTGGATACCATCCCACTGTGGAGTACCCGGAAACGACAGAACTGATCGATTGGCTAAAGAAGGAGCAAAAGAAGAACAGCCTGATGTGCCCGTTACATACCATCAAAAGAAAAGAATGATCAAATCAGTCAGAAGGCCACCAAGACCTGCTCAAGACGACTACCACGTTATGGACAGACGAGAACAAGTCATTATTCTGCGCCTCAGAACAGGACACAATAGATTACGCAACCACATGTATACAAGATTCAAGATTGGTGAATCAGCCATGTGCACATGTGGATTGGCGTCGCAGACAGCAGAGCACATACTCAAAGACTGCCCAAAATACAACATGTCTAGGCAAACCTACTGGCCTAGATAGACGACAGTGGAAGATAAACTCTATGGACTGCTGAGTGAACTAAAAAGGACAGTTAAATTCAAACAAGAGGCAACATTGCTGTTATAGACATATGTAAGGCGAACGAAAAAAGAAGAAGAAGAAGCATTACATTACGAAAGTCAAGGACTGTTTACAAAAATAGATAATCAGAAAGAAATTGTATCAAAAATGTTAAAACAATCATAATGTTACATGAAGAGATTAGAACAATAATTTCCATAGCACAGGTAATCTTTTGCAAGATGAAAACCATACTGACCAATAACAAGATATCAATTGAAACGAGAAAAAGAGTGTTGAAGAGCTACATTGAACCTATACTTTTATATAGATGTGAAGCGTGGACAATGAGCAGAAAAGCTGAAAAACAGCTGATGGCTGTGGAAATGTGGTTTCTGTTCTGAGGAGAATGCAAAGAATACCATGGTCAGACAGAAAAACCAATGAAAAAGTCCTTCTAGAAACAAATGAAGAACGAAAACTGATTAGAGACATTAGACGTAGACAGTCAACATATTTTGGGCATGTTATGAGAAGAAATGAATTGGAGAACTTGGTGACAACTGGCAAGATCGAAGGGAATAGACCAGGGGGAAGAACGAGAACGAACGAACGAACGAACGAACAAACTTTATTTTCAAAGGGTTAAGAATAAATACAAGGATGACTTGGCTACGTGGCATGGTCGAGACAAATCAAATCAAATAAAATCAACTTTATTAGGGTCACAAATTGGGCGCGCAGGCCCGTCTTACATTCGGCCCTTCGAATCACTCGTCTTTCGTTCATCAAGAGCATTAAACATTTACATAGGAAGAAAAATAAACATTGTGAAATGAATGTTGTAAACATAAACAAGGCTTATTACCATGTTATGAGGCCCATCTCCCACTTATCCATACATCACCCCACCCACACACACACCCCCACCTACCCACACACGCACACCAGGGACACACACATACCCCACCAACCGACCCATCCCCTTCGCGCACATCCCCCACCCACACAAACTACCCTCATCTGATCCCCCAACCAAAACACACTCGCCACCCACAAACATTCCCCCACTAACCCACACATCCCACGCCCATCCACATCCTAACCCACACATCCTCTCCCCACCCACACCTCAAACCACCCATCCCCAGCCACATCTCCATCGACCACATATTCCCCACCCACGCACACAATCCCCTACCAACCCACACATCGCACATCCACTCACACATCCCCAAACCATACACACACATCCCCACCAACTGACATGTCCCTACCTCCCCCCACCCCACACACACACATCTCCCTAACCACCCATTCATCCCCACACCACTCACACACACCCCACCACCCACACATACAACTTCCACCCACCCACACATGCCTTAACCCAATCCCCACCCGCACATCACATACACCCCCTACCACGCAATATTCCCAACCCACGCACCACACACACATATCCCTCACCAACACATCCCCACTTACACACCACACACATATCCCCCACCCAGATACCACACAATATTCCCACCCACACCCACACAGATACCCTTACCCATCCACCCCACATACCCCCACTCACACACCACTCACACACACATAACTCACCCACACAATATCCCCAACCAACACACTACACACCTCTCCCCACCCACACACGCATTCCCTACCCGTCCACCAACACACACTCACTCACGCATACATCCTCCACTATGCACTCACACCCCCACCCACCCACAACCAAACATCTCTCGATCACAATACCCATACCCACACACATCCTCCACCCACTCACACATCCCATCCCGACACATACAACTCCCTCACCGACCTACATATTGCTAAGCCACTCACTCACCCTCACTCACTCATTCCCCATCCACGCACACATTTCCCACCCACACCCCCACATACTTCCCCCAACGACCACACATCCCCTACTCACCCCCACATATACCCCACCTATACACACATTCCCCGCACTCATCACACACATCCCCCACACCACCCACTATCCTCCACCCACACACATATCCTCACCCATACCACCACAAACATACCCTCCACCCACACATCATGCACACATCCCGCACAACACACCGCACACATATCTCACACCCACACACCATACACTTCTCCCCACCCGCCCTTGCATCCCCAATCCACCCAACACAATCCCCTACCCACACAACCCCGCCACCCACACATACTTCCTCAAACCATCCACACATCTCCACCCCATAAACACACATCCCCCGCATCCATCCCATACACATATCCTCCACCCATATACACATCCCCCACACCCATTCCCACACCCCTACTTTCACCCCCACACATCCATCCACACATCCCACCAAAACCCACAAATATCACTACCCACCAAAACCCACACACCCCAACCCATCCAAACGCATACCCCCACCCACACATATCCCCACACTCACACACATCCTCCACACACACTCACACCTCCTCACATCTAGACACATACAAAATGTCTCAGGTTAGCATTGAAACTAGTATGAACAAACTCCCACACTTTACTCACACACATACACTGACACTTGTCATGAGCAGTCTCATAAAAATGTTAAACATGGAGAAAAATGTGTACATAAAAAGTATGTGACGTAAAAATAGTGATGCTCCCACACACACACACACACACACACACACACACACACACACACACACACACACTCTCTCTCTCTCTCTCACGCTCACTCATTCACTCTCACGCTCACTCGTTCACTCTCACGCTCACTCATTCACTCTCGCGCTCACTCATTCACTCTCGCGCTCACTCATTCACTCTCGCGCTCACTCATTCACTCTCACGCTCACTCATTCACTCTCACGCTCACTCATTCACTCTCACGCTCTCATTCACTCTCACGCTCACTCATTCACTCTCGCGCTCACTCATTCAATCTCGCGCTCACTCATTCACTCTCGCGCTCACTCATTCACTCTCACGCTCACTCATTCACTCTCATGCTCACTCATTCACTCTCCCGCTCACTCATTCTGTCTCTCATTCACACTCACTGACTCTCTCACTCAAACTACAGTAATGAACATGAGTTTATATTATGCATGATAAAATCAAATGGTATTTAACTGATAATATGACAGATGAGAATACACAAACATATGGATTCACGTGTTACATAACATTCGTGTTACATGACATGCATCTGCTCAGCTCTCTCTCTCTCTCTCTCTCTCTCTCTCTCTCTCTCTCTCTCTTTCTCTCTCTCTGTATTCTTTCATATACACACACTCACACGCATGCGCGCGCTCACACACACACACTAACACATCAACTCTCCCACTGTCTCACTCTCTAACACACAATCCTTCACACACACACACACTCACTCTCTCAATCACACTCTCTCACACATACACGTACGCATGAACGCATGCACATGAACGCATGCACGCATGCATACACTCCCTCACTCACTCTCACACATACACGTACGAATGCATGCACTGACACATTCCCCCACCATTTCTCGCTCAATCACTCTCTCCACACACACGCATGCACGTGCGTACACACACATTCACTCTCTCCCTCTCTCTGACACCCACTTTCTCTCTCTCTCTCTCTCTCTCTCTCTCTCTCTCTCTCTCTCTCTCTCTCTCGCTCGCTCCCACACGCACACACATATATAGTGAACAATTATAGTAAAACAATTATAATGAACAATTATACCAGTAAATGAATTATGGTGGCATATAGTCGATATGGATTAAGTATTGAAAGAGTTTTCGGTTAAATGTGTAGGGACTCATTGGAGTTTTCAGATCTGGAGACAGCTCATTCCATAAGTGAGCACCAGAATAGGCGAAACATGTTTTGTATAGGTCCAATCTAGGCTTTGAGACATGTAACAAATTTAGGCGCTTGCTGTTCATTGCATTAGATTGAATCAGAGGCAGAAGATACTCTGGGGTATTTTGAGATATAATTTTATTCACTAATTTGGCTTTGTTGAAAAGGAAGCGCTTTTGAAGTGGTAGAAGTCTTAGATGACTGTACAAATTATTACTTTCAACGTGCTTTATGTCAGAAACCAGACGAATAGCGCGGTTTTGTAGAGAACATAGTCGTTTTAAATTAGATTTAGGGCAACCATCCCAAACTGTGGAACAGTAATCGAGATGTGATTGGATATAGCATGTATAGAATATTTTTCGTGTGCTTTCGTCCAGGAAGTGCTGAATTTTGGCAAGTTGGTAAACTTTTTGTGCTATTTTCATGGTAAGAGCGTGAACATGAGAGCTCCAGTTCAAATGGCTGTCAATTAAAAGACCTAGTGTTTTATGTTCAGTCACATTAACTATAGGTAACGTGCCTATGCGGAGTTCGAGCGGTGCTCCAGTTATGGCTAGTGTCTGCAGTTTTTGTCTGGTCGTTATTAGCATGGATTTGGTTTTGTCAATGTTAATTTGCATGCGGTTTTCATTGCTCCATCTAGTAAGATTATCAAGTTCCTTTTGTAAAGAATTCTCTAATTCACTACGGTTTTCTTGACTAGTATATATATTACAGTCGTCTGCAAATAGATCACAAGTTGTATGATATATAAAGGAAGATCATTAATATAAACTGCAAAAAGCAGCGGATCTAGTATTGAGCCCTGAGGCACACCAATATTAAGCTGTGTGGGTCTTGATAGACAGTTGTTGAAGGACACGACTTGTTGTCTGTCGGATAGAAATGACGTAATTATGTTCACCATGTTGGTGCTTGTCTTCATTTGTTTTAGTTTTCTAATTAGAATATCGTGATCTACCATATCAAAAGCTTTTTTAAAGTCTACAAATACCGCTCCACAAATTCTACCGTTGTTGATGTTTAAGTGCCAGTTATCGGTCATTTTTGCTAGAGCACTATGGCAAGAATATTTAGGTCGAAACCCAGAACCCAGACAGAAACACAAAGCTGATTCACGACTCTGGTGATGGAGTGACATGGCAGTACATGACCGCCCACGCTTATCGGCATAGCACATGATGAATGGATTGAATGGCACATGAAATTCTGTAAAATTCAACAACATAACTTAAAAACGAAGTAAAAATTGTTTATTTCTAAATGCCCTCGCGGGCCGCATAAAATCAGTTGCCGGGCCGCATGGGTCGTAGTTTGCCCACCCCTGTCCTATATAATGTTGAACAACTCTCTTGTTGTTAGTCGTGCTCTTTTATAACTTGTATACTTTTGAGTTATGTACTGTCGTAATATGTCTTGTACTTTCTCGTTAACAGTCTTAGATTCGTGCTCCCTACATCCTGAATATTCTGTCAAAGAAGGCTCACTCATTTGCTATTCTTGTCGGTGTAAATGTCAGTTTTTTAAAGTGTTCTCACCTTCAATATTAATTACAAAGTTCTTCCGTATTTGTTCCTTAGCCTCTCTAGCCACAGTTTTGAATATCTTACTTGTTCTTTGTTTTCCCCGATGCATGTCTTCCATGTCATTTTTGTTTTGTTAGTACTTGTTTCGTATTCACTTTCTGCCACTCTTTAGTCCCTTGTTCTAATTCCATCTGTGGATTTTAGGCATGCTAATTCCAAATTGGTGTTTGAACAAACCATGTTTTTCGTGTCTTGCGCCGCTAGGTAGACATATCTTCAGACTGTTCATTATTGCCTACGTTATTTAAATTATATTTGAAATTGTTATTAGCCTCAACTAATTTGACACTTTGCATTGTTTTTTGGTAAGAGCACAATACATGGCAGGTGATTCCTATTATGTTTTCTATTACCCTGTCTGCGTCCTCGGGGGATTGTTTCCATCGCGTAGCTCGTTCATCATTAAACTTATTTAGATTGGTGTTAGCAGTGCCTGGCTGAGGGCGATTCCATGTTTGTTATCTATGAAATGTTTCCACTCTTTTGATCGAGCGTTATATCCCCCAGCTAACAAACATTTCTCATCATTTTCAACTATCGCAGACAGGAATTTCCAGATACACTCATCAGGGAGAAAGTCTATATGCGCGTACACATTGAAAAGGCCCCTCTTTGCTGACTTGTGGTTATACGTATGTCCTGTGTCTCAACCTTATCTCTCTTACATCCACTTGTATCCACCCATCCATCTATGATTGGAGCTTATTATTGTCCATGTATTGCTAGACACTGAGTATTTGTTCCACTAGGACAGGAGTAACAGTCATACCCAGGACATTTAATGGTCCTATAATCCGTTACATTGGTCTTTTTAATAAACAAAATGTCGAAGTCACCCATTTTTTTAAAGTATGTGTGCTTGTTGTTTTCCACTTCGGCAGTTCCAGTAGGTATGCATGAAATTTAATGACAATCTGTCCTCGAAATAAAATTTACAAAAAACGACAATGCTAAAACCGTGAATATGAAAATAGTTTTAAATTGTATGAAACGACAACCACGTTGAAAGTGGCGATGGACTACTTACAAATATCAACACATCTCTCCAACTATCTGCGGGTGTCTATGTCCTAATCTCTCCATAAAATAGGCTAACACGATATCTGTAAAAGAACTACTGTCTTCCTTCTTCCTCATGTGTCATCAAACGACATTAGTTATGCCGGTACACTTGACAATAAGCGGCGAATGATTGTGCCTTCCGTCATCATTTCTGACTTAAGCATGGTATTTTTGAAACCCATATTTTCTTTATCTCTTCACTGCCGACTCTCTCGGTCAGATTACAGTCATACAGCCAAGACCACCACTACGAGTATTCGAAGATCTTTTGTTCCCTTCCAAGGAAGTAAGCAGTCTTGTTTTGAGTCGACCAGTACGTTCTCTGACTGTCCCATTCCATGAGTATATGATCAAATAGCAGATCCGTGTAATGGTGGATCAAGAACTATGGTGGCATAGCAGCAACTGCAGAAAAACAAGGACTGTGTACAATATTACAATTTACTGTGAACAATTTTACAATTTACTGTTGTGACATTTGTGATGTTTATGCCACAACATCATTATGAATACGGGGTGAGAGCCGCTTCAACTTTTAAAAATATTAATTCATGCGACTCCTTCATTTTCTTAACGCACCAAAACCAGGCTAAAAATAGAGTTCGCCTCCACTTCTTGAAACTTCTAATGCCAGAATCAGAAAAAACCTACACCCTCGCAATTCCCGGAACACCACAGCTGCACCTGCCAGAATGGCGACATCTTTCGCGCCAGGAGAAATGCCAGCTCAGGAGCAATTTTGTGGGGGAGAGAAATTAACATAAACTTAATAAAATGAGCTAGGATGGGCTAATGCAGCGTGGAATCTCAGGGGCAGTTGGCCGAGATTCTTTCAGGAAAAAGGATGTGTTCTTGAGTTGGGAGACTTTGTGTAGGTGATTTCTAAGTGCTGAAGATATCGGTAAGTTGGTAATCATAATGAATGGACTTAGATCAGTAGATAGAACAGAAAGGATCTTAATTTATAGCAGAGTTTTCTTTGTGAGAATGGAAGTAGGAATATTATTAGAGAAAGACTCAGAAGATATGAGTGATTCTTTCTTGACTTGGAGAATATTGAGTAAATATCTTTCTGGCTTAGTTCGTGCACTTTATTAAGCATAAACTTTCGATTCACTAATCATTTAAAGTTTTCATGTGTAGCATATGACTAGGAAAAGAACTACCATGATACTTTTCTAAAATATCACTTATATTCCTCCTTAGATGATACTTTTATGACCTGCCACTTATAATCTTTTGATATCTATCTGAAAAAGAGAATGAGTTTCTTTATGTATGCATTGATGTATAAGGTACTTTTGAATGAGTGTTCTCTATAAATATATAAATATGAGGTGATGTTACATAGCCATCTATCCTGGAGAAGAGACTCAATGCAGGGCTGTGTAATGGTATCATTCTTATTGATAGCCACCCAGATATTCTCGGCGACTGAGCCTTGGGAAAACGAGGATGATTCACCTGCACAGCACAGGAGTAAAAGAGACATATTTTGTCAATATAAGAGGTGAAGGCCTACACCAGATGTTGGTGTGAGATGATGAGACACATGCAAATGTTGGAGTGATGATACCTAACAGGGCAAGGTCTGGCTAGCTTGCCCCTATGTAATATTTCCTTCACCTTCCCTCTTTTTCGCTCTCTCTCTCTCCTTCCCCCATCCCTCCCTCTTATTTTCTGTAATTATGGATATATGTTTTGGCACATGTTTTCAACAGGGGATGGTGGTATTTTTGGCTGACACTGTGGTATACTCCTGAATGCTGTATCTTATCATCAGGAGGGTCAGTGTCATCAATAAAAGATGAAGGGATTCTCCTTGCCACCGCTGGAAGAGCGTAATTCCATTAAGCATCATTGAACCTTCCGATTTCAAAACAACCCCAGAACTGTGGAAGTCAGCTAAGTACACTATCAATATCCTTTAGGATAACCTGGCCAACATGAGTAGTAACTACCACAATAGTACCAACATCTTTAGAATCCTGATCCCATGGACATTTTTAATATAGTTTGTAATGACATCATAGTCATTTTGTGTATATTTTGTGATAACCTCATGGCCATTTTTAATATAGTTTGTGATGACCATATGGACATTTTTAGTCTTGTGTTTTCTGTGGACTCATGACATTTGAACACCATCTGCAGTTACAGAAGAAACATTTTAGCCTCTCACAAGTGTTTGAACAGTGTTAGTTAGATACTCACTTGTGATGACACATGAACAGTTTTAGTGATATAATTGAGATAATTAGTAGTGTGTGTTTTTTTTTTTTTACATTTCTGTATATTTTTATTGTGCCAGTTGAACACCACACCCCCCATATTATCCCATTATTATATCATAATTTATATCCTGGAGTTATTCTCTTTTCTTGTTGAATTGTATCTTGGTTTATTGTGTTAATTATAATATTATTATATAAGCAAACATCAACTCTAGAGAGCAGTATGTGGCAGGAACAATAACGCCTCCAGGTACCCACGAGTGAGTTTTCTCCTCTCTGAAGTGCGGTGACTTTCCTGGCTCTCCTGTCCTTCTACCAGAAAACCTATTTTCTATCGTTTAGAACCTTACTATATAACCTGTCTCCAACCCTAGTGAGTCTTACGAGCCATTTCTTGTTTTCTGTAGTAGACGGTCTCATCGATTAGGGATGTCATTCTCCCTGTTCTGAATCTACTTATCACAACTGTGTAGAATATTACAATTTACTGTGTAGAATATTACAATTTATTGTGTGCAGTATTACAATTTGAATGCTCCGTGGCGAAGGAGTTACGGGCGCAGTTCGTAATCCTGCATACCCGCGTTTGGAAAACAGCTTCGGGCGATTTGGCAGCAGACTGCCTTGCGTTGATTTTTACGAAAGGGTATGCCGGTCGTTCAGAAAGCAATTACAAATTATTGCAGGTAAATCGCCAAGAGATTACAACAGCAAAAAATGCTACTGTTGACTGCGACGACCTGTAATGGATATGCAACTAATATTACAATTTACTGTGTACAATATTACAATCAACTGTGTACAATATTTCAATCATTTGTGTTCAATATTACAATTTACTGTGTACGATATTACAGTTTACTGTGTACAAAATTACAATCAACTGTGTACAATATTACAATCAACTGTGTACAATATTACAATCAACTGTATACAACATTAGAATCAAATGTGTAAATATTCCAGGAACAAGTTTCTTTCTTTGGAAAGAATGTCAGGACATGTCAAGAACATTTCAACTGACTACTGCCTTGATTAACATTTTAGGCTAATTTTGACGGAGATTCAAGAAAAAGAAGAAGGAGGAGAAAGAGAAGGAGGAGGAGGAGGAGGGAGTAGGGGGAGGAGGAGGAGGAGGAGGAGGAGAAGAAACTAAGAAGAGAACTTCTTCTGTCAGTGTATCCTTCGTCTTCTCCTTCATTATCTTGTCATCTTTTTCTCAATCTCCTTTTCCTCCCACTTCTTCTTCTTCTTCTTCTTCTTCTTCTTCTTCTTCTTCTTCTTCTTCTTCTTCTTCTTCTTCTTCTTCTTCTTCTTCTTCTTCTTCTTCTTCTTCTGATATATCACAATCATCATCACACATCACCATCTTAATCATCTTCTTGTTGCAATAGCATAGGTCAATAGAGTGCGCACAAAGAACTCTTGGACTGCTTAGATCTTTGAATGTATGGTAATTTGGACAACCATATTTACAATGCCGTGAACACGCCTAGCAAGTTGTTGGTTGAAGCCACTTGTAGAAAGCAGACACAAACTGTGGCTTAACGTGTGCTCAGTCTCTTATGTCTCGTCCTGAGTCAAAGAAAGGTGGTTTGTCCTCGCTGGTCAAGTTTGTGCTAGTCGTCGCTTGGTTGATTGAATGGTTCTCATTTTCTGGACATAAAAGGGCACACAATGTGTTAACTAATATTCTCCCCGCTTGTTTGCATATACGTCTGCTTTATCATATATCCGCAATACAACCATTGTTCGTTTTATGACTTGTAAATCAAGCACCTTGCTACAAGTGAACACTGACTAATCACCGCTCATTTTTAGTTCATGGTACACCAATCAAAGAGAGTGCATTCATTGTGATCCAATTAGAATAATCCAGAAAGTTGAAGCAGGTTTCGTGCGTAAGCATTGAAATGAATCCCTGCAAGGGACCGCATATCGTAAGGTTATATTAACTTCGTCCCAGGACATGCGGGTGTTGTGGGCAACGAAAGAGATGTTAGGCTGGTGGGTATTACCACACTATCAATGTTCGACTGTTGAATCCAGGTGACATTATGAGTACCCCTAGAGGACCCAGCAGAGAGCGCAAAACCCGTACCCAGCTTCACGTCTGCAGAAAAGTATGATCATCTTTGGCACGTTAGCCAGACTGAGAACCCAGTCTGTGGACCAGATAGAGATGCTTCAATATCTTGGCCAATGTGAGGCCTGGTGCTGGGCTTGTGACATCTGCGGTTGACAGTTGTTGGTTCAAGTCTATTACAAGTAGTTGCACGTTAACATATGAAATGTGGGCGTGTGACAGAAAATATATAACAGCACGATCACAATGTGGATAGCATAGTTTACATAACAAAAGGATAGACATAGCACAAACAAGCATGTATGGAGTGGCCAAAGAACCTATGGTCAAATGGTGAGCACATAATCATATAGAGACTGCCTGCCCGTGCTGCCACCACGTAGCCTGCAGGCTGTACTTTTTATTTGACATCAGACAGACACCGATGATTTCCAACCCGTGAACCGTGATGCGTTAAACACATGTTTAAATTCATTAACCACCTGTTCCCATGTTATTTCATAATACTTGCATGACTGAATATCTAAATCCTAAACGTGCAGGTGAGAACGTATTCTTCTGTAGTGATAGAAGTTCTTGTGATACGTGATAAATATGCAACGTCAAGTGAGTTTATGTACAGTTAGTTATTCATAGGCCAATCAAACCATCAGATGCCGTCTCCACAATGAAGGTTGGCTGCAATGGATCTCGAACACTGTCTCTCGCCCTGACTATACATTCTGTCATATTGATGTTCTTCCATCTCTTGATGTTATCTTCCCACTTGTATCCTTGTCTACCTCTTGCTCGCTTGCCCTCAACCTTGCCCTCCAGATTAAAAAAAAAAATAAGAGTATTATGTCTTTTAACGTGGCCGAAATATTCCACTTGCCTCTTTTTTATTTCTTTCATCAACTCTCTTTTCATTCCCAGTTTTTCTAGAACAGTCGGTATTTGACTGTTTTTGTTTCCATGAAATACGCCATACTCGCCTGTATAACCACATCTGCGGGGTCTCTATTTGACGTTCTAGTTGCTTATTCAGTGTCTAGGCTTCCGCACTTTACAGTAGCGTTGAATATACGTAACATTTGACAATTCTCATTTTTAATGCGTTGTTAATCTCTCTAATCTCTTGTAATCTGTCTATTCATAGGTACACACGAGTAACGCCATAAAGTACTAATGTCATGAATATGCACGCTCTTCCATGCATGTCCGCCGTCGTGTAATGACTCTAAAAGTTGATCACAGATAATATTGAAACCTTATATTCTAATTTTCTACACCATTAATTACAGGCTATGATGTTTTATGGTGCTGCAGGGCGTGGCAGAGAATCTGGCCGTCACTCAGCACTCAGCACTCCGAGCAAAGACCACACGGACACATAATCAGATAGCACCTGGTTCCGCTAGTATTGAGACCAACAGAAGAAGGGAACGGAGTGCATCTGGGAATGGCTCGAGTCCTGTTATTCGTTACTTGCCACTACTCCACATTTTTAGTCTCATTGCTCTCTCCAGACTTACACCTTCACTCTGTTCATAGTCCACTATTTGCCTTCACCACTTGTTGTCTCCTTCCCTTCGTGCCTGTCCATGGTGTGTTATAATGGGGTAGTAGATATAAGATGCCGGTCATCCTGGCGATGGGGTTAAGGACGCTGTTTGTAATCCCGTATACCCATGTACGAAAAACAGTTGAGCGAGATTCGGCTCTCTCTCTCTCTCTCTCTCTCTCTCTCTCTCTCTCTCTCTCTCTCTCTGGGTGTGTGTATGTGTGTGTGTGTGTGTGTGCGTGTGTGTGTACACTATTGAAAATAAAATACATACACATCAGATACTAGCAAATAACGCTCTGAAGAGATAGCCAACTGCACACACAACACCAATGTTTACCATAGTCTTCTCCACATCAGTTGATAACAATACAAATAATTATCACGTTGTCACAGCTCTAATTATAGTTCTCTGAATATGTATTATAGCCATGATGTAATGGACAATACATTCTAATTTATGTATATTGCCTTCTGTGGGATCTAATATATATGTGGTATCAAGTGAGACTGAAGGCCGGGGATATACACGCCAACCAACACCATACTAGATGCACTAATGATCACCAAGTGCCCTGCCAACCGGCGTAGGCATTAATACATCTCCAAACATCTCGGTCACCGGACTAATGGAGAAAGTTTTCTCCGCGAACGTTATGTTGAATGGTTGGCCTGGTGCCGCACTGTCGGGACACCGGTTTATTTTATAGAACAAACAGTAACTCATGTTTCATATGGTAATTATTTCGTCTGGATCACCGATTATAACGGTTTATGTATCGTGTGCTTGACTCTCCCCCATGTAAGTCTATATCCATTACATTCAGAGGTGGTTCTGATAATTATTACCATGAAGACCCCAGGATCCCAACAGGGTCTATATCCTTGACATTAGCATAACATTCTTCGGCCAACTCTTTCTGATTATTCTTATTTCCTTAGTTACGTTAGTATAACATATCTCGCCAACACTTACTGATTATTCTTATTTCCTTAGTTACGTTAGTATAACATATCTCGCCAACACTTACTGATTATTCTTATTTCTAAGTTATAACTTTCAGGGCAACAGTCTACTTGCTTTGATACAGAGGCTTTCCGAGAAACTCCTGAAAGACGTGGTAGATTGAACACGTGATCTAGAAGTAGGCCCAGTGTGTCGCCAATTATGTAAGCAACGTTTCTTACAAATTAAGCAAAGACAAACAGACACACAGGAAGAAAGACAAAGAAACACATTAGAGACAGACAGAAGGATGGACGGAAGGCTGGTTGAACTAACTGACGGACAGACAGACCGGCGGACTGATAGAATAAATCAATAGATGTCAGCATGGAGGCACGGCTTAATGCGCGGCGTTTAAAATGCTGTTGCGCTGACGGCTACACCGTCTAGATGGACTTCAATATTGACTTCCCGTTCAGAATGCACTGGCACCATTGAATTTAAAATTAGGTAGAAAATCAACTTGGGGTTGATCGGAACGTCTTGCAAAGGACATGCAACATATCTCATTCTCTGTCTGTCTGTCTGTCTGTCTGTCTGTCTGTCTGTCTGTCTGTCTGTCTGTCTGTCTGTCTGTCTGTCTCTCTCTCTCTCTCTCTCTCTCTCTCTCTCTCTCTATATATATATATATATATATATATATATATATCTATATATATATATATATATATATATATATATATATATATATATATATATATAGAGAGAGAGAGAGAGAGAGAGAGAGAGAGAAGGCTTGCTAGAGTGTAGGCAGACCAGAATTTAAGCAATTTATTCTATCCGTCACTTCATAAATACTGGCCCTACAGCTTGCATACAGACACTCATTCACACAAGTCACATGCAAAAATCAGGTTAATTCTATGTTCACACGACATCCTTATGTATTACACTCTCATCCCCACCTCAGTTCATTAGAATACAAAGGAATATAATGTACTAGCTGACCCGGCCCGGCTTCGCCCAGACCCTGGTGGGGAGCATCTCATTTAATTCATATAAGTAGTCATATAAGCTCCCGTTCCCGTTCCCGACTATCTGTCTGTCTGTCTGTCTGTCTGTCTGTCTGTCTGTCTGTCTGTCTGTCTGTCTGTCTGTCTGACCCGGCCCGGCTTCGCCCAGACCCTGATGGGAGCATCTCATTTAATTCCTATAAGTAGTCATACAAGTTCCCGTTCCGACTATCTGTCTGTCTGTCTGTCTGTCTGTCTGTCTGTCTGTCTGTCTGTCTGTCTGTCTGTCTGTCTGTCTGTCTGTCTGTCTGACCCGGCCCGGTTTCGCCCAGCCCCTGGTGGGGAGTATCTCATTTAATTCATATAAGTAGTCATATAAGCTCCCGTTCCCGTTCCTAACTATCTACTGTCTGTCTGTCTGTCAGTCTGTCTATTATTAGAAAGAGCACTTGAAAGATCTTTACATCTTCCCCCAACAATTAACTTGGGTAAATGAAGCGTCTTATTTAATTCATATTCGGCCCCTGCTCCCGTTCCTGTTCCCAGAAAAGACGACCCGGCCCGGCTTCGCCCAGTCCCTGGTGGGGAGAATATTATTTAATTCATATTCGGCGGAGGGAGGAGGAGGAGGGAGCAGGATGGAGGAGGAGACAGGAGGAGGACGGAGGAGTAGGAGGAATTAGGAGGAGGAGGGAGGAGTGGAGGGAGGAGGAGGAGGGAGTAGGAGGGAGGAGAAGGTTGGAAGAGGAGGAGGGAGGAAGGAGGAGGGAGGAGGAGGGATGAAGGAGGAGGGAGGAGGAGGAGGGAGGAGGAGAGAGGAGGATTAGGGAGGAGGAGGGAGAAGGAGGAAGGAGGAGGGAGGAGGGAGAGGAAGAGCGAGGAGGAAGGAGGAGGTAGGAGGAGGAAGGAGGAGGGGAGAGGAGGAGGGAGAAGGAGGAGGAGGAAGAGGGAGGAGAGAGAAGGAGGGAGGAGGAGGAGGTAGAAGGAGGGAGGAGGAGGAGGGAGGAGGAGGAGGGTGGAGAGGGAGGAGGAGGGAGGAGGAGGAGGGAGGAGGAGAGAGGAGGAGGAGGGAGGATGCGGAGGGAGGAGGAAGGAGGAGGAGGGAGGAGGAAGATGGAGAAGGAGGAGGGAGAGGGAGGAGGAGGAGGGAGAACGAGGAGGGGGAGGAAGGAAAGGGAGGAGGAAGAGGAGGAGGAGGGAGGAGGAGGAGGGAGGAGGGTGGAGGGAGGAGGTAGAGGGAGGAGGAGGAGGGAGGAGGAGGAGGGAGGAGGAGGAGGGAGGAGGTAGAGGGAGGAGGAGGAGGGAGGAGGAGGAGGGAGGAGGAGGGAGAAGGAGGCGGAGGAAGAGGGAGGAGGAGGGAGGAGGATGAGGGAGGAGGATGAGGGAGGAGGATGAGGGAGAAGGAGGCAGGAAGAGGAGGAGGAAGGAGGAGGGATGGGGATGAGGAGGGAGAGGGAGGAGGAGGCAAGAGGAGAAGGAGGGAGGAGGCGGAGGGAGAAGGAGGAAGAAGGAGGAGGGAGGAGGAGGGAGAATGCGGAGGGAGAGGGAGGAGGGAGGAGGAGGAGGGGGAGGAGGGAGAGGGAGGAGGAAGAGGAGGAGAGAGGAGGAGGAGGGTGGAGGGAGGTAGAAGGAGGAGGGAGGAGGTGGAGAGAGGAGGAGGAGGGAGGAGGAGAAGGGAGGAGGAGGGAGTTCGCCATTCCGAATTCATACTCGTCTAGGTTCTGTGATTTCGGTCCTTCCATTGAATGTTCTTCCCTTCTACATGACTATAGATAACTTCCTTACACATAAAAAGATGAATTGTTATTGACATTGCCGTGTGACGATTCTGTGTAGTCACGTCATTTTCTTCTCTTTTCCTAGCGTTGTGGTTCAGGGAGTCTTTGATCTCTTCTATTTACGTACGTATTTAGGGAGGGGGAGGAGGGGGGAGGAGGGAGGAGGAGGACGAAGAAAAAAAAATCTATGACAGTTGGCAGCGCGGGAATGAGAGGAAGACGTGTAGAAAATTTCATCTCAATCGGATGGACCGTTCACGAACGCATAAAAGACATACATACATACATACAGACGGAGATTGCCTTTTATATATAAGATCATGAAGCAAATCGGTATAATTTGTAAACGGGCACGGGCACATGTCTCGTAGTTCTTAGTGTATATTTTCCAAAGCTCAGTGGAGTGCTCTCCTATACTGTTTTGTGAAACTAGCTTACTGAATCGCCCATGCTCGGTATTTTTTTTTTTCGCATATCCTTTACAGGACATCGCTGTCAACACCAGCATCTTTCAGCAGATTGTTGATTTCTTGGCAAGATTACGCTCAGTAGTTTGCCATTGCTTTCTGAGCGGCCGGCTCAGTATCCCGCAAGTCACCAGCGGAGGTCGAACCGCTCCCTGTTCTCTCCCGCTACGAGGCTCTGCGTGATAAACGGGATTACGGAGAAAGTGTTGTAACCCCTCAGCCAGAGAGACCGGCATGCTCGGTATTACAAAGTGCAAATAAGGGTACAGTTTAGGAAAGCCTGTACCCTATAGATAATGGTTTTCGAATTCTTCCCAGTGTGCTTTCTGTGAAATCTATAGCGCCTCGCGTACGTTCTATCACAAGTGATTAACAAACTCCTAATTAGACAGGGGCCTAATTAGACCTAGGGCCGCTCAGTGCAAGTGAAGAAACAAAACATTCGATTAATGGAATTAATCCCTGTTTTTAAGAGTGATTACAAGCCTCTTTGAAAGTGATCCCCAGGTATGGAAATGGCGAAATCAACATCGGGATTTCCCCTCATGTTTATCTACTTGGTCAAGATCAAGAAAGGGGATGCACTTTTATTGAACCTTTTCATCTTCTGCAGCGATGTACACATACATTTAATTTAGCTACACAGCGAGGAAGGCAAGCTAGGGCATTATGTTACACAGAACTTCATCAGCAAAAAAAAACAAAAAAACAGACAAGTAGATACTATGTGTGTTTGCCGTTAAAAACTATCTGGTTACAACGCCCACTTTGTTATTGGTTATTGTTTTCTTTTAACGCTGATCTGTTTCGCACAGACTATTTTCCATGTATGCATTGCATTCTCAATGCTTTTGTGGCAGCTCGCCAGACGTTATAATGTGAGAAACACTGGCTACAGAACTGAGTGACTTAATGTGTTAGTTGCAGCTGTTATATCGTGGCTTGTGATCGCCCCAGGCAATACTTGTGTCGTCAACAGGTAGATTACTGGGTCAATTTGAATAGAGGTGATTCATGCTGCTGCTCTTATTGGGCTTCGTGACCTATCACTTTACTATCGAGAAGCTTATTTTCCGAACATAGCTGCTTATTTTCAACGGATCACCTCAACCCGTATAATTAGTTCATTTTATGTTTTCAGTTTTTGGTGAAGAATCAGGTTCACTGCATACGGATATCTCCATAAGTGTTCAGTCTAAGCCTATAGATCGCACAAGAGAGGCATCTCCGTGGTTTATATGTGGCTGTGTTTTCTTGTGTTTTTTGTTTTTCTGATGAAAGCTTATCGTCGTCACGTGCTTTGTTATTCGTAAAAGTATTTTGTAAAGCTATCCTATACTTAGTGTTGTTATACTGTTTACATATAGGCTATTGTGAATCTAGTGTCAGTTCCATATTTTATGATCAATCAGCTTTCAATGGGTGGTATGATCAACACCCCACTAGCCGCCTTTACGTCTAAATAAATTTCTGAATACCATTTTAGTTTGAGTCGATCTTGTACACGTCGATGAAATCTAAGGGGTTTCGAACACATGACATTTGGCCGGCAGGCAAGCGTGCGATATGTAATCAGCCTAGTTGAACATGTAATGAATATTTCAGAGAATGCAGCTTGATATTATGTCAGAGCAATATTAATATATATTTACACACTCTGCTTGGAAACGGGAGTTGTAGGGAAGTGTAGCTAGTTGTCGCTGGGGGGAAAGTGGAGTCAACCAGCACACCTGTTAATTATCCTATTTCTCAGTTTCTCTCTCTCTCTCTCTCTCTCTCTCTCTCTCTCTCTCTCTCTCTCTCTCTCTCTCTCTCTCTCTCTCTGCAGGTGAACATTTGTCTACATACCCCCCCCTGTTTTAGTTAAAGTCTTTTTGTCTCTCTCTCTCTCTCTCTCTCTCTCTCTCTCTCTCTCTCTCTCTCTCTCTCTCTCTCTCTCTCTCTCTCTCTCTCTCTGACAATATCCCTCTTCCCGTTCCTTTAGCACATAACCCCACAAACACAGGTTTCGAGCAACATGATAAAACATTTATTGCAGAAAAGTGTAATTTTGGTGTGCCATGGATGGGTGTGAAGATATGTGGTGGTATTTACCTTGAATGTGTGACATAATATTGTATAGGATGAACATCAGAGTTTTTCCATCATGATACAGCCATTCGACTTCACAAAGGACATAACGTTGAATCTCTCACCCGGCTGTTTTCTTTCTGACTGATGAAGGTTTTGTTGACAATATGTTCTGGAACCATAGTAATCAATATATTCTCCACTGAAATTCTAGGTTAGTTCTAGTCTTCAAGAATACACAGTCAACGCTCTGTAATGTTTTTTTTATTTCCTGTGAATGTCAGATAAACACTGCTTTATTGCGTAATTATTGTCCATTTTCTTTTTTCACAAAACAATCGGTTGTATATTCCTTCTCACTTAGAGTGAGTCAGGTTCTTGTGTAATTTTTTCTCACCCTGGTTTTACCTTCTGGTGACATAGATTACTGTCCCCAATTCTGACCAAATGTTTCGGCTCAGATGGGTAATCACATTAATTGTCAAGTGCAGGGAACCTGTTGAGTAAAACCACAGCTTGTGAGAGAAACGCAACTCCGACCTATGATATGTGAATGTAGGTAATTGGCTATATTCAGAAAGTAATCTCCCTAGATCATACTAGAGTTATACTATTATATAAGACAGAATAGTCAGCACTCTACCCTATACAAGGTGAAAGAAAAACACGCTAAAGCAAAGCATATAAAGCCTAGTATAGACTTATCCTTCTGACTGTACAGACACCTTACTCTACACAACTTAAATCACTCTTCAGCCTAATCCCGTCTACTCTTTATACTACGTTTACACACGAAAATCCCTATGCTATATGTCTAAGCTACATCTATATAATCACCTTATTGAATTTCATTTCCTGCCTAGACTTATATCAGTTTAATTCCCATGAAGGGACAGGGTTGGTTATTTTTACACAACCTAAACTCTGTGATATATTTTCTATACGGCACTGAAATACATTCCCACTCCAACCGTTGTTAAGTCCAACTCTCCACTGAGTTTAACTGTCTCTGTCCACATATAAATTTCCTGTCCTATGTCACTGGGTTTTTCCGTCCCCCTCAATCATCCCTGCTCCTATTCCTGCCTTTGATACTTCCACATCAACATGCTAACAATATTCTTTGATAAAGACGCTCTCCCGGTATCGTTGCTTTTCGGTTGCCCAAATGATTTGGTTAATAGTATTTCAAAGATATCCACTGTTTGATCGTGCTCCAAACTTCTCGAAGATAAACGATGTTTTTGGGGCCCGGTGATTCTCCGCAAAGTCCGATACGGACTTTTCTTTGATCTTCCCCGGTAGACAATTCGTCCGTTGGGCTTCGCTTCCGTGTCCCAGACGTACGGCCAGTGTTTGAAATCACGATCGCCGTCTGGTTTAAGATTTCAGGACCGTCACTTGACTGTTTCTGTCATTTTCTCCATCGGGATCGTCGCCTGCCAGCCATATCATGACAGGAAGCATGATCACCATCCTTGTTGGCACAAACTTAATGGTGATGATGAATACAACATGTATGCCATCTGTAGAAGGAAATGTTTGTTTACAAATATGTTATTCTGACTCTTAGTATTTTTCCCCTGAACTTTGATAATCAATAAACTTAATGAGAACAATGTAACAGAAGTAACAGCATTCGAGGTGTAGTTTTATGAAACATGACAAGAACCAGCTGGAAAGAAAAATAGGCGAATTGCCATGGTGCAGATGGGTAGAGTTCGGGTGTCTGATGTGGATGAATTGAAGTCGCTGCTGATGACTGAAGGACACACACTAACTTTGGAAGTAACAACAGGACAACGGTTGTTTCAGGAAAATGACGTTTCTCTTCTTACAATTCACATTGCTGAACATGGTCACACAAACATACTATCATTAAACTAATTCACATTAATACTACAACTATCACAACTAACATATCGGCGGCAATATATAGTTTGCCATTGCCGAACTCATAATTCAGAGCCATGCATCTAGTACCACGGTCTCCGCTCGAGTGACGTCATTTGTAACCGTTCTTTTACTGCTCTGTTCATTTAGAGTGCGCACTTCTTTGTGTCAAATCATTATTCATTATTCCTGGTGACAATTATTCAGTATGTTTTGTCTGAACTCATATGTTTCTCTTATCACCATCGTCTCCTTTCAATAGATCTTATCATGGCTCTTTTCGTGACATGGCACGAATAAACAAGTTCTTTGAAATATATCAGAACAAATACAACTTATTAACACCAAGGGACTAAGTGACATCACAGGCAAAAAAAAAAAAAAAAACGCTGGAGAAAAGTGGAAGCCGGTAAAGACAAAAGACAACATTTTTAAAACAGAATTGCACAGATATATCATTGCAGACGTTGAATTCAATATGGCGGCTCAAGACAGGCAGCTATAGAATGAAAGCGTGACTTCAATGGCTAAAGTATTTCATGATGATACTGATAATGAAGATGCTAATGATGATGATGATGATTTATATTTTCGTTCTCTCGTTGTGAACTCAAGCGTCGTCCATACACGTGCTACTGCTTGTAGTGCACTGGACTGATTTTAGCACGTGGATTAGCTTTCCATATTACCAGTGTCCCTCGCCATCAGGCGAACCTACTCCGACTTCTGAGGTACTTGTAATTCACGTCCCCAAGTCGAGGACGAGAAGTCAACATTTCAGTTCAACTGACCGGTGCAGGTCTTGAACCAACTACCTCGGTATAACCACCCCGGTTAAGAACGGAAGCTCTTATCCATTCGGCCATGCTGGTCTCCTGACGATGATGCGTGAGTATGTGTGGTAATTTGTCCGGGCCTTTAGATACAGAGGTGAACATCGGGAGAACGTGCCTGATGCATTGCCAGGGAGGTATTGGAGGGAAAGGCGATGGAACTGATAAAGGCCAACGGAAACAGATGGTTACGCAGGAACATGATCATCTGTGCTGCCCGTCACAGCCCGTTTAAGCCAATCAACCTTATACATTTCTAGCCGGTGACCGAGATGTTAGAATACGGTGTTTTTTTTGTTTTTGTTTTTTATATGTAAGTGCGGGTTCTGAACTCAACTTAAACAGAAAATGAATCATGGCTGTTCTTGTTCATGTTTAGTTCTCACTAACTGTTACTGTAGTGACGTTTACACTCGAGACAAAATAAAAATAGAACCTAGTGTGTATATCGTCTGCTCAGGTAACAACACATTGCATGCCCTTTGCGGGACGTTGCAATCACATTCAACACCTATTGGCTGATAGTTTTTTTTTTTTTTACGCTCGCTCGCCTTGAACTCAAGCGTAGCCTAACCTCGGCATGAGCACACCGAATGTTTAAGAACACACGTTCTTATCCATTAGGCCATGTTGACCTAAATTGGCTGATAGTGATACAAATGGAGATTGGTGGCTCAAGTTGGAACATCATAAATGTATGTGCCACAGTGGACTGTTTTGTCAGAAAGGACACTGGGACTGTCTTAAGGAACTGGAGGAATTACCAGGTGATAGGCTACTCATATGTGGAGACTTCAATGCAAGGAACAGAAATTGGGACAGTAATGGAGAAAACCGACAGGGAAATGCCCTTGCGGATGCCATGGTGGACTCCGGTGTGGTCTGCATAAATGATGGTAGGCCGACTAGAATGGCAATGAGGCCTGGCGTTGCAGACACAGCTATTGATTTGGCACTTGTCTCCCAGTCATCAGTCCTTGATGTAAAGTGGACTGTTTTAAATGACCATGGGAGTGATCACATGCCAAGCTCAGTCCTGATCTCTAAACCCAGGAAAGTTAAAGCTGGGAGAGCGCGCAGGACCTTCCGGTATGAGTGGACCGATTGCCTTCTTAGACGCCTCAGACAAGGGGCATACAACAGGACTGTTAAAACTCCTTTTTTGCAGCCCCCATGGTGGACCCCGGAAGTAGACCATGCTTGGAAAGCAAAGAGAGCTGCAGTGAAGCAGCTAAAGAAAGTGCGACAGACACCTCGAAGCTCACGAGAGGAAGTGGACACAGCGGAAGATGTCAAGAAAGACAAGGTGGAAGTTTCCAAGCGCTGTGCTGCAGAGGCCAAAAAGGCACAATGGGAATGTTTCATGAAGGAGATTGGAGGTGATAAAACACTGCGAAAATTCTGGAAACTGCACAGGCAAATGCAGAGAAAAGATCGGCCTATGACAGAGGGAACAATTTATAGAGATGATGGTGTGCGCGTGACAACAGACAAAGAGAAAGGGGAGGCGTTTCTCCAGAGATTTTTAGAGCATACCAATCATAATGATGCGGTCACCAGGGATGCAGTTAGAGAGGAGTTTTCTGGCACCACGAAGAATATGCAGTATGAAGACATCATACGGGTGGAAGATGTTAAACACATTTTGAAAAAGGCAAAAGACACGGCACCAGGGCCCGATGGGGTCAGGTATGGCCACATGAAGGGTTTGAGCGATGCAGACCTGGAGGAGATGACCGACTACTTTAACCAGAGCATTAGGACAGCATCAGTACCGCAGGATTAGGTGCACTGCTATCTCATCCCTCTCACGAAACCATTCAAGGATCATTCAAAGCTGAGCGGCTTTAGGATCATCACCCTGCAAAATACGTTTGGGAAGGTTTTAGAGAAGATAGTCGCTGTCAAGCTGCAAGAGTTATTGGAAAGGGGGAATCTTCTTCCAAGAGGCCTGGGGAGCTACAGGCCAGGAAAAGATACCTGGTCAAATGCAGCCACTTTTGCCTTTGACGTTTATGAAGGGTTCCAGAGTAGACAGGAAACGATGGCGGTAGCGCTTGATCTCGAGGATGCGTACAATAGAGTTTGATATGATATTGTCATGACCGCACTGATGGAGAAGGGGGTCACTCCCTGGTTGGTGAACTGGATAGCAGCCGTCCTGCATTCTCGTCGGGTTGTTCTCCGTCTCGGTGCAAGGATCTCAGAGCCACATATTTTAATCCCAGGACTGCCACAGGGATCTGCAGTCTCACCGGTGCTCTTTAACGTGTATACGAGCAAGATTGCAAACCTAGAAGCACCAGGGGTTGGAAGAGTACTAACATTTGCAGATAATATTCTTGCATATAGGCAGGGGAGAGATAGGGAGCAAACAGTCCAGGAGTTACAGGCGACAGTAGATAAAGTGATTGACTGGTGCACCGAAATGAGTGCTGTCATCCCCCCGGAAAAGGCGGCTGTTTTGTGGTGCTCTCTGGACAACAGGATTGTGAGAGCTAATGTCCCAAGCCTCGCGATAGATGGTAGAAATGTCAGCAGAGATAACAAACTGAAGTAACTGGGGATCACATTTGACAGGAGTCTATCCTTCAAGGACCATGTGAAGACGGTTGTGACAAGTTCTCAAAAGGGACTCAGTGCACTTAAAACTATGGCTGCAATGGACACAGAGCAGAGAATGCTTTTCACACTATACCAGCACTTGATCCTCTCAGTAATTGATTATGGATTAGGACTGCTCACTGCCTCAGAGAATCAGCTAGTGAAGTTAGAGCGCATACAGAACGAAGCTATGCGGGTCATTCTGGGATGCACCAGAGACACCCCAGTAGTGTGTATGCGTTGCATCCTTGGTCTACCGACTGTTGCTGGTAGGCTCAAGGTGATTCAGGCGAAGGCATACCTCAGAGTATCTGCAGACACAGATCACCCACTGCATGAGGCGCTGGACGCAGTTAAGGGTCAGCGACTGATAAGAGGGAAATCATGGATGGCTCAGGCGGAGGATACGATCAGACATGTGTGCATCTTGGAGAACATTAGGCGAGGAGAGGAGTGGGTCAGAGTGCCAGTAGAGCAGTCAGACTTGTGCAGAGTTATAATCACATTAAGCCGGGAGTGCAGGGAATGGCCAGCAGGGGCCACGGAAGTGGAAATCCAGCAACTAATTCAGGACAATGCTCACTCGGGTGATGTGATTATCTACACAGATGGTTCGGTGTCAAGAGGTGAGAGAAGTGGCTGGGGGTTCATAGCCAAAGCTAATGGTCGACGTTTGGTGCAGGAGAGCCTGGCATATGATACCAAAACATCCAGCTTAGGAATGGAGGTGGAGGCAGTCAGTGCGGCTCTCCGCTGGATGGAGAATTCGACACACACACACACACACACACACACACACACACACACACACACACACACACATCGTAATTGTAACTGACTCAGAAAGCATGCTGACGAGGGTGAGGACGGGAGTAGTAGTAGTAGAGGGTCTCTATCGGGCGCAATGAGGGCGGTTTTGAGAGGGATGACAAAGAAAATAGAAGGAGGACCATGAGGACCCATGAGGACCCGCATTTTTTAGTAAGCTCAAAGGGGAATGGGGGAACATAATTTATGCATAATCGATTGGTGTGTGTCGGCTGTTACGGGTTGATGTATTCGTATTTTTGGTAAGATCGGTGAACATCTGTGAGCAAAAAGTCGATATTGCCGGCAGGTGTATATTAGTGTCGGGGTCGAGGGAGGTCGCTGGTGCCATCTGTTGTTGTTAATTACGGGCGGTGTCGGAATAAAATTAATAAGAGCAGAGAAAGATGTGTAGGGTGGGTTGGTAAGTGGTGAAAGACGGGGTGGGTGTGCGTAGTTGGTCATAGTGGGATATCACCAATGTGTAACAGGGGTTCTAGTTACTGCCATTGCGCTTGACAGGTTCGAATCTCAAGGTGTGGTTAAGGTAGTGTGGTGGTGGTCGAGTTGTAACGGAGCTAGGTGGTAGCATTGGTGGTTCGAATCACGCTGCTGGTCGATAACGATGTCCGCCCTAGACGGGTACTTTTTAAATGGCTACTAAGGGATGGTGAGGGCTGGTGAGGGATGCCGCTGCCTCCCTCGCCCTCGTGTTGGGTTGTGGTCTGGGTCCTTCCAAGCTTTGTGTTTTCCTAGATCGATATTTTTTGATTGTCTGTGGGTTAAAAATGAATGTAAATGCCAGTTGGTGATATTAATCGGGGTAAGTGTAACAAAGCACAGGTCGCCTGATACAGTACTCTGTATTGTTCATACTCCCAGTCATCCTAACTGTGGCGCCAGGGGTCTATGCCTCATGGCTCGTGGTGAGGTCTATGCCTCCCTCGTGTTGGGTTGTGATCTGGGTTCTTCCACGCTTCGTGTTTTTCCTAGATCGATAGTTTTTTTTTTTGTGGATTGTCTGTGGGTTAAAAAAGAATTTAAATGGCCAGTAAATTATGCAAGGTAGTTGGTGATATTAATCGGAGTATGTGTAACAAAGGAAAAGATCAATTGAAATATGGGTAGGCTCAGTAAAGATGAGTTCGATAACGGCGGCGGCATCGTTCCCAATTGTTTCACAAGCTGTGACCAGCTGTATAACCCTTGCTTGTCTTCACATTTGTATGGTAACACTGTCGCATTGGAGATGCGCGTGATAAAGCTGTCAGCCATGGTAAAGAAGAAAAAAAAATAATTATCTTCCCGTTTGTATAGACGTACACAAGCTAGTTGGTACCATAGGCCCCCTCATATGGAGGTGATAAGTTCGAAGCTCGATTCTTTATCGTTGGTAAGTGTATGGGGTGCGTAGTTGGTCATAGAGGGATATCACCAGTGTGTAACAGGGGTGTCTAGTTGTTGTCAATGCGCTTGATAGGTTCGAGTCCTACTGTGTGGTGGAGTAGTGTAGTAGTAGTAGTAGTCAAGGGTTAACGGGGATAGGTGGTGTTGTAGGCATCGTTTGAGAGTCGAAACACGCGCCTGGTTGATAAGGGTGTCCACCATAGGCGGCTCTTTTTAAGTGTATTCTAAGCAGTAAATGTATAGCAACGGTGTCTAGTTGCTGCCATAGCGCTTGTCAGGTTCGAAACCTGCTGTGTGGTGGTGTAGTGTGGCAGTGGGCGAGTATGTAACGCAGCTAGGTGGTATCATTGGCGGTTCAAATCACGCCCCTGGTCGCTAACTATACCCAACATAGGCGCCAGAGAAGCGAATCCCGCTATGTGGGGAATCTGTTAAAGTAACATTGGTGTCACGTGTTTCGTATCTTTGTTAAAGGTTGGTTTACAACATCTGTGACCAAAAAGTCAGTATTATCCACATGTGTATAGTAAAATAAATAATGTGTATTGGGAATTAGGTGTGCTGGCGACAGTTGGTACTATTAATTATATCACCATTATATGTTAACAAAGGAGAACTCAGGTGAATCGTGTGTCGACCAATGCTGGAGAGATTGCCTGCCTCGCAATTTACTCTGTAATGCCAATAGCTTCAGTTTTCCTATTGCGGTTATTAGTGAGCTGTAGAAACCTGTAGTGGTTTATGCACTATCGTCACACAGTATAAAGGAAAACTTAAAAAGTCAAGATGGCGGCTAGTACTAGTAGTAGTAGGTATGGCTTAGTGATATTCGTTGTTAAGGGGTGGGTGAGTGGCGGCGTGGGTAGATAAAAGCTTCCGAGCCACTTTCATCATACACTTTCAGATCGTTAAAGGAAATCCTTGAAGAAAAAAAAACAATAAAATAAAAAAGTAAAGAGGACCCTCCATGTCGTTGTGGGTGTCGGACTTGAAGCAGATCGAACCTGATGGTGGCGTAAGGCCATAACAATTAAACAACATGACTGCTAGCTGTTCTATAATGCGGCAAAACTATGTGCAGACCTCCATCCTTTGAGATGAGTCTGATTGAGGCTTCCGGGGGCAGCTTGACTTGTGAAGCAAACAAACTGATGTGTGGCTTACAACCAATCAGGGTGTTGGTCTTACAATTGATCCACATTTTATGTTAGACAATCACTGATTGGCTGGCAACTATACTGTGGGCGGGGCTTACTTTATGTAATATATAACCAACTCACCAGCTCTCACTCACCTTGCGCTTTACACAAGAACGACGAACGACCGAGTCTCCAATTTTGTGGTTATTCAACTGCCATTTGCCTTCAAGCGTAGAAAGTTTGCCAGGCACCTGTTTGTCTTAGTATCTACGGACTATCAACCATATACGGACATACCGATTTAGTGGAGCTGTCTCCCAGTTTTTTGCTATTCATAACTGACTTGTAAGAATTCTCAACCAGTTTCTTACCCAGACGCATCCCAAGTGTAAGCATCAGCATTATTCTGCCTTAGTTTACAACGGCATCTGCAAAGATTTCATCACTGGTTGAAACAGAGACTGGTACAACTTGTTCGGGTTTGATACCGCATACTAAACTAGTGAACATTACATCTTGTTGTTTGGATATTTGGTATCCTAAACTAGTCAACGTCAAGTTATCTACCATTAGTGCAAGTTATAAACTAATTATATTCAACATCATATACAGAGGCTCGGTGTGAACAGGTTTCAAGTCGAGTGTTGATTATCTCACTATCAACTCGCCAGTGAACGTACCTAAAATATGTCTACTAGGCAAGCATCTAAGAACCACTTATGTGCAACTTGTGGGAAAGGTTTCACTGATGCAAGTAATCTTCGTCGCCATATTCGGACCAGTCACAGTACCAAGGAGCAAGTGTATTCGTGTCAAACTTGTGGTCATAATTTTAACAGGAAAGACAATCTACAACGCCACATTACAAAAGAACACACAACACCATGATCACCAGCCAGTGTAATACCAACAGAAACTTCAACACATTTTTCACCAACAGTGCGTAAGAGACCAGCGGCTACTAATAGCGAGGTGGCAGTCAGCGAGAAGAATACTAAACAAGATAAAAACACCTATCCAGTTAGCGACACACAACCCAAGGATGAAGCGGCTTCTCTACACATGCTACCAGATGATGTCAAACAAGTATACACTGACAACTGGAATAGTATCAAAACACATCACAAGATCAACAAATATATGTCTGTCTATACATTTTTTATTGGTCCACAGACACAGCACCCTAAAGACTGGACATATATCTTGTACACGATCTTTAACACTCAAAGGAGCAAATTCAAAATCAACTTTAGTTATCATGTAGTCCTTAGGCACATCGAAACACAAGCTCTTCGCTTCTACCACGCATCTTTCAATAACGCTTCTGTCTTAGAAATTCCACAACTAATTCGAAGCAGACAAACCTTTGACGATTTTATCAAAACAGTACACGAACACGACATTCTTACATACGCTAGGCAACAACGTCCAAATACCAAATACACTACAGAGACGATTCCAGCTATAAGTTTTTATCTCTATCATATCCCAGAATTCTGTCTCGTTTAATAAATAACCACCGTTTATGACCAAGGTTCGACACCGTTGTCATGGTGTGTATATGATCATATTAGGTATAACACCACCGGTTGATCAACCATTTTGTGTACTGATATTATGCTTCATTTTATTTTTGTAAAATTTACTGGAAATACTGTAAAATAAACAGTTATATGTATAATAATTGCGTTCCCTTGTTGGTTTTTAGTGTTGGCGGTCCATATGGGTGTCATGTGATGAGCTGGTGTTACATGTTGATGGTCAAGAAATATTTCAACCAAACTTATAAATATATCGACCAAACAGGAAAATGTGTTAACCAAAGACGAAAACTATGGGTCAAGTAAAGAAAAAAGTTCAAACAAGCTTATAAAAAATAGGAAATAGTGCTAGTGAAACTAATAACAAAGGGTGGTCAAATACAGAAATATCTCATCCGAACTTATAACAAGCAAGACAATATAATAGTAAAATCAAGAAATATGTTGACCGAAGTAATACAATAGGCAGAACGATGGACAAACTTATAAATATTTCACTCAATCTTATAAAGACTAGGAAAATTTGTTAGCCAAATAGGCAAAATATTGGTCAGATACACAAATATCTCAATCAAACTTATAAAAAGTAGGAAAATTGTTAGTCAAACTAATAAAAAGGGTGGCCAAATACATAAATATCTCAACCAAATTTATAAAAAGTAGGAAAAATGATAACCAAACTAATTTAAAATGGTAATAAAAATAGGAAAATCTCGACCAAACTTATAAAAAGAAGGAAAATTGTAAGTCAAATGTAAAACATATTAAGCAAATAGGAAAGCGTATCAACCAAATAGGAAAAAATATCGCTCAAACTTATAAATAGCGCGTCCAAACTTATAAAAAGTAGGAAAATGTGTTAGCCGAAGGGTGAAAATATTGCTCAAATTAAGAAACATGTCGACCGAAGTAGGAAAATACGTGCTTCAATGTATAAAAACGTTGGGTAAACACAGAAAGATGTCGACCAAACTGATAAAAATCTCCGCCAAACTTATGAAATGTAGGAAAATTTGTTAACCAAAAGGGGATAATGTCGGCCAAATACAGAAATATCTCCACCAAACTTATGAAAAGTAGGAACATATGTTAACCAAATAAGAAAAAAAAATATTGGCCATGTAAAGAAATAGCGCATCCAAATTGACAAAATATAGGAAACTTTATTAGCCAAAGGTAAAAACTATTGACCAAGTAAACAAATTGCTCGTCCAACCCCATAAAAGGTAGGAAAATTTCTTACCCAAATGTGAAAAAGATCGGCCAATCTTATAAATGGCTCATCCAAACTTATAAAAAGTAGGAAAACAATATTAGCCAAATCAACTAAAAGGCTGACCAAAATTATAAATATATCATCCAAACTGACCAAAGTAATACAAATATTGGGTAATTATAGAAATATGTCGACCAAACTTTTACAAATCGCCAGTAAATTTATGAAAAATATGACATTTTGTTAACTAAAGGTGAAAAAATATCGACCAAACTTATAAAAAGCTCTGCCAAACTTATGAAAAGTAGGAAACTTTGTTAACCCACACGAAGAAAATTATTAACCAAAGATAGAAAAATATCGACCTAAATAGGAAAATTTGTTAGCCAAATGGGAAAAATATTGGCCAAGTAAACACATATTTCAACCAAACTTATAAATATGTCATCCAAATTTACAAAAAATAGGAAAATTTGTCGACCAAGTAAGAAAATATATTACCAAAACTGGAAAAGATACTAATCAAAGTGAGAAAAATACCAACCAAACTAAGAAATATGTTTGGTAAAGTAAGAAAAAAGTTGGCCAAAGTAATAAATACGCTAGCCAAATGAAGAAATATTAACCAAAAGGAGAAAAAATTATAGCAAACTAAGAAATTTGCTTTCACAACTTGTCGAATTGCCCTACCAACTACACCATTTGCTTTCACAACTGATCAAATTGACCTATTAACCTCACAAATTCCCCACTGACTCTCACAATTTTACCACTTGCCATTACAACGTGTCGACTCCCTCTCACAATTTACCCAAAGGGGTTTACTATAGGTATTATATATCCACAATCAAGCGCTCTCACACTCACAAGAATAACGAAATACTGGGATTTAAGCCTGTTTTTAATCAATTTCTTTCTTTGCAGTCAAAGCATAGAAATTCCGCCAACCACCTTGTTGTTGAAGTATCCAAGGACTTAGTTTATCAGCCATATATTCGCCTACAGATTTAGCGAAGTCCTCTTCCAGGTCTTGGACATTCACATCGGCGTTGTAAGAATTATCAACCAGATGCTTACCCAGACGCATGCCAAAGGTAAACAGCATAATTATTCTCCCATAGTTGATGACGTTATCACCAAAGAATTCATCACTGACTAAAATAAAGACTTGGAAAACAATTTCGGGCTTGATACTGTCTTCTAGTCTCGTGAACAACACAGATTTTTGTTTGGCTATTTGACCGACTAAACCAGACAACGTCGAGACTCCAATGCAAGGAACAGAAATTGGGACAGTAATGGAGAAAACCGACAGGGAAATGCCCTTGCGGATGCCATGGTGGACTCCGGTGTGGTCTGCATAAATGATGGTAGGCCGACTAGAATGGCAATGAGGCCTGGCGTTGCAGACACAGCTATTGATTTGGCACTTGTCTCCCAGTCATCAGTCCTTGATGTAAAGTGGACTGTTTTAAATGACCATGGGAGTGATCACATGCCATGCTCAGTTCTGATCTCTGAACCCAGGAAAGTTAAAGCTGGGAGAGCGCGCAGTACCTTCCGGTATGAGTGGACCGATTGCCTTCTTAGACGCCTCAGACAAGGGGCATACAACAGGACTGTTAAAACTCCTTTTTTGCAGCCCCCATGGTGGACCCCGGAAGTAGACCATGCTTGGAAAGCAAAGAGAGCTGCAGTGAAGCAGCTAAAGAAAGTGCGACAGACACCTCGAAGCTCCCGAGAGGAAGTGGACACAGCGGAAAATGTCAAGAAAGACAAGGTGGAAGTTTCCAAGCGCTGTGCTGCAGAGGCCAAAAAGGCACAATGGGAATGTTTCATGAAGGAGATTGGAGGTGATAAAACACTGCGAAAATTCTGGAAACTGCACAGGCAAATGCAGAGAAAAGATCGGCCTATGACAGAGGGAACAATTTATAGAGATGATGGTGTGCGCGTGACAACAGACAAAGAGAAAGGGGAGGCGTTTCTCCAGAGATTTTTAGAGCATACCAATCATAATGATGCGGTCACCAGGGATGCAGTTAGAGAGGAGTTTTCTGGCACCACGAAGAATATGCAGTATGAAGACATCATACGGGTGGAAGATGTTAAACACATTTTGAAAAAAGCAAAAGACACGGCACCAGGGCCCGATGGGGTCAGGTATGGCCACATGAAGGGTTTGAGCGATGCAGACCTGGAGGAGATGACCGACTACTTTAACCAGAGCATTAGGACAGCATCAGTACCGCAGGATTAGGTGCACTGCTATCTCATCCCTCTCCCGAAACCATTCAAGGATCATTCAAAGCTGAGCGGCTTTAGGATCATCACCCTGCAAAATACGTTTGGGAAGGTTTTAGAGAAGATAGTCGCTGTCAAGCTGCAAGAGTTATTGGAAAGGGGGAATCTTCTTCCAAGAGGCCTGGGGAGCTACAGGCCAGGAAAAGATACCTGGTCAAATGCAGCCACTTTACCCAAAGGGGTTTACTATAGGTATTATATATCCACAATCAAGCGCTCTCACACTCACAAGAATAACGAAATACTGGGATTTAAGCCTGTTTTTAATCAATTTCTTTGTTTGCAGTCAAAGCATAGAAATTCCGCCAACCACCTTGTTGTTGAAGTATCCAAGGACTTAGTTTATCAGCCATATATTCGCCTACAGATTTAGCGAAGTCCTCTTCCAGGTCTTGGACATTCACATCGGCGTTGTAAGAATTATCAACCAGATGCTTACCCAGACGCATGCCAAAGGTAAACAGCATAATTATTCTCCCATAGTTGATGACGTTATCACCAAAGAATTCATCACTGACTAAAACAAAGACTTGGAAAACATTTTCGGGCTTGATACTGTCTTCTAGTCTCGTGAACAACACAGATTTTTGTTTGGCTGTTTGACCGACTAAACCAGACAACGTCGAGTTATTTGCCTTTTTGGAATTGTAGGAACTAATAGTAGTCAGCGCCATATTCACCATCTCGCTATGAACTTGTTTCAAGTCAATCGTTGCTTGTGTCATTATTATACTGATAGCTAACGTTCATCAAAAGATGTCTAGCAGTCAAACTGCTGATCCACTATTGTGAAAAGGTGCAAAGTGATCAAAATGGATAATAACATAATACTTGTATAAAGAGATGGACTCGTCTCTTCTGGTTGGTCAAATTACCCAACCTACTGGAGATAAAACGGTTGTCACCGAAACCACTAGACGCGTGTTTTAGACAAGGGATGTGATTATCGATCAGTATGGTCACTGTTAATTAAAATTTAAAAAGTAAAGTTCGACAAGAACATCCCTTGTCTAAAACACGCGTCTAGTGGTTTCGGTGACAACCGTTTTATCTCCAGTAGGTTGGGTAATTTGACCAACCAGAAGAGACGAGTCCATCTCTTTATACAAGTATTATGTTATTATCCATTTTGACCACTTTGCACCTTTTCACAATAGTGGATCAGCAGTTTGACTGCTAGACATCTTTTGATGAACGTTACCTATCAGTATAATAATGACACAAGCAACGATTGACTTGAAACAAGTTCATAGCGAGATGGTGAATATGGCGCTGACTACTATTAGTTCCTACAATTCCAAAAAGGCAAATAACTCGACGTTGTCTGGTTTAGTCGGTCAAATAGCCAAACAAAAATCTGTGTTGTTCACGAGACTAGAAGACAGTATCAAGCCCGAAAATGTTTTCCAAGTCTTTGTTTTAGTCAGTGATGAATTCTTTGGTGATAACGTCATCAACTATGGGAGAATAATTATGCTGTTTACCTTTGGCATGCGTCTGGGTAAGCATCTGGTTGATAATTCTTACAACGCCGATGTGAATGTCCAAGACCTGGAAGAGGACTTCGCTAAATCTGTAGGCGAATATATGGCTGATAAACTAAGTCCTTGGATACTTCAACAACAAGGTGGTTGGCGGAATTTCTATGCTTTGACTGCAAAGAAAGAAATTGATTAAAAACAGGCTTAAATTCCAGTATTTCGTTATTCTTGTGAGTGTGAGAGCGCTTGATTGTGGATATATAATACCTATAGTAAACCCCTTTGGGTAAATTGTGAGAGGGAGTCGACACGTTGTAATGGCAAGTGGTAAAATTGTGAGAGTCAGTGGGGAATTTGTGAGGTTAATAGGTCAATTTGATAAGTTGTGAAAGCAAATGGGGTAGTTGGTAGGGCAATTCGACAAGTTGTGAAAGCAAATTTCTTAGTTTGCTATAATTTTTTCTCCTTTTGGTTAATATTTCTTCATTTGGCTAGCGTATTTATTACTTTGGCCAACTTTTTTCTTACTTTACCAAACATATTTCTTAGTTTGGTTGGTATTTTTCTCACTTTGATTAGTACCTTTTCCAGTTTTGGTAATATATTTTCTTACTTGGTCGACAAATTTTCCTATTTTTTGTAAATTTGGATGACATATTTATAAGTTTGGTTGAAATATGTGTTTACTTGGCCAATATTTTTCCCATTTGGCTAACAAATTTTCCTATTTAGGTCGATATTTTTCTATCTTTGGTTAATAATTTTCTTCGTGTGGGTTAACAAAGTTTCCTACTTTTCATAAGTTTGGCAGAGCTTTTTATAAGTTTGGTCGATATTTTTTCACCTTTAGTTAACAAAATATCATATTTTTCATAAATTTACTGGCGATTTGTAAAAGTTTGGTCGACATATTTCTATAATTACCCAATATTTGTATTACTTTGGTCAGTTTGGATGATATATTTATAATTTTGGTCAGCGTTTTAGTTGATTTGGCTAATATTGTTTTCCTACTTTTTATAAGTTTGGATGAGCCATTTATAAGATTGGCCGATCTTTCTCACATTTGGGTAAGAAATTTTCCTACCTTTTATGGGGTTGGACGAGCAATTTATTTACTTGGTCAATAGTTTTTACCTTTGGCTAATAAAGTTTCCTATATTTTGTCAATTTGGATGCGCTATTTCTTTACATGGCCAATATTTTTTTTCTTATTTGGTTAACACATGTTCCTACTTTTCATAAGTTTGGCGGAGATTTTTATCAGTTTGGTCGACATCTTTCTGTGTTTACCCAACGTTTTTATACATTGAAGCACGTATTTTCCTACTTCGGTCGACATTATTCTTAATTTGAGCAATATTTTCACCCTTCGGCTAACACATTTTCCTACTTTTTATAAGTTTGGACGCGCTATTTATAAGTTTGAGCGATATTTTTCCTATTTGGTTGATACGCTTTCCTATTTGCTTAATATGTTTTACATTTGACTTACAATTTTCCTTCTTTTTATAAGTTTGGTCGAGATTTTCCTATTTTTATTACCATTTTAAATTAGTTTGGTTATCATTTTTCCTACTTTTTATAAGTTTGGTTGAGATATTTATGTATTTGGCCACCCTTTTTATTAGTTTGACTAACAATTTTCCTACTTTTTTATAAGTTTGATTGAGATATTTGTGTATCTGACCAATATTTTGCCTATTTGGCTAACAAATTTTCCTAGTCTTTATAAGATTGAGTGAAATATTTATAAGTTTGTCCATCGTTCTGCCTATTGTATTACTTCGGTCAACATATTTCTTGATTTTACTATTATATTGTCTTGCTTGTTATAAGTTCGGATGAGATATTTCTGTATTTGACCACCCTTTGTTATTAGTTTCACTAGCACTATTTCCTATTTTTTATAAGCTTGTTTGAACTTTTTTCTTTACTTGACCCATAGTTTTCGTCTTTGGTTAACACATTTTCCTGTTTGGTCGATATATTTATAAGTTTGGTTGAAATATTTCTTGACCATCAACATGTAACACCAGCTCATCACATGACACCCATATGGACCGTCAACACTAAAAACCAACAAGGGAACGCAATTATTATACATATAACTGTTTATTTTACAGTATTTCCAGTAAATTTTACAAAAATAAAATGAAGCATAATATCAGTACACAAAATGGTTGATCAACCGGTGGTGTTATACCTAATATGATCATATACACACCATGACAACGGTGTCGAACCTTGGTCATAAACGGTGGTTATTTATTAAACGAGACAGAATTCTGGGATATGATAGAGATAAAAACTTATAGCTGGAATCGTCTCTGTAGTGTATTTGGTATTTGGACGTTGTTGCCTAGCGTATGTAAGAATGTCGTGTTCGTGTACTGTTTTGATAAAATCGTCAAAGGTTTGTCTGCTTCGAATTAGCTGTGGAATTTCTAAGACAGAAGCGTTATTGAAAGATGCGTGGTAGAAGCGAAGAGCTTGTGTTTCGATGTGCCTAGGGACTACATGATAACTAAAGTTGATTTTGAATTTGCTCCTTTGAGTGTTAAAGATCGTGTACACGATATATGTCCAGTCTTTAGGGTGCTGTGTCTGTGGACCAATAAAAAATGTATAGACAGACATATATTTGTTGATCTTGTGATGTGTTTTGATACTATTCCAGTTGTCAGTGTATACTTGTTTGACATCATCTGGTAGCATGTGTAGAGAAGCCGCTTCATCCTTGGGTTATGTGTCGCTAACTGGATAGGTGTTTGTATCTTGTTTAGTATTCGTCTCGCTGACTGCCACCTCGCTATTAGTAGCCGCTGGTCTCTTACGCACTGTTGGTGAAAAATGTGTTGAAGTTTCTGTTGGTATTACACTGGCTGGTGATCCTGGTGTTGTGTGTTCTTTTGTAATGTGGCGTTGTAGATTGTCTTTCCTGTTAAAATTATGACCACAAGTTTGACACGAATACACTTGCTCCTTGGTACTGTGACTGGTCCGAATATGGCGACAAAGATTACTTGCATCAGTGAAACCTTTCCCACAAGTTGCACATAAGTGGTTCTTAGATGCTTGCCTAGTAGACATCTTTTTAGGTACGTTCACTGGCGAGTTGATAGTGAGATAATCAACACTCGACTTGAAACCTGTTCACACCGAGCCTCTGTATATGATGTTGAATATAATTAGTTTATAACTTGCACTAATGGTAGATAACTTGACGTTGACTAGTTTAGGATACCAAATATCCAAACAACAAGATGTAATGTTCACTAGTTTAGTATGCGGTATCAAACCCGAACAAGTTGTACCAGTCTCTGTTTCAACCAGTGATGAAATCGTTGCAGATGCCGTTGTAAACTAAGGCAGAATAATGCTGATGCTTACACTTGGGATGCGTCTGGGTAAGAAACTGGTTGAGAATTCTTACAAGTCAGTTGTGAATAGCAAAAAACTGGGAGACAGCTCCACTAAATCGGTATGTCCGTATATGGTTGATAGTCCGTAGATACTAAGACAAACAGGTGCCTGGCAAACTTTCTACGCTTGAAGGCAAATAGCAGTTGAATAACCACAAAATTGAAGACTCGGTCGTTCGTCGTTCTTGTGTAAAGCGCAAGGCGAGTGAGAGCTGGTGAGTTGGTTATATATTACATAAAGTAAGCCCCGCCCACAGTATAGTTGCCAGCCAATCAGTGATTGTCTAACATAAAATGTGGATCAATTCTAAGACTAACACCCTGATTGGTTGTAAGCCACACATCAGTTTGTTTGCTTCACAAGTCAAGCTGCCGCCGGAAGCCTCAATCAGACTCATCTCAAAGGATGGAGGTCTGCACATACTTTTGCCGCATTATAGAACAGCTAGCAGTCATGTTGTTTAATAGTTATGGCCTTACGCCACCATCAGGTTCGATCTGCTTCAAGTCTGACACCCACAACGACATGGAGGGTCCTCTTTACTTTTTTATTTTATTGTTTTTTTTTTTTCTTCAAGGATTTCCTTTAACGATCTGAAAGTGTATGATGAAAGTGGCTCGGAAGCTTTTATCTACCCACGCCGCCACTCACCCACCCCTTAACAACGAATATCACTAAGCCATACCTACCACTACTAGTACTAGCCGCCATCTTGACTTTTTAAAGTTTTCCTTTATACTGTGTGACGATAGTGCATAAACCACTGCAGGTTTCTACAGCTCACTAATAACCGCAATAGGAAAACTGAAGCTATTGGCATTACAGAGTAAATTGCGAGGCAGGCAATCTCTCCAGCATTGGTCGACACACGATTCACCTGAGTTCTCCTTTGTTAACATATAATGGTGATATAATTAATAGTACCAACTGTCGCCAGCACACCTAATTCCCAATACACATTATTTATTTTACTATACACATGTGGATAATACTGACTTTTTGGTCACAGATGTTGTAAACCAACCTTTAACAAAGATACGAAACTCACGTGACACCAATGTTACTTTAACAGATTCCCCACATAGCGGGATTCGCTTCTCTGGCGCCTATGTTGGGTATAGTTAGCGACCAGGGGCGTGATTTGAACCGCCAATGATACCACCTAGCTGCGTTACATACTCGCCCACTGCCACACTACACCACCACACAGCAGGTTTCGAACCTGACAAGCGCTATGGCAGCAACTAGACACCGTTGCTATACATTTACGGCTTAGAATACACTTAAAAAGAGCCGCCTATGGTGGACACCCTTATCAACCAGGCGCGTGTTTCGACTCTCAAACGATGCCTACAACACCACCTATCCCCGTTAACCCTTGACTACTACTACTACTACACTACTCCACCACACAGTAGGACTCGAACCTATCAAGCGCATTGACAACAACTAGACACCCCTGTTACACACTGGTGATATCCCTCTATGACCAACTACGCACCCCATACACTTACCAACGATAAAGAATCGAGCTTCGAACTTATCACCTCCATATGAGGGGGCCTATGGTACCAACTAGCTTGTGTACGTCTATACAAACGGGAAGATAATTATTTTTTTTTCTTCTTTACCATGGCTGACAGCTTTATCACGCGCATCTCCAATGCGACAGTGTTAACATACAAATGTGAAGACAAGGAAGGGTTATACAGCTGGTCACAGCTTGTGAAACAATTGGGAACGATGCCGCCGCCGTTATCGAACTCATCTTTACTGAGCCTACCCACCTATTTCAATTGATCTTTTCCTTTGTTACACATACTCCGATTAATATCACCAACTACCTTGCATAATTTACTGGCCATTTAAATTCTTTTTTAACCCACAGACAATCAAAAAAAAAATATATCGATCTAGGAAAAACACGAAGCGTGGAAGAACCCAGATCACAACCCAACACGAGGGAGGCATAGACCTCACCACGAGCCATGAGGCATAGACCCCTGGCGCCACAGTTAGGATGACTGGGAGTATGAACAATACAGAGTACTGTATCAGGCGACCTGTGCTTTGTTACACTTACCCCGATTAATATCACCAACTGGCATTTACATTCATTTTTAACCCACAGACAATCAAAAAATATCGATCTAGGAAAACACAAAGCTTGGAAGGACCCAGACCACAACCCAACACGAGGGCGAGGGAGGCAGCGGCATCCCTCACCAGCCCTCACCATCCCTTAGTAGCCATTTAAAAAGTACCCGTCTAGGGCGGACATCGTTATCGACCAGCAGCGTGATTCGAACCACCAATGCTACCACCTAGCTCCGTTACAACTCGACCACCACCACACTACCTCAACCACACCTTGAGATTCGAACCTGTCAAGCGCAATGGCAGTAACTAGAACCCCTGTTACACATTGGTGATATCCCACTATGACCAACTACGCACACCCACCCCGTCTTTCACCACTTACCAACCCACCCTACACATCTTTCTCTGCTCTTATTAATTTTATTCCGACACCGCCCGTAATTAACAACAACAGATGGCACCAGCGACCTCCCTCGACCCCGACACTAATATACACCTGCCGGCAATATCGACTTTTTGCTCACAGATGTTCACCGATCTTACCAAAGATACGAATACATCAACCCGTAACAGCCGACACACACCAATCGATTATGCATAAATTATGTTCCCCCATTCCCCTTTGAGCTTACTAAAAAATGCGGGTCCTCATGGGTCCTCATGGTCCTCCTTCTATTTTCTTTGTCATCCCTCTCAAAACCGCCCTCATTGCGCCCGATAGAGACCCTCTACTACTACTGACGGGCAGGCTTCGTGCGGAGTGGCTTGATTCGCTTCGGAGGTCACGGGTGACAAGCATCGCCTGGATCTTTTCTCCGGGGCATGCCGGGGGCTGGGAAATGAACAGGCAGACAGATTGGCTGGCTCTGCAGAACTTGGTGGAGTACTGATACATGACAAGGCAGACAGTGGTTGCGGCCTTGTGGGAGCACGTGTACACCTCGGAGGAGCAAATGGATTACCATGGTCTGGCAAGAATAAGACAGCGAGGAGTGACGAGGGGATCTAGCCGACGCTCAACGCTCAGAGGAAAGGCGATACGGACATATAATCAGATTGCTACTGGTACTATTGGTGTTGGAACTCTTCGCTGGCTGCTGAGAATGGGGACGGATCGCTTATGGGAATGGCCCGAATGCTGTATTGTCGATTCCTAAATCAATCAATCAATCAATCATACTAAGCAATTTTACATTCACTAGTTTGCATTTTCTGTCAGTTCCTGTGGAGAAAAATATTAAGCAGCATCATTTTGGCGAAACTAAAAGATGCCACTGACAAACAACTAAGGGATGAATAATAATACAGCAAAATATTGATCTCAACTCCCCACATGATATTGGATTGTGAATTACGAAAATCCTTTTATAGCACTGATGGGGAATCCCATTGAATATTTATAACACATTATGGAATACCATGGAACATGGTTAACATAATAAATGCAATATATAGAGACATGAAGTGCAGAGGGAAAACTAGCAGATACAATCGAAATAAAAGCAAGAGTGTCTTTTGTCAACTCTATTATTCATACTGACTATAGACTGGTTTACATAAACACAAACAAGCACTGTCAGAAATGTAATAATAATAAAAAAAAAAAATTCAATATCTAGATGATCTTAACACTGACTAATCTTCTTCAATCTGATGTTGTCGCCATTCTGTCTATAGATAACGCTTGCTCTTAACTTTGTCTGACTAATATTCCTTTGATGCACACTCCACTTGTTCGTACATCTGCCTCTAGCCAGCGTCTCACTGGACTATTTTGTTTTCATACGCGCAGTCTAAAATACAAATACATAATCCCAAAAGATACTTACCAGCCTAGGGGTATGACATTCTTGGACTGTAATCGTGTTCCAGTAAAGCTCACTATCTACTTCTTGTTTGTTCTTGGTGATTCATTCATCAGAATGTAATATGTGTACGATTGATGATGTTGCTGTTCGCAGCTGTTTGTCCAGGTTTGCATCCGTCAATCTGGGCGGAGTCGACTCTTTACGATAGTAAGTTGTGAAAAGAAATGCTCGCAGCAGTAAGTGGTTCCGAAAACAGATGCATATTTCAGTGCATCTCCCTGCAAAAAACAAAAAAAACAAAAACAATAACCATTCATTACGTAACGGTTATAGAACTCTAGCAGTGGGAGATGTTATGCATTGCTTTAAGCTCACCATAGATTTGCTGCTGATGATTTTGTGTTGCAGGTGATCAGGTGATTCCAAATCGAACGGTGGAGCAAAGATGTTCAATTCCATTTATTTACTTTTCATGTCATTGAGTCTTTCATTAATTGCCTCAGTTAGTTTCATACATACACCAGCATATTAAAATAAGGCTTTTCCCCATTCATGAGTGGTGCTAAACCACATGATTTCGCGGACCTTATAAGGCCCGCTGACCGAGCATTCCCTGCCGCTGATCAAGTACGGGGTTATTTCCTTTACATGTTGAACCCAGGACGGGACTCGGTGTTTCGGGGCAATTCTTGTGTTAGTATAGCTATGGATGTAAACTCATCTCATCTCATTATCTTCGTCACCAGCGGCATCTGCATCGACTGGCGTGAGCGCTCATGCATCTCCACAACTCGCCATCTCTGACATAATGAATCAATCTGTATGCTGATATATTCTGATACCTGTACGTGCTATGGTAAATGCTGTCAATATTCTTCTCTCGCTGTCGTCTTCTGTTTCTCTGTCCATCAATCTTGAATTGAGCTGAGTTGAGTTAAGAACAGACATCACAACACTCGGGACATTCCCACACGTCCTCTGTCCGTATCTTCAACGGCCAGCAAAGAGCCCTATTACTAATGGTATCAGCTGCAGTCTGTTTATGTTTCGGGAAATATTCCCAGCCGTCATATGTTCCAGTTTTCTTATTAACATAATGCGGCGAACAAATGACAGACACTTTCTGATCTCTGTGATACGTTAGTTGTCTTTGTGTCTCAGCCGCATTCATGACAAGGGATTGCTCGTTGTAGCTGCCAAAGGTCTTTTCAACATTCATACACACAAAACCCCGTCTTTGAGATCTCCGTGGCTATTTTTCTGGATTGCCAACTGCCCAACATTCACATACACGTGCTCAAATTGGCGCTAGGTAATATGCTAGAATTCTTAATCCCTACGTGATGGGTTAACCAGTGACAATTTTAGACATTACAAAACGCGAACACAGGCATAATCAACCATCCCTGTGTATACTATTAATGCGAATCAATACTTGTTAATCTTTTATTTTAAAAAAAAATGGTGTGGCGAGATCAAAGCGGTTAGTGCGCGGCCTACAAAGTCAGTGATCCAGCTTCAGTCCCCAGCAGTAACAGGATTAATTGTTCAAACGAGTGCAGCTTAGAGCCGGGAAGGTTTAATACACCCGTTGCTTTATAATACGGGTCTATCTGATCCCTTAGGCAGTGGGCTGGGATCAGATAGAGAAAAAAAAGAATGTCCAGTCTGCACGTTCAAAATCCCATGGCAGTTAAAAGTCGCAAACTGTAGAACGTCATGCCACAGCCCTAATAAAATTGTTTGGAAGGAAGCCCACTCACTGGTAACTAGCGCTTGCTACTTGAACAAAATCTGTGTAACAAAAATACACCTTACACTGACGCATGCAGTAGTTTGTCGCAGTGGGCACTTAGAAATTCATAACAAGATGCAATACACTGTCCTATAAAGGGAAAGAACACGGAGAATAAATGTATCGAGAATATTCATCTGGTTTCATTCCATCGGTGTAGTTGATAGGGAGCTACGCTGATCATGGCATGAGCTCGGTCGGACGAGTGTTCGACTTCTGTGTCGTCGTCCGCTAAAAGAGATAAGAACGGCCACGCATTCCCCCGTACATTCAAGCCTACATAATGTGATGGCCCTATCACAACACAAACTCAGCATCATAAAATGGAAACCTAAACATTTTCTATGAGTCGTCTGGGAATGAAAGGCAGGGAGGAAGGTGGCATGTCACCTCACTTCATTATATGGCCTAGAATATGTGAAGGCACTACACGTCGTATCCAAAAGCCAAAATGTGAAATAGGACTACTTCAGTCATGTTGCGTGTCCGTTGCCGGACGTTGAGATCAACCTCAGTCCCTGGTTGTCAACGTTGAAGGCCAATTTACCGGTGTAGGAGATGAACCCTTTACTCTGCTGTCAGCGCACCTTAACCTTTTGAACCCTACGAGCGGTTCCAAATGTTGCTGTATGTAGCCGGGGGCCGGGTTGGGGTGAGCGCCCAACCTTGCATAAATACCCTAATGGCTCGTGCATTCATCACCTATGCAGCAGAAGTCCAACTTCTGGCCTTCTCGTGGCGGAGCTGTTTTAACTACCGGGAGAATGGGCAGCTTCATTTGTAACCTGTATGATGATAGTGAATAAGCCACTACGACCTCTACAGACCATTAATAACCGCCACACCGACCCCTTATCAATGAATTTTGCTAAGCCACATCCATTACAAACAATAATACCGGCCATTTCTACTTATTTAAGGTTTTCATTTAAAATATACACCCACAAAACAAACCCCAAACAAAAAAAAACAGAAAAAATCCCAACATTTCTTCCACCCACCAACATTTCCCAACTTCCAATTCCCACCAAAAAAAAAAAAAAGAGAAAAAAATTCCCGGTTCGAACCACGGAGCCACCCTCGCCGCCGCCGTTATCCACCGACTCTCAGCCAGATTTCCACCTAGTAATTGCCATACATCACTACTGGCGCCCCACAGAAATCAGGATACCACGCAATCACGTGTAATGAAATATGTCGACTACTGCTAAATGTTATGGTGCTCCCCTGCTTTGGACCCCCAGGCATGTGCAGTGCCGGGCCCTATGCCTCGAAAGAGTCCAACCACAGCTACTGGAAGTCCTTCTCAGATGACCTGTGGAGCCAGGGCACTAGAGAGTCTAGCCATACCAAACAAAGATTAAAAATAATGCACTGGAATGCGGAGGAAGTCAGTAAAAAAAAAAAAAAAAAAAAAAAACTAGGAAACATCTTGGACCAAGGCATGTTACTTGCAAGAAACTCACCTCAACGATAATATAACCTTCAAAATCAGAGGCTACCAGTTTTACAGATCTGACCAAAGTACAGGCACAAGGATGGGATACTGGCCTTTGTAAAAGAATAACATCACTGCTTCTCAAACTGAAGTTTACATGGAAGGGGCTGAGTATCAGACACTTAAACTTAAGACATGCAATACAGACCTTCATCTCATCAATTACTACTGTCCAAGTGACCGCCCACGGGCACTGGACACACTACCATTAAAACAAAACAAAAATGATTGTGTGTTGCGACTTCAACAGCCACTCGCAGAGCTGAGGCTATAATCACATGGACCAGAGAGGAGAGAGACTGGACAACTGGCAGGATGAGAATAGATTCATCTTGATTAACAAGCCATCCGACCCACATACTTTCTACATGAGATCATGGCACAATACAACTACATCTGACCTGATGTTTCATTCACCAGACCTGGAGTGGAATATTACACTAACTGTTGGGAAACAACTTGGTGGCAGTGACCATCATCCAGTCTTTCTAACTGTAGAAAATGAGCTTGTAAGTGAAAGCAGAACCCTCTCGAGGTGGAACTACAAGAAAGCAGACCGGGCAATGTACAAGCATCGCACCAGCAAACTGGTTAGAAACCTGAACACTGAGAAGGACATAAATAAAGTTGTTGAAAAATTTGGGAAATGCATACTACAGGTAGCACGAGAAACAGTACGAAGAGGAGCCCATAAACATAATAATCCCTACTGAAGTAGTGAACTGGAACAGTTGTATAATGATGTGGAAGTGTGTAGAAAGCAAGCAGAGGCCAAACCTAGCCAAGAGCACCACAATAAATACCAGCACGCAAAAGCCAAATTTCAAAGGGCTGCAGGCTAGACGTAAAAGCTGGCAGAAGAAAACAGTCTCTGAACTTTGAAAGAGACAACAAGGAAATTGTGGAAGCTAATAAAACAATTTAACGATGATGGCACAGGGAGAAAGTCAAAAATTTAACTACATAAAGACGGAAACATCTTAACAGGAAAGCAAGCAGCTGACATTTTGCGGACTCATTCGCACAAGATAACAATATCGAAATTAGTCAAGAGAAACAACAAGAGATTCGAGAGACATGGCAACATACAGAACAGAATGAAACATTACATGAGTTTCTGGAGGCACCTGTCACAATCAGCGAACTGGAGCTAGCCAAATCAAAACTGAAAATGAGAAAGTCACCAGGAGCTGATGGTATCTCCAATGAAATGATCAGGACCCTAGAAACAGAGGCCAAAGCAAAGCTGTTGCAGATCTTCAATAACATTGTTCCACAGCCTGGAAAGAAGCAATCATGATACCCCTCCTAAAATCAGGGAAAAATAGTTCCACTGCCTCCAGTTACAGACCAATTATCCTCACCAGCTGTCTCTGCAAAACAATGGAGCGCATCATCAATCACAGACTGCAGTGGTACATTGAAAGTGAAAACATCCTTGCGCCACAGCAATCTCTCTTTAGGCAGTGCTACTCTACGGAAGATCAGACAACCTACCCCTTTCACAAAATTGAGGATGCATTCCATGAGAAGCAGCTGGTGCTTGCTGCATAGATAGATCTGAAGAAAGCCTTTGACAAAGCCTGGAAAGAAGGTCTGATGAAGAAACTGAGAAACTGTAAAGTCAATGGAAGAATGTACAAATGGTTGAAAGCACACTTGCACAACAGAAGAGCTCGAGTACAGATGGACGGACCCAAGAGCAAGAACGTACTACTGCGTCACGGTGTTCCCCAGGGCGGAGTCTTGTCTCCCACACATTTTCTAATCTTCATCAATGATCTTGTTGCTAATCTACCACATGGAATTAAAGCGGCAATGCACGCCGATGGCCTGGTTCCATGAAGCACGAAAGAACATGCATCAATGGCCACCAGATTGCTACAAAGAGCTGTAGATACATTTGTTGCATGGGCAAATAGATGGTGTGTCAGCATAAACACTATTTACCCTCTCTCCAAAAACAAAAGGCAGGGATCATCCAGATAAATTGAATACTCCTTAGAGAAGATAAAGAACCAACATACCTTGGAGTAACATTTGATGGCAGGCTGACATGGAGAAAGCACATCAACAAAGCAATAGCAAAAGCCAGAAGTAAAATTGCCATCCTAAGAAAAATAAGTGGAACCACATGGGGAGCCAGTGGGAAAATACTTAGCAAAGTTTATCAACAGAGCATACGACCACATCTGGAATACGGGTCAACTGCGTGGTGTTCAGCATCAAAAACCACACTACAAGAAATGGACAAGGTGCAAAATCAAGCACTTAGAATCGCCACAGGAGGGATGAGATCAACCCCTATAGTGGAGATGGAGAAGATGGGGAGGACACATGTACTGAGAGAGCGCAAAGATACTAAAACGCTAATACAAGCAGGAAAGTTCCTCATCTTGCCAGGTCACCCTATGAAGAACAGATTTGAAAACGTAGCTATGGTACGGTTTAAAAGAAGCAGTTTTATCCACCAGGCGAAAAGACTCTGCAGAGAAACCACCGATCTGCCCACAGTTGGTATCACTCTGAAAACTATACCAGAGCGAACACCATGGATGATCATAGGCTATCACTATAGGCTATCTCCTATGAAACCATATCACTACAAATACAGACAAAAGTGAGAGGAATATTTGACAAGGAAGAACATAACAATGTACAGCGCAGAACAACCACTCTCAGCTTCCTTGATGAAGAATACTCACAGGACCTCTGGATCTGAGTCTACACAGATGATTCAGCACAAAATGCTGTTCGCAATGGAGGAACGGGAGTGTACTCAGAATAACCAAATAATACTAGGGATACGGCCAGAGTACCAACAGGAAAGTACTGCCATAACTATGATGCTGAAATTGAGGCAATCAAGATAGCAACAGAGAAATTACTAAATACCAGCCATGGTACACAAACTGTGGTGCTATTCACAGATGCAAAATCAGTACTCGATGCGCTTCTGTCTGGGAAATTGCCAGTACTAAGGACACTACTTTCTGAACTTAGCAGTCAGCATAAGGTCACCATACAGTGGATACCATCCCACTGTGAAATACCTGTAAACGGCAGATCTGATCGATTGGCTAAGGAAGGAGCAAAAGAAGGACAGCTTGATATGTCCGTTACATACCCCCAAAATAAAAGAATGATCAAATCAGTAAGAAAGCCACTACAACCTGCTCAAGACGACTATCACATTATGGACAGATCAGAACAAGTCATTATACTGAGTCTCAGAACAGGACACAATAGATTACGCAACCACATGTATATAAAATTCAAGAATGGTGAATCAGCCAGGTGCACATGTGGATTGGCGTCGCAGACAGCAGAGCACATACTCCAAGACTGCCCAAATTACAACATGTCCAGGCAAACCTTCTGGCCTAGAGAAACGACAGCGGAGGATACACTCTATGGACCGCTGAGTGAACTAAATAAGACAGCTAATTCATACAAGAGACAACATTGCAGTTATAGACATATTTCAAGTGAATGAAATCAAATCAAATCAAATCAACTTTATTAGGGTCACAAATTGGGCGCGCAGGCCCGTCTTACATTCGGCCCTTCCAATCACTCGTCTTTCGTTCATCAAGAGCATTATACATTTACATAGGAAGAAAAATAAACATTGTGAAATGAATGTTGTAAACATAAACAAGGCTAATTACCATGTTATGAAGCCCATCTCCCACCTATCCATGAATCACCCCACCCACACAACACCCCCACCTACCCACACACACGCGCACCAAGGGACATATACACACCCCCACCTACCCACACACACGCACAGCAAAGGACACATACATACCCCACAAACCGACCCATCCCCCTCCCGCACCTCCCCCACCCACACACACTGCCCTCACCTAATCCCCCAACCAAAACACACTCGCCACCCACAAACATTCCCCCACCAACCCACACATCCCACGCCCATCCACATACACACCCTAACCCACACATCCTCTTCCCACCCACACCTCAAACCACCCATCCCCCAGCCACATCTCCATCGACAACATATTCCCCACCCATGCACACAATCCCCCACCAACCCACACATCGCACATCCACTCACACACCCCCAAACCATACACACACATCCCCACCAACTGACATGTCCCCCCCCCCCACACACACACACACATCTCCCTAACCCCCCATACATCCCCAATCCACTCACACACACCCCACCACCCACACATACAACTTCCACCCACCCACACATGCCTTAACCTAATCCCCCACCACACAATCCCTCACCCGCACATCACATACACCCCCTACCACGCACTATTCCCAACCCACGCACCACACACACAAACACATATCCCTCACCAACACATCCCCACTTACACACCACACACATATCCCCCACCCAGATACCACACAATATTCCCACCCACACCCACCAGATACCCTTACTCATCCACCCCACATACCCCCACTCACACACCACAAAAATCCCCCACCCACACACACACACCTCACCCACACAATATCCCCAACCAACACACCACACACCTCTCCCCACCCACACACGCATTCCCTACCCGTCCACCAACATACACTCACGCATACATCCTCCACTACGCACCCACACACCCCCACCCACCCACCCCCAACCAAACATCTCTCGATCACAATACCCCTACCCACACACATCCTCCACCCACTCACACATCCCACCCCGACACATACAACTCCCTCACCCACCTACACATCCCTAAGCCACTCACACACCCCCACCCACACATTCCCCATCCACACACACACATCTCCCACCCACACACCCCCACATACTTCCCCCACCCACCACAATCCCCTACTCACCCACACATATACCCCACCCATACGCACATTCCCCGCACCCATCACACACATCCCCCACACCACACACTATCCTCCACCCATACCACCACAAACATACCCACCACCCACACATCATTCACACATCCCCCACCAACACACCGCACACATATCTCAAACCCACACACCATACACTTCTCCCCACCTGCCCTTGCATCCCCAATCCACCCAACACAATCCCCTACCCACACAACCCCGCCTCCCACACATACTTCCTCAAACCATCCACACATCTCCACCCACATAAACACACATCCCCCGCATCCGTCCCATACACATATCCTCCACCCATACACACATCCCCCACACCCATTCCAACACCCCTACTTTCACCCCCACACATCCATCCACACATCCTACACCAACACCCACAAATACCACTACCCACCAAAACCCACACACCCCAACCCATCCAAACGCATACCCCCACCCACACACCCCCACCCACACATATTCCCACACTCACACACATCCTCCACATACACTCACACTTCCTCACATCTAGACACATACAAAATGTCTCACGTTAGTATTGAAACTAGTATGAACAAACTCCCACAATTTACTCACACACATACACTGACACTTGTCATGAGCAGTCTCATAAAAATGTTAAACATGGAGAAAAATGTGTACATAAAATGTATGTGACGTAAAAATAGTGATGCTCTCTCTCTCTCTCTCTCTCTCTCTCTCTCTCTCTCTCTCTCACACACACACACACACACACACACACACACACACACATTCACTCTCACGCTCACACATTTACTCTTCCGCTTATTCATTCACTCTCACGCATTCACTCTCCCGCTCATTCACTCTCACGCTCATTCATTCACTCTCCCGCTCACTCATTCACTCTCCCGCTCACTCATTCACTCTCCCGCTCACTCATTCACTCTCACGCTCACTCGTTCTGTCTCTCATTCACACCCACTGACTCTCTCACTCAAACTACAGTAATGAACATGAGTTTATATTATGCATGATAAAATCAAATGGTATTTAACTGATAATATGACAGATGAGAATACACAAACATATGGATTCGCGTGTTACATAACATGCGTGTTACATGACATGCATCTGCTCAGCTCTCTCTCTCTCTCTCTCTCTCTCTCTCTCTCTCTCTCTCTCTCTGTATTCTTTCATATACACACACTCACACGCATGCGCGCGCGCACACACACACACACACTAACACATCAACTCTCCCACTGTCTCACTCTCTAACACACAATCCTTCACACACACACACACACTCACTCTCTCATTCACACTCTCTCACACATACACATGAACGCATGCACATGAACGCATGCACGCACGCACACACTCCCTCACTCACTCTCACACATACACGTACAAATGCATGCACTGACACATTCCCCCACCATTTCTCGCTCAATCACTCTCTACACACACACGCATGCACGTGCACACACACGCATTCACTCTCTCCCTCTCTCTGACACCCACTTTCTCTCTCTCTTCTCTCTCTCTCTCTCTCTCTCTCTCTCTCTCTCTCTCTCTCTCTCTCTCTCTCTCTCTCTCTCGCTCCCACACGCACACACATATATAGTGAACAATTATAGTTAAACAATTATAATGAACAATTATACTGAACAGTTATACTGAACAATTATACCAGTAAATGAATTACGGTGGCATATAGTCGGTATGGATTAAGTATTGAAAGAGTTTTCGGTTAAATGTGTAGGGACTCATTGGAGTTTTCAGATCTGGAGGCAGATCATTCCATAAGTGAGCACCAGAATAGGCGAAACATGTTTTGTATAGGTCCAATCTAGGCTTTGAGACATGTAACAAATTTAGGCGCTTGCTGTTCATTGCATTAGATTGAATCAGCGGCAGAAGATACTCTGGGGTATTTTGAGATATAATTTTATTCACTAATTTGGCTTTGTTGAAAAGGAAGCGCTTTTGTAGAGGTAGAAGTCTTAGATGCCTGTATAAATTATTACTTTCAACGTGCTTTATGCCAGAAACCAGACGAATATCGCGGTTTTGTAGAGAACACAGTCGTTTTAAATTAGATTTAGGGCAACCATCCAAAACTGTGGAACAGTAATCGAGATGTGATTGGATATAGCATGTATAGAATATTTTTCGTGTGCTTTCGTCCAGGAAGTGCTGAATTTTAGCAAGTTGGTAAACTTTTTGTGCTATTTTCTTGGTAAGAGCGTGAACATGAGAGCTCCAGTTCAAATGGCTGTCTATTAAAAGCCCTAGTGCTTTATGTTCAGTCACATTAACTATAGGTAACGTGCCCATGCGGAGTTCGAGCGGTGATCCAGTTATGGCTAGTGTCTGTAGTTTTTGTCTGGTCGTTATTAGCATGGATTTGGTTTTGTCGATGTTAATTTGCATGCGGTTTTTATTGCTCCATCTAGTAAGATTATCAAGTTCCTTTTGTAAAGAATTCTCTAATTCACTACGGTTTTCTTGACTAGTATATATAGTACAGTCGTCTGCAAATAGATCACAAGTTGTATTGATATATAAAGGAAGATCATTAATATAAACTGCAAAAAGCAGCGGACCTAGTATTGACAGAAGAAGAAGAAGAAGAAGAAGAAGAAGAAGAAGAAGAAGAAGAAGAAGAAGAAGAAGAAGAAGAAGAAGAAGAAGAAGAAGAAGAAGAAGAAGAAGAAGAAGAAGAACCCTACGAGCCGGTATACCGGCTTCCACGTATTTCCTGTTTATATCTCTCTGTTAATCGGAAATCAACCGGCCAATAAGCATCCAGCTTACATCTAGACATGGTTAACATGTCTAGATGTAAGCTGGATGCTTACTGGACTGATAAAAATGATCAGCTAACACGACTTCAACGCCGCAGACGTCACCACTTGAGGCCTCGAAGACTGACAGTCAAATTCTGCATGTGGATATTTTCAATAGCTACATCACACATGGAGAATTACTGCCAGCAGTTTCAGGAAAAAGGAAGACAACCTTCCATATGTACATTGAAACACTTTGCAAACAACTTGTCAGATATTTCCATCGTTATCAGCTAGTTTCCCCTGGTCGAGTTGTGGGGGAACACATGGAAGGACGACTTCGTAATGAACAGGATGAACCGATCCAATTGCAAAAATATGATTTCAAATGGTTATGTTTCAGTGCTAGTGTATTAAACCCTGTGACCAGGTAGACATCTAGAGGACTACTGTCTGTCATCTACTGCCTATAGTAACTTGCGGTGTTGGACTACTGTCTGTCATCTACTGCCTATAGTAACTTGCCTTGCAGGACTACTCTCTGTCATCTACTGCCTATAGTAACTTGCGGTGTTGGACTACTGTCTGTCATCTACTGCCTATAGTAACTTGCCTTGCAGGACTACTCTCTGTCATCTACTGCCTATAGTAACTTGCCTTGCAGGACTACTGTCTGTCATCTACTGCCTATAGTAACTTGCCTTGCAGGACTACTGTCTGTCATCTATTGCCTATAGTAACTTGCCTTGCAGGACTACTGTCTGTCATCTACTGCCTATAGTAACTTGCCTTGCAGGACTACTGTCTGTCATCTACTGCCTAAAGTAACTTGCCCTGCAGGACTACTCTCTGTCATCTACTGCCTATAGTAACTTGCCTTGCAGGACTACTCTCTGTCATCTATTGCCTATATTAACTTGCCTTGCAGGACTACTCTCTGTCATCTACTGCCTATAGTAACTTGCCTTGCAGGACTACTGTGTGTCATCTACTGCCTATAGTAACTTGCCTTGCAGGACTACTGTCTGTCATCTACTGCCTATATTAACTTGCCTTGCAGGACTACTGTCTGTCATCTACTGCCTATAGTAACTTGCCTTGCAGGACTACTCTCTGTCATCTACTGCCTATAGTAACTTGCCTTGCAGGACTACTGGTTGTCATCTATTGCCTATAGTAACTTGCCTTGCAGGACTACTCTCTGTCATCTATTGCCTATATTAACTTGCCTAGCAGGACTACTGTCTGTCATCTACTGCCTATAGTAACTTGCCTTGCAGGACTACTCTTTGTCATCTACTGCCTATAGTAACTTGCCTTGCAGGACTACTGTCTGTCATCTACTGCCTATAGTAACTTGCCTTGCAGGACTACTGTCTGTCATCTACTGCCTATAGTAACTTGCCTTGCAGGACTACTGTCTGTCATCTACTGCCTATAGTAACTTGCCTTGCAGGACTACTGTCTGTCATCTACTGCCTATAGTAACTTGCCTTGCAGGACTACTGTCTGTCATCTACTGCCTATAGTAACTTGCCTTGCAGGACTACTGTCTGTCATCTACTGCCTATAGTAACTTGCCTTGCAGGACTACTGTCTGTCATCTACTGCCTATAGTAACTTGCCTTGCAGGACTACTGTCTGTCATCTACTGCCTATAGTAACTTGCCTTGCAGGACTACTCTTTGTCATCTACTGCCTATAGTAACTTGCCTTGCAGGACTACTGTCTGTCATCTATTGCCTATAGTAACTTGCCTTGCAGGACTACTCTCTGTCATCTACTGCCTATAGTAACTTGCCTTGCAGGACTACTGTCTGTCATCTACTGCCTATAGTAACTTGCCTTGCAGGACTACTCTTTGTCATCTACTGCCTATAGTAACTTGCCTTGCAGGACTACTGTCTGTCATCTATTGCCTATAGTAACTTGCCTTGCAGGACTACTCTCTGTCATCTACTGCCTATAGAAACTTGCCTTGCAGGACTACTCTCTGTCATCTATTCCCTATAGTAACTTGCCTTGCAGGACTACTCTTTGTCATCTATTGCCTATAGTAACTTGCCTTGCAGGACTACTCTCTGTCATCTATTGCCTATAGTAACTTGCCTTGCAGGACTACTCTCTGTCATCTACTGCCTATAGTAACTTGCCTTGCAGGACTACTGTCTGTCATCTACTGCCTATAGTAACTTGCCTTGCAGGACTACTCTTTGTCATCTACTGCCTATAGTAACTTGCCTTGCAGGACTACTCTCTGTCATCTATTGCCTATAGTAACTTGCCTTGCAGGACTACTCTCTGTCATCTACTGCATATAGTAACTTGCCTTGCAGGACTACTCTCTGTCATCTATTCCCTATAGTAACTTGCCTTGCAGGACTACTCTTTGTCATCTATTGCCTATAGTAACTTGCCTTGCAGGACTACTCTCTGTCATCTACTGCCTATATTAACTTGCCTAGCAGGACTACTGTCTGTCATCTACTGCCTATATTAACTTGCCTAGCAGGACTACTGTCTGTCATCTACTGCCTATAGTAACTTGCCTTGCAGGACTACTCTCTGTCATCTACTGCCTATAGTAACTTGCCTTGCAGGACTACTCTCTGTCATCTACTGCCTATAGTAACTTGCCTTGCAAGACTACTCTTTGTCATCTACTGCCTATAGTAACTTGCCTTGCAGGACTACTGTCTGTCATCTACTGCCTATAGTAACTTGCCTTGCAGGACTACTCTCTGTCATCTATTGCCTATAGTAACTTGCCTTGCAGGACTACTCTCTGTCATCTACTGCCTGTAGTAACTTGCCTTGCAGGACTACTCTCTGTCATCTACTGCCTGTAGTAACTTGGCTTTCAGGACAACTCTCTGTCACCTACTGCCTATAGTAATTTGCCTTGCAGGACTACTCTCTGTCATCTACTGCCTATAGTAACTTGCCTTGCAGGACTACTGTCTGTCATCTACTGCCTATAGTAACTTGCCTTGCAGGACTACTCTTTGTCATCTACTGCCTATAGTAACTTGCCTTGCAGGACTACTGTCTGTCATCTACTGCCTATAGTAACTTGCCTTGCAGGACTACTGTCTGTCATCTACTGCCTATAGTAACTTGCCTTGCAGGACTACTGTCTGTCATCTACTGCCTATAGTAACTTGCCTTGCAGGACTACTCTTTGTCATCTACTGCCTATAGTAACTTGCCTTGCAGGACTACTGTCTGTCATCTATTGCCTATAGTAACTTGCCTTGCAGGACTACTCTCTGTCATCTACTGCCTATAGTAACTTGCCTTGCAGGACTACTGTCTGTCATCTACTGCCTATAGTAACTTGCCTTGCAGGACTACTCTTTGTCATCTACTGCCTATAGTAACTTGCCTTGCAGGACTACTGTCTGTCATCTATTGCCTATAGTAACTTGCCTTGCAGGACTACTCTCTGTCATCTACTGCCTATAGAAACTTGCCTTGCAGGACTACTCTCTGTCATCTATTCCCTATAGTAACTTGCCTTGCAGGACTACTCTTTGTCATCTATTGCCTATAGTAACTTGCCTTGCAGGACTACTCTCTGTCATCTATTGCCTATAGTAACTTGCCTTGCAGGACTACTCTCTGTCATCTACTGCCTATAGTAACTTGCCTTGCAGGACTACTGTCTGTCATCTACTGCCTATAGTAACTTGCCTTGCAGGACTACTCTTTGTCATCTACTGCCTATAGTAACTTGCCTTGCAGGACTACTCTCTGTCATCTATTGCCTATAGTAACTTGCCTTGCAGGACTACTCTCTGTCATCTACTGCATATAGTAACTTGCCTTGCAGGACTACTCTCTGTCATCTATTCCCTATAGTAACTTGCCTTGCAGGACTACTCTTTGTCATCTATTGCCTATAGTAACTTGCCTTGCAGGACTACTCTCTGTCATCTACTGCCTATATTAACTTGCCTAGCAGGACTACTGTCTGTCATCTACTGCCTATATTAACTTGCCTAGCAGGACTACTGTCTGTCATCTACTGCCTATAGTAACTTGCCTTGCAGGACTACTCTCTGTCATCTACTGCCTATAGTAACTTGCCTTGCAGGACTACTCTCTGTCATCTACTGCCTATAGTAACTTGCCTTGCAAGACTACTCTTTGTCATCTACTGCCTATAGTAACTTGCCTTGCAGGACTACTGTCTGTCATCTACTGCCTATAGTAACTTGCCTTGCAGGACTACTCTCTGTCATCTATTGCCTATAGTAACTTGCCTTGCAGGACTACTCTCTGTCATCTACTGCCTGTAGTAACTTGCCTTGCAGGACTACTCTCTGTCATCTACTGCCTGTAGTAACTTGGCTTTCAGGACAACTCTCTGTCACCTACTGCCTATAGTAATTTGCCTTGCAGGACTACTCTCTGTCATCTACTGCCTATAGTAACTTGCCTTGCAGGACTACTGTCTGTCATCTACTGCCTATAGTAACTTGCCTTGCAGGACTACTCTTTGTCATCTACTGCCTATAGTAACTTGCCTTGCAGGACTACTGTCTGTCATCTACTGCCTATAGTAACTTGCCTTGCAGGACTACTGTCTGTCATCTACTGCCTATAGTAACTTGCCTTGCAGGACTACTGTCTGTCATCTACTGCCTATAGTAACTTGCCTTGCAGGACTACTGTCTGTCATCTACTGCCTATAGTAACTTGCCTTGCAGGACTACTGTCTGTCATCTACTGCCTATAGTAACTTGCCTTGCAGGACTACTGTCTGTCATCTACTGCCTATAGTAACTTGCCTTGCAGGACTACTGTCTGTCATCTACTGCCTATAGTAACTTGCCTTGCAGGACTACTGTCTGTCATCTACTGCCTATAGTAACTTGCCTTGCAGGACTACTCTTTGTCATCTACTGCCTATAGTAACTTGCCTTGCAGGACTACTGTCTGTCATCTATTGCCTATAGTAACTTGCCTTGCAGGACTACTCTCTGTCATCTACTGCCTATAGTAACTTGCCTTGCAGGACTACTGTCTGTCATCTACTGCCTATAGTAACTTGCCTTGCAGGACTACTCTTTGTCATCTACTGCCTATAGTAACTTGCCTTGCAGGACTACTGTCTGTCATCTATTGCCTATAGTAACTTGCCTTGCAGGACTACTCTCTGTCATCTACTGCCTATAGAAACTTGCCTTGCAGGACTACTCTCTGTCATCTATTCCCTATAGTAACTTGCCTTGCAGGACTACTCTTTGTCATCTATTGCCTATAGTAACTTGCCTTGCAGGACTACTCTCTGTCATCTATTGCCTATAGTAACTTGCCTTGCAGGACTACTCTCTGTCATCTACTGCCTATAGTAACTTGCCTTGCAGGACTACTGTCTGTCATCTACTGCCTATATTAACTTGCCTTGCAGGACTACTCTTTGTCATCTACTGCCTATAGTAACTTGCCTTGCAGGACTACTCTCTGTCATCTATTGCCTATAGTAACTTGCCTTGCAGGACTACTCTCTGTCATCTACTGCATATAGTAACTTGCCTTGCAGGACTACTCTCTGTCATCTATTCCCTATAGTAACTTGCCTTGCAGGACTACTCTTTGTCATCTATTGCCTATAGTAACTTGCCTTGCAGGACTACTCTCTGTCATCTACTGCCTATATTAACTTGCCTAGCAGGACTACTGTCTGTCATCTACTGCCTATATTAACTTGCCTAGCAGGACTACTGTCTGTCATCTACTGCCTATAGTAACTTGCCTTGCAGGACTACTCTCTGTCATCTACTGCCTATAGTAACTTGCCTTGCAGGACTACTCTCTGTCATCTACTGCCTATAGTAACTTGCCTTGCAAGACTACTCTTTGTCATCTACTGCCTATAGTAACTTGCCTTGCAGGACTACTGTCTGTCATCTACTGCCTATAGTAACTTGCCTTGCAGGACTACTCTCTGTCATCTATTGCCTATAGTAACTTGCCTTGCAGGACTACTCTCTGTCATCTACTGCCTGTAGTAACTTGCCTTGCAGGACTACTCTCTGTCATCTACTGCCTGTAGTAACTTGGCTTTCAGGACAACTCTCTGTCACCTACTGCCTATAGTAATTTGCCTTGCAGGACTACTCTCTGTCATCTACTGCCTATAGTAACTTGCCTTGCAGGACTACTGTCTGTCATCTACTGCCTATAGTAACTTGCCTTGCAGGACTACTCTTTGTCATCTACTGCCTATAGTAACTTGCCTTGCAGGACTACTGTCTGTCATCTATTGCCTATAGTAACTTGCCTTGCAGGACTACTCTCTGTCATCTACTGTCTATAGTAACTTGCCTTGCAGGACTACTGTCTGTCATCTACTGCCTATAGTAACTTGCCTTGCAGGACTACTCTTTGTCATCTACTGCCTATAGTAACTTGCCTTGCAGGACTACTGTCTGTCATCTATTGCCTATAGTAACTTGCCTTGCAGGACTACTCTCTGTCATCTACTGCCTATAGAAACTTGCCTTGCAGGACTACTCTCTGTCATCTATTCCCTATAGTAACTTGCCTTGCAGGACTACTCTTTGTCATCTATTGCCTATAGTAACTTGCCTTGCAGGACTACTCTCTGTCATCTATTGCCTATAGTAACTTGCCTTGCAGGACTACTCTCTGTCATCTACTGCCTATAGTAACTTGCCTTGCAGGACTACTGTCTGTCATCTACTGCCTATAGTAACTTGCCTTGCAGGACTACTCTTTGTCATCTACTGCCTATAGTAACTTGCCTTGCAGGACTACTCTCTGTCATCTATTGCCTATAGTAACTTGCCTTGCAGGACTACTCTCTGTCATCTACTGCATATAGTAACTTGCCTTGCAGGACTACTCTCTGTCATCTATTCCCTATAGTAACTTGCCTTGCAGGACTACTCTTTGACATCTATTGCCTATAGTAACTTGCCTTGCAGGACTACTCTCTGTCATCTACTGCCTATAGTAACTTGCCTAGCAGGACTACTGTCTGTCATCTACTGCCTATAGTAACTTGCCTTGCAGGACTACTCTCTGTCATCTACTGCCTATAGTAACTTGCCTTGCAGGACTACTCTCTGTCATCTACTGCATATAGTAACTTGCCTTGCAGGACTACTCTCTGTCATCTATTCCCTATAGTAACTTGCCTTGCAGGACTACTCTTTGTCATCTATTGCCTATAGTAACTTGCCTTGCAGGACTACTCTCTGTCATCTACTGCCTATATTAACTTGCCTAGCAGGACTACTGTCTGTCATCTACTGCCTATAGTAACTTGCCTTGCAGGACTACTCTCTGTCATCTACTGCCTATAGTAACTTGCCTTGCAGGACAACTCTCTGTCATCTACTGCCTATAGTAACTTGCCTTGCAGGACTACTCTCTGTCATCTACTGCCTATAGTAACTTGCCTTGCAAGACTACTGTCTGTCATCTACTGCCTATAGTAACTTGCCTTGCAGGACTACTGTCTGTCATCTACTGCCTATAGTAACTTGCCTTGCAGGACTACTGTCTGTCATCTACTGCCTATAGTAACTTGCCTTGCAGGACTACTGTCTGTCATCTACTGCCTATAGTAACTTGCCTTGCAGGACTACTGTCTGTCATCTACTGCCTATAGTAACTTGCCTTGCAGGACTACTGTCTGTCATCTACTGCCTATAGTAACTTGCCTTGCAGGACTACTGTCTGTCATCTACTGCCTATAGTAACTTGCCTTGCAGGACTACTCTTTGTCATCTACTGCCTATAGTAACTTGCCTTGCAGGACTACTGTCTGTCATCTATTGCCTATAGTAACTTGCCTTGCAGGACTACTCTCTGTCATCTACTGCCTATAGTAACTTGCCTTGCAGGACTACTGTCTGTCATCTACTGCCTATAGTAACTTGCCTTGCAGGACTACTCTTTGTCATCTACTGCCTATAGTAACTTGCCTTGCAGGACTACTGTCTGTCATCTATTGCCTATAGTAACTTGCCTTGCAGGACTACTCTCTGTCATCTACTGCCTATAGTAACTTGCCTTGCAGGACTACTCTCTGTCATCTATTCCCTATAGTAACTTGCCTTGCAGGACTACTCTTTGTCATCTATTGCCTATAGTAACTTGCCTTGCAGGACTACTCTCTGTCATCTACTGCCTATAGTAACTTGCCTTGCAGGACTACTGTCTGTCATCTACTGCCTATAGTAACTTGCCTTGCAGGACTACTCTTTGTCATCTACTGCCTATAGTAACTTGCCTTGCAGGACTACTCTCTGTCATCTATTGCCTATAGTAACTTGCCTTGCAGGACTACTCTCTGTCATCTACTGCATATAGTAACTTGCCTTGCAGGACTACTCTCTGTCATCTATTCCCTATAGTAACTTGCCTTGCAGGACTACTCTTTGTCATCTATTGCCTATAGTAACTTGCCTTGCAGGACTACTCTCTGTCATCTACTGCCTATATTAACTTGCCTAGCAGGACTACTGTCTGTCATCTACTGCCTATATTAACTTGCCTAGCAGGACTACTGTCTGTCATCTACTGCCTATAGTAACTTGCCTTGCAGGACTACTCTCTGTCATCTACTGCCTATAGTAACTTGCCTTGCAGGACTACTCTCTGTCATCTACTGCCTATAGTAACTTGCCTTGCAAGACTACTCTTTGTCATCTACTGCCTATAGTAACTTGCCTTGCAGGACTACTGTCTGTCATCTACTGCCTATAGTAACTTGCCTTGCAGGACTACTCTCTGTCATCTACTGCCTATAGTAACTTGCCTTGCAGGACTACTCTCTGTCATCTATTGCCTTTAGTAACTTGCCTTGCAGGACTACTCTCTGTCATCTACTGCCTATTGTAACTTGCCTTGCAGGACTACTCTCTGTCATCTACTGCCTATAGTAACTTGCCTTGCAGGACTACTCTCTGTCATCTATTGCCTATAGTAACTTGCCTTGCAGGACTACTCGCTGTCATCTACTGCCTGTAGTAACTTGCCTTGCAGGACTACTCGCTGTCATCTACTGCCTGTAGTAACTTGGCTTTCAGGACAACTCTCTGTCACCTACTGCCTATAGTAATTTGCCTTGCAGGACTACTCTCTGTCATCTACTGCCTATATTAACTTGCCTTGCAGGACTACTGTCTGTCATCTACTGCCTATAGTAACTTGCCTTGCAGGACTACTCTTTGTCATCTACTGCCTATAGTAACTTGCCTTGCAGGACTACTGTCTGTCATCTATTGCCTATAGTAACTTGCCTTGCAGGACTACTCTCTGTCATCTACTGCCTATAGTAACTTGCCTTGCAGGACTACTGTCTGTCATCTACTGCCTATAGTAACTTGCCTTGCAGGACTACTCTTTGTCATCTACTGCCTATAGTAACTTGCCTTGCAGGACTACTGTCTGTCATCTATTGCCTATAGTAACTTGCCTTGCAGGACTACTCTCTGTCATCTACTGCCTATAGTAACTTGCCTTGCAGGACTACTCTCTGTCATCTATTCCCTATAGTAACTTGCCTTGCAGGACTACTCTTTGTCATCTATTGCCTATAGTAACTTGCCTTGCAGGACTACTCTCTGTCATCTATTGCCTATAGTAACTTGCCTTGCAGGACTACTCTCTGTCATCTACTGCCTATAGTAACTTGCCTTGCAGGACTACTGTCTGTCATCTACTGCCTATAGTAACTTGCCTTGCAGGACTACTCTTTGTCATCTACTGCCTATAGTAACTTGCCTTGCAGGACTACTCTCTGTCATCTATTGCCTATAGTAACTTGCCTTGCAGGACTACTCTCTGTCATCTACTGCATATAGTAACTTGCCTTGCAGGACTACTCTCTGTCATCTATTCCCTATAGTAACTTGCCTTGCAGGACTACTCTTTGACATCTATTGCCTATAGTAACTTGCCTTGCAGGACTACTCTCTGTCATCTACTGCCTATATTAACTTGCCTAGCAGGACTACTCTCTGTCATCTACTGCCTATAGTAACTTGCCTTGCAGGACTACTCTCTGTCATCTACTGCCTATAGTAACTTGCCTTGCAGGACTACTCTCTGTCATCTACTGCCTATAGTAACTTGCCTTGCAGGACTACTCTCTGTCATCTACTGCCTATAGTAACTTGCCTTGCAGGACTACTCTCTGTCATCTATTGCCTTTAGTAACTTGCCTTGCAGGACTACTCTCTGTCATCTATTGCCTATTGTAACTTGCATTGCAGGACTACTCTCTGTCATCTACTGCCTATAGTAACTTGCCTTGCAGGACTACTCTCTGTCATCTACTGCCTGTAGTAACTTGCCTTGCAGGACTACTCTCTGTCATCTACTGCCTGTAGTAACTTGCCTTGCAGGACTACTCTCTGTCATCTACTGCCTGTAGTAACTTGGCTTTCAGGACAACTCTCTGTCACCTACTGCCTATAGTAATTTGCCTTGCAGGACTACTCTCTGTCATCTACTGCCTATAGTAACTTGCCTTGCAGGACTACTGTCTGTCATCTACTGCCTATAGTAACTTGCCTTGCAGGACTACTCTTTGTCATATACTGCTTATAGTAACTTGCCTTGCAGGACTACTGTCTGTCATATATTGCCTATAGTAACTTGCCTTGCAGGACTACTCTCTGTCATCTACTGCCTATAGTAACTTGCCTTGCAGGACAACTGTCTGTCATCTACTGCCTATAGTAACTTGCCTTGCAGGACTACTCTTTGTCATCTACTGCCTATAGTAACTTGCCTTGCAGGACTACTGTCTGTCATCTATTGCCTATAGTAACTTGCCTTGCAGGACTACTCTCTGTCATCTACTGCCTATAGTAACTTGCCTTGCAGGACTACTCTCTGTCATCTATTCCCTATAGTAACTTGCCTTGCAGGACTACTCTTTGTCATCTATTGCCTATAGTAACTTGCCTTGCAGGACTACTCTCTGTCATCTATTGCCTATAGTAACTTGCCTTGCAGGACTACTCTCTGTCATCTACTGCCTATAGTAACTTGCCTTGCAGGACTACTGTCTGTCATCTACTGCCTATAGTAACTTGCCTTACAGGACTACTCTTTGTCATCTACTGCCTATAGTAACTTGCCTGCAGGACTACTCTCTGTCATCTATTGCCTATAGTAACTTGCCTTGCAGGACTACTCTCTGTCATCTACTGCATATAGTAACTGGCCTTGCAGGACTACTCTCTGTCATCTATTCCCTATAGTAACTTGCCTTGCAGGACTACTCTTTGTCATCTATTGCCTATAGTAACTTGCCTTGCAGGACTACTCTCTGTCATCTACTGCCTATATTAACTTGCCTAGCAGGACTACTGTCTGTCATCTACTGCCTATAGTAACTTGCCTTGCAGGACTACTCTCTGTCATCTACTGCCTATAGTAACTTGCCTTGCAGGACTACTCTCTGTCATCTACTGCCTATAGTAACTTGCCTTGCAGGACTACTCTCTGTCATCTACTGCCTATAGTAACTTGCCTTGCAAGACTACTCTTTGTCATCTACTGCCTATAGTAACTTGCCTTGCAGGACTACTGTCTGTCATCTACTGCCTATAGTAACTTGCCTTGCAGGACTACTCTCTGTCATCTACTGCCTATAGTAACTTGCCTTGCAGGACTACTCTCTGTCATCTATTGCCTTTAGTAACTTGCCTTGCAGGACTACTCTCTGTCATCTATTGCCTATTGTAACTTGCATTGCAGGACTACTCTCTGTCATCTACTGCCTATAGTAACTTGCCTTGCAGGACTACTCTCTGTCATCTATTGCCTATAGTAACTTGCCTTGCAGGACTACTCTCTGTCATCTACTGCCTGTAGTAACTTGCCTTGCAGGACTACTCTCTGTCATCTACTGCCTGTAGTAACTTGGCTTTCAGGACAACTCTCTGTCACCTACTGCCTATAGTAATTTGCCTTGCAGGACTACTCTCTGTCATCTACTGCCTACAGTAACTTGCGGTGTTGGACTACTGTCTGTCATCTACTGCCTATAGTAACTTGCCTTGCAGGACTACTCTCTGTCATCTACTGCCTATAGTAACTTGCGGTGTTGGACTACTGTCTGTCATCTACTGCCTATAGTAACTTGCCTTGCAGGACTACTTTCTGTTATCTACTTCCTATAGTAACTTGCCTTGCAGGACTACTCTCTGTCATCTACTGCCTATAGTAACTTGACTTGCAGGACTACTGTTTGTCATCTACTGCCTATATTAACATGCCTAGCAGGACTACTGTCTGTCATCTACTGCCTATAGTAACTTGCCTTGCAGGACTACTCTCTGTCATCTACTACCTATAGTAACTTGCCTTGCAGGACTACTCTCTGTCATCTACTGCCTAAAGTAACTTGCCTTGCAGGACTACTCTCTGTCATCTACTGCCTATATTAACTTGCCTTGCAGGACTACTGTCTGTCATCTACTGCCTATATTAACTTGCCTTGCAGGAATACTCTCTGTCATCTACTGCCTATAGTAACTTGCCTTGCAGGACTACTGTCTGTCATCTACTGCCAATAGTAACTTGCCTTGCAGGACTACTGTCTGTCATCTACTGCCTATAGTAACTTGCCTTGCAGGACTACTCTCTGTCATCTATTGCCTTTAGTAACTTGCCTTGCAGGACTACTCTCTGTCATCTATTGCCTATTGTAACTTGCATTGCAGGACTACTCTCTGTCATCTACTGCCTATAGTAACTTGCCTTGCAGGACTACTCTCTGTCATCTATTGCCTATAGTAACTTGCCTTGCAGGACTACTCTCTGTCATCTACTGCCTGTAGTAACTTGCCTTGCAGGACTACTCTCTGTCATCTACTGCCTGTAGTAACTTGGCTTTCAGGACAACTCTCTGTCACCTACTGCCTATAGTAATTTGCCTTGCAGGACTACTCTCTGTCATCTACTGCCTACAGTAACTTGCGGTGTTGGACTACTGTCTGTCATCTACTGCCTATAGTAACTTGCCTTGCAGGACTACTCTCTGTCATCTACTGCCTATAGTAACTTGCGGTGTTGGACTACTGTCTGTCATCTACTGCCTATAGTAACTTGCCTTGCAGGACTACTTTCTGTCATCTACTGCCTATAGTAACTTGCCTTGCAGGACTACTTTCTGTCATCTACTGCCTATAGTAACTTGCCTTGCAGGACTACTCTCTGTCATCTACTGCCTATAGTAACTTGACTTGCAGGACTACTGTTTGTCATCTACTGCCTATATTAACTTGCCTAGCAGGACTACTGTCTGTCATCTACTGCCTATAGTAACTTGCCTTGCAGGACTACTCTCTGTCATCTACTGCCTATAGTAACTTGCCTTGCAGGACTACTCTCTGTCATCTACTGCCTAAAGTAACTTGCCTTGCAGGACTACTCTCTGTCATCTACTGCCTATATTAACTTGCCTTGCAGGACTACTGTCTGTCATCTACTGCCTATATTAACTTGCCTTGCAGGAATACTCTCTGTCATCTACTGCCTATAGTAACTTGCCTTGCAGGACTACTCTCTGTGATCTACTGCCTATAGTAACTTGCCTTGCATTACTACTCTCTGTCATCTTATGCCTATAGTAAATTGCTTTGCGGGACTACTCTCTGTCATCTACTGCCTATAGTAACTTGCCTTGCAGGACTACTCTCTGTCATCTACTGCCTATAGTAACTTGCCTTGCAGGACTACTCTCTGTCATCTACTGCCTATAGTAACTTGCCTTGCAGGACTACTCTCTGTCATCTACTGCCTATAGTAACTTGCCTTGCAGGAGTACTGTCTGTCATCTACTGCCTATAGTAACTTGCCTTGCAGGACTACTGTCTGTCATCTACTGCCTATAGTAACTTGCCTTGCAGGACTACTCTCTGTCATCTACTGCCTATAGTAACTTGCCTTGCAGGACTACTCTCTGTCATCTACTGCCTATAGTTACTTGCCTTGCAGGACTACTCTCTGTCATCTACTGTCTATAGTAACTTGCCTTGCAGGACTACTGTCTGTCATCTACTGCCTATAGTAACTTGCCTTGCAGGACTACTGTCTGTCATCTACTGCCTATAGTAACTTGCCTTGCAGGACTACTCTCTGTCATCTATTGCCTATAGTAACTTGCCTTGCAGGACTACTCTCTGTCATCTATTGCCTATAGTAACTTGTCTTGCAGGACTACTCTCTGTCATCTACTGCCTATAGTAACTTGCCTTTTAGGACTACTCTCTGTCATCTATTGCCTGTAGTAACTTGCCTTGCAGGACTACTCTCTGTCATCTACTGCCTGTAGTAACTTGCCTTGCAGGACTACTCTCTGTCATCTACTGCCTGTAGTAACTTGGCTTTCAGGACTATTCTCTGTCACCTACTGCCTATAGTAATTTGCCTTGCAGGACTACTCTCTGTCATCTACTGCCTACAGTAACTTGCCTTGCAGGACTACTCTCTGGCATCTTCTGCCTACAGTGACTTGCCTTGCAGGACTACTCTCTGTCATCTACTGCCTACAGTAACTTGCCTTGCAGGACTACTCTCTGTCATCTACGGACTATAGTAACTTGCCTTGCAGGACTACTGTCTGTCATCTATTGCCTATAGTAACTTGCCTTGCAGGACTACTCTCTGTCATCTATTGCCTATAGTAACTTGCCTTGAAGGACTACTGTCTGTCATCTACTGCCTATAGTAACTTGCCTTGCAGGACTACTGTCTGTCATCTATTGCCTATAGTAACTTGCCTTGCAGGACTACTCTCTGTCATCTATTGCCTATAGTAACTTGCCTTGCAGGACTACTCTCTGTCATCTACTGCCTATAGTAACTTGCCTTGCAGGACTACTCTCTGTCATCTATTCCCTATAGTAACTTGCCTTGCAGGACTACTCTCTGTCATCTACTGCCTATAGTAACTTGCCTTGCAGGACTACTCTCTGTCATCTATTGCCTATAGTAACTTGCCTTGCAGGACTACTGTCTGTCATCTACTGCCTATAGTAACTTGCCTTGCAGGACTACTGGTTGTCATCTATTGCCTATAGTAACTTGCCTTGCAGGACTACTCTCTGTCATCTATTGCCTTTAGTAACTTGCCTTGCAGGACTACTCTCTGTCATCTATTGCCTATAGTAACTTGCCTTGCAGGACTACTCTCTGTCATCTACTGCCTATAGTAACTTGCCTTGCAGGACTACTCTCTGTCATCTATTGCCTATAGTAACTTGCCTTGCAGGACTACTCTCTGTCATCTACTGTCTGTAGTAACTTGCCTTGCAGGACTACTCTCTGTCATCTATTGCCTATAGTAACTTGCCTTGCAGGACTACTCTCTGTCATCTACTGCCTATAGTAACTTGCCTTGCAGGACTACTCTCTGTCATCTATTGCCTATAGTAACTTGCCTTGCAGGACTACTCTCTGTCATCTACTGTCTGTAGTAACTTGCCTTGCAGGACTACTCTCTGTCATCTACTGCCTGTAGTAACTTGGCTTTCAGGACAACTCTCTGTCACCTACTGCCTATAGTAATTTGCCTTGCAGGACTACTCTCTGTCATCTACTGCCTACAGTAACTTGCGGTGTTGGACTACTGTCTGTCATCTACTGCCTATAGTAACTTGCCTTGCAGGACTACTCTCTGTCATCTACTGCCTATAGTAACTTGCGGTGTTGGACTACTGTCTGTCATCTACTGCCTATAGTAACTTGCCTTGCAGGACTACTCTCTGTCATCTACTGCCTATAGTAACTTGCCTTGCAGGACTACTCTCTGTCATCTACTGCCTAAAGTAACTTGCCTTGCAGGACTACTCTCTGTCATCTACTGCCTATATTAACTTGCCTTGCAGGACTACTGTCTGTCATCTACTGCCTATATTAACTTGCCTTGCAGGAATACTCTCTGTCATCTACTGCCTATAGTAACTTGCCTTGCAGGACTACTCTCTGTGATCTACTGCCTATAGTAACTTGCCTTGCATTACTACTCTCTGTCATCTTATGCCTATAGTAAATTGCTTTGCAGGACTACTCTCTGTCATCTACTGCCTATAGTAACTTGCCTTGCAGGACTACTCTCTGTCATCTACTGCCTATAGTAACTTGCCTTGCAGGACTACTCTCTGTCATCTACTGCCTATAGTAACTTGCCTTGCAGGACTACTCTCTGTCATCTACTGCCTATAGTAACTTGCCTTGCAGGACTACTGTCTGTCATCTACTGCCTATAGTAACTTGCCTTGCAGGACTACTGTCTGTCATCTACTGCCTATAGTAACTTGCCTTGCAGGACTACTCTCTGTCATCTACTGCCTATAGTAACTTGCCTTGCAGGACTACTCTCTGTCATCTACTGCCTATAGTTACTTGCCTTGCAGGACTACTCTCTGTCATCTACTGTCTATAGTAACTTGCCTTGCAGGACTACTGTCTGTCATCTACTGCCTATAGTAACTTGCCTTGCAGGACTACTGTCTGTCATCTACTGCCTATAGTAACTTGCCTTGCAGGACTATTCTCTGTCATCTATTGCCTATAGTAACTTGCCTTGCAGGACTACTCTCTGTCATCTATTGCCTATAGTAACTTGTCTTGCAGGACTACTCTCTGTCATCTACTGCCTATAGTAACTTGCCTTTTAGGACTACTCTCTGTCATCTATTGCCTGTAGTAACTTGCCTTGCAGGACTACTCTCTGTCATCTACTGCCTATAGTAACTTGCCTTGCAGGACTACTCTCTGTCATCTACTGCCTAAAGTAACTTGCCTTGCAGGACTACTCTCTGTCATCTACTGCCTATATTAACTTGCCTTGCAGGACTACTGTCTGTCATCTACTGCCTATATTAACTTGCCTTGCAGGAATACTCTCTGTCATCTACTGCCTATAGTAACTTGCCTTGCAGGACTACTCTCTGTGATCTACTGCCTATAGTAACTTGCCTTGCATTACTACTCTCTGTCATCTTATGCCTATAGTAAATTGCTTTGCAGGACTACTCTCTGTCATCTACTGCCTATAGTAACTTGCCTTGCAGGACTACTCTCTGTCATCTACTGCCTATAGTAACTTGCCTTGCAGGACTACTCTCTGTCATCTACTGCCTATAGTAACTTGCCTTGCAGGACTACTCTCTGTCATCTACTGCCTATAGTAACTTGCCTTGCAGGAGTACTGTCTGTCATCTACTGCCTATAGTAACTTGCCTTGCAGGACTACTGTCTGTCATCTACTGCCTATAGTAACTTGCCTTGCAGGACTACTCTCTGTCATCTACTGCCTATAGTAACTTGCCTTGCAGGACTACTCTCTGTCATCTACTGCCTATAGTTACTTGCCTTGCAGGACTACTCTCTGTCATCTACTGTCTATAGTAACTTGCCTTGCAGGACTACTGTCTGTCATCTACTGCCTATAGTAACTTGCCTTGCAGGACTACTGTCTGTCATCTACTGCCTATAGTAACTTGCCTTGCAGGACTACTCTCTGTCATCTATTGCCTATAGTAACTTGCCTTGCAGGACTACTCTCTGTCATCTATTGCCTATAGTAACTTGTCTTGCAGGACTACTCTCTGTCATCTACTGCCTATAGTAACTTGCCTTTTAGGACTACTCTCTGTCATCTATTGCCTGTAGTAACTTGCCTTGCAGGACTACTCTCTGTCATCTACTGCCTGTAGTAACTTGCCTTGCAGGACTACTCTCTGTCATCTACTGCCTGTAGTAACTTGGCTTTCAGGACTATTCTCTGTCACCTACTGCCTATAGTAATTTGCCTTGCAGGACTACTCTCTGTCATCTACTGCCTACAGTAACTTGCCTTGCAGGACTACTCTCTGTCATCTACTGCCTACAGTGACTTGCCTTGCAGGACTACTCTCTGTCATCTACTGCCTACAGTAACTTGCCTTGCAGGACTACTCTCTGTCATCTACGGACTATAGTAACTTGCCTTGCAGGACTACTGTCTGTCATCTATTGCCTATAGTAACTTGCCTTGCAGGACTACTCTCTGTCATCTATTGCCTATAGTAACTTGCCTTGAAGGACTACTGTCTGTCATCTACTGCCTATAGTAACTTGCCTTGCAGGACTACTGTCTGTCATCTATTGCCTATAGTAACTTGCCTTGCAGGACTACTCTCTGTCATCTATTGCCTATAGTAACTTGCCTTGCAGGACTACTCTCTGTCATCTACTGCCTATAGTAACTTGCCTTGCAGGACTACTCTCTGTCATCTATTCCCTATAGTAACTTGCCTTGCAGGACTACTCTCTGTCATCTACTGCCTATAGTAACTTGCCTTGCAGAACTACTCTCTGTCATCTATTGCCTATAGTAACTTGCCTTGCAGGACTACTGTCTGTCATCTACTGCCTATAGTAACTTGCCTTGCAGGACTACTGGTTGTCATCTATTGCCTATAGTAACTTGCCTTGCAGGACTACTCTCTGTCATCTATTGCCTTTAGTAACTTGCCTTGCAGGACTACTCTCTGTCATCTATTGCCTATAGTAACTTGCCTTGCAGGACTACTCTCTGTCATCTACTGCCTATAGTAACTTGCCTTGCAGGACTACTCTCTGTCATCTATTGCCTATAGTAACTTGCCTTGCAGGACTACTCTCTGTCATCTACTGTCTGTAGTAACTTGCCTTGCAGGACTACTCTCTGTCATCTATTGCCTATAGTAACTTGCCTTGCAGGACTACTCTCTGTCATCTACTGCCTATAGTAACTTGCCTTGCAGGACTACTCTCTGTCATCTATTGCCTATAGTAACTTGCCTTGCAGGACTACTCTCTGTCATCTACTGTCTGTAGTAACTTGCCTTGCAGGACTACTCTCTGTCATCTACTGCCTGTAGTAACTTGGCTTTCAGGACAACTCTCTGTCACCTACTGCCTATAGTAATTTGCCTTGCAGGACTACTCTCTGTCATCTACTGCCTACAGTAACTTGCGGTGTTGGACTACTGTCTGTCATCTACTGCCTATAGTAACTTGCCTTGCAGGACTACTCTCTGTCATCTACTGCCTATAGTAACTTGCGGTGTTGGACTACTGTCTGTCATCTACTGCCTATAGTAACTTGCCTTGCAGGACTACTCTCTGTCATCTACTGCCTATAGTAACTTGCCTTGCAGGACTACTCTCTGTCATCTACTGCCTAAAGTAACTTGCCTTGCAGGACTACTCTCTGTCATCTACTGCCTATATTAACTTGCCTTGCAGGACTACTGTCTGTCATCTACTGCCTATATTAACTTGCCTTGCAGGAATACTCTCTGTCATCTACTGCCTATAGTAACTTGCCTTGCAGGACTACTCTCTGTGATCTACTGCCTATAGTAACTTGCCTTGCATTACTACTCTCTGTCATCTTATGCCTATAGTAAATTGCTTTGCAGGACTACTCTCTGTCATCTACTGCCTATAGTAACTTGCCTTGCAGGACTACTCTCTGTCATCTACTGCCTATAGTAACTTGCCTTGCAGGACTACTCTCTGTCATCTACTGCCTATAGTAACTTGCCTTGCAGGACTACTCTCTGTCATCTACTGCCTATAGTAACTTGCCTTGCAGGACTACTGTCTGTCATCTACTGCCTATAGTAACTTGCCTTGCAGGACTACTGTCTGTCATCTACTGCCTATAGTAACTTGCCTTGCAGGACTACTCTCTGTCATCTACTGCCTATAGTAACTTGCCTTGCAGGACTACTCTCTGTCATCTACTGCCTATAGTTACTTGCCTTGCAGGACTACTCTCTGTCATCTACTGTCTATAGTAACTTGCCTTGCAGGACTACTGTCTGTCATCTACTGCCTATAGTAACTTGCCTTGCAGGACTACTGTCTGTCATCTACTGCCTATAGTAACTTGCCTTGCAGGACTATTCTCTGTCATCTATTGCCTATAGTAACTTGCCTTGCAGGACTACTCTCTGTCATCTATTGCCTATAGTAACTTGTCTTGCAGGACTACTCTCTGTCATCTACTGCCTATAGTAACTTGCCTTTTAGGACTACTCTCTGTCATCTATTGCCTGTAGTAACTTGCCTTGCAGGACTACTCTCTGTCATCTACTGCCTGTAGTAACTTGCCTTGCAGGACTACTCTCTGTCATCTACTGCCTGTAGTAACTTGGCTTTCAGGACTATTCTCTGTCACCTACTGCCTATAGTAATTTGCCTTGCAGGACTACTCTCTGTCATCTACTGCCTACAGTAACTTGCCTTGCAGGACTACTCTCTGTCATCTACTGCCTACAGTGACTTGCCTTGCAGGACTACTCTCTGTCATCTACTGCCTACAGTAACTTGCCTTGCAGGACTACTCTCTGTCATCTACGGACTATAGTAACTTGCCTTGCAGGACTACTGTCTGTCATCTATTGCCTATAGTAACTTGCCTTGCAGGACTACTCTCTGTCATCTATTGCCTATAGTAACTTGCCTTGAAGGACTACTGTCTGTCATCTACTGCCTATAGTAACGTGCCTTGCAGGACTACTCTCTGTCATCTATTGCCTATAGTAACTTGCCTTGCAGGACTACTCTCTGTCATCTATTGCCTATAGTAACTTGCCTTGCAGGACTACTCTCTGTCATCTACTGCCTATAGTAACTTGCCTCGCAGGACTACTCTCTGTCATCTATTCCCTATAGTAACTTGCCTTGCAGGACTACTCTCTGTCATCTACTGCCTATAGTAACTTGCCTTGCAGGACTACTCTCTGTCATCTACTGCCTATAGTAACTTGCCTTGCAGGACTACTCTCTGTCATCTACTGCCTATAGTAACTTGCCTTGCAGGACAACTCTCTGTCATCTATTGCCTATAGTAACTTGCCTTGCAGGACTACTGTCTGTCATCTACTGCCTATAGTAACTTGCCTTGCAGGACTACTGGTTGTCATCTATTGCCTATAGTAACTTGCCTTGCAGGACTACTCTCTGTCATCTACTACCTATAGTAACTTGCCTTGCAGGACTACTCTCTGTCATCTATTCCCTATAGTAACTTGCCTTGCAGGACTACTCTCTGTCATCTACTGCCTATAGTAACTTGCCTTGCAGGACTACTGTCTGTCATCTACTGCCTATAGTAACTTGCCTTGCAGGACTACTCTCTGTCATCTACTGCCTATAGTAACTTGCCTTGCAGGACTACTCTCTGTCATCTACTGCCTATAGTTACTTGCCTTGCAGGACTACTCTCTGTCATCTACTGTCTATAGTAAATTGCCTTGCAGGACTACTGTCTGTCATCTACTGCCTATAGTAACTTGCCTTGCAGGACTACTGTCTGTCATCTACTGCCTATAGTAACTTGCCTTGCAGGACTACTCTCTGTCATCTATTGCCTATAGTAACTTGCCTTGCAGGACTACTCTCTGTCATCTATTGCCTATAGTAACTTGTCTTGCAGGACTACTCTCTGTCATCTACTGCCTATAGTAACTTGCCTTTTAGGACTACTCTCTGTCATCTATTGCCTGTAGTAACTTGCCTTGCAGGACTACTCTCTGTCATCTACTGCCTGTAGTAACTTGCCTTGCAGGACTACTCTCTGTCATCTACTGCCTGTAGTAACTTGGCTTTCAGGACTATTCTCTGTCACCTACTGCCTATAGTAATTTGCCTTGCAGGACTACTCACTGTCATCTACTGCCTACAGTAACTTGCCTTGCAGGACTACTCTCTGTCATCTACTGCCTACAGTGACTTGCCTTGCAGGACTACTCTCTGTCATCTACTGCCTACAGTAACTTGCCTTGCAAGACTACTCTCTGTCATCTACGGACTATAGTAACTTGCCTTGCAGGACTACTGTCTGTCATCTATTGCCTATAGTAACTTGCCTTGCAGGACTACTCTCTGTCATCTATTGCCTATAGTAACTTGCCTTGAAGGACTACTGTCTGTCATCTACTGCCTATAGTAACTTGCCTTGCAGGACTACTCTCTGTCATTTATTGCCTATAGTAACTTGCCTTGCAGGACTACTCTCTGTCATCTATTGCCTATAGTAACTTGCCTTGCAGGACTACTCTCTGTCATCTACTGCCTATAGTAACTTGCCTTGCAGGACTACTCTCTGTCATCTATTCCCTATAGTAACTTGCCTTGCAGGACTACTCTCTGTCATCTACTGCCTATAGTAACTTGCCTTGCAGGACTACTCTCTGTCATCTACTGCCTATAGTAACTTGCCTTGCAGGACAACTCTCTGTCATCTACTGCCTATAGTAACTTGCCTTGCAGGACTACTCTCTGTCATCTACTGCCTATAGTAACTTGCCTTGCAGGACAACTCTCTGTCATCTATTGCCTATAGTAACTTGCCTTGCAGGACTACTGTCTGTCATCTACTGCCTATAGTAACTTGCCTTGCAGGACTACTGGTTGTCATCTATTGCCTATAGTAACTTGCCTTGCAGGACTACTCTCTGTCATCTACTGCCTATAGTAACTTGCCTTGCAGGACTACTCTCTGTCATCTATTGCCTATAGTAACTTGCCTTGCAGGACTACTCTCTGTCATCTACTGCCTGTAGTAACTTGCCTTGCAGGACTACTCTCTGTCATCTACTGCCTGTAGTAACTTGGCTTTCAGGACAACTCTCTGTCACCTACTGCCTATAGTAATTTGCCTTGCAGGACTACTCTCTGTCATCTACTGCCTACAGTAACTTGCGGTGTTGGACTACTGTCTGTCATTTACTGCCTATAGTAACTTGCCTTGCAGGACTACTCTCTGTCATCTACTGCCTATAGTAACTTGCGGTGTTGGACTACTGTCTGTCATCTACTGCCTATAGTAACTTGCCTTGCAGGACTACTCTCTGTCATCTACTGCCTATAGTAACTTGCGGTGTTGGACTACTGTCTGTCATCTACTGCCTATAGTAACTTGCCTTGCAGGACTACTGGTTGTCATCTATTGCCTATAGTAACTTGCCTTGCAGGACTACTCTCTGTCATCTACTACCTATAGTAACTTGCCTTGCAGGACTACTCTCTGTCATCTATTCCCTATAGTAACTTGCCTTGCAGGACTACTCTCTGTCATCTACTGCCTATAGTAACTTGCCTTGCAGGACTACTGTCTGTCATCTACTGCCTATAGTAACTTGCCTTGCAGGACTACTCTCTGTCATCTACTGCCTATAGTAACTTGCCTTGCAGGACTACTCTCTGTCATCTACTGCCTATAGTTACTTGCCTTGCAGGACTACTCTCTGTCATCTACTGTCTATAGTAACTTGCCTTGCAGGACTACTGTCTGTCATCTACTGCCTATAGTAACTTGCCTTGCAGGACTACTGTCTGTCATCTACTGCCTATAGTAACTTGCCTTGCAGGACTACTCTCTGTCATCTATTGCCTATAGTAACTTGCCTTGCAGGACTACTCTCTGTCATCTATTGCCTATAGTAACTTGTCTTGCAGGACTACTCTCTGTCATCTACTGCCTATAGTAACTTGCCTTTTAGGACTACTCTCTGTCATCTATTGCCTGTAGTAACTTGCCTTGCAGGACTACTCTCTGTCATCTACTGCCTGTAGTAACTTGCCTTGCAGGACTACTCTCTGTCATCTACTGCCTGTAGTAACTTGGCTTTCAGGACTATTCTCTGTCACCTACTGCCTATAGTAATTTGCCTTGCAGGACTACTCTCTGTCATCTACTGCCTACAGTAACTTGCCTTGCAGGACTACTCTCTGTCATCTACTGCCTACAGTGACTTGCCTTGCAGGACTACTCTCTGTCATCTACTGCCTACAGTAACTTGCCTTGCAGGACTACTCTCTGTCATCTACGGACTATAGTAACTTGCCTTGCAGGACTACTGTCTGTCATCTATTGCCTATAGTAACTTGCCTTGCAGGACTACTCTCTGTCATCTATTGCCTATAGTAACTTGCCTTGAAGGACTACTGTCTGTCATCTACTGCCTATAGTAACTTGCCTTGCAGGACTACTCTCTGTCATCTATTGCCTATAGTAACTTGCCTTGCAGGACTACTCTCTGTCATCTATTGCCTATAGTAACTTGCCTTGCAGGACTACTCTCTGTCATCTACTGCCTATAGTAACTTGCCTTGCAGGACTACTCTCTGTCATCTATTCCCTATAGTAACTTGCCTTGCAGGACTACTCTCTGTCATCTACTGCCTATAGTAACTTGCCTTGCAGGACTACTCTCTGTCATCTACTGCCTATAGTAACTTGCCTTGCAGGACAACTCTCTGTCATCTACTGCCTATAGTAACTTGCCTTGCAGGACTACTCTCTGTCATCTACTGCCTATAGTAACTTGCCTTGCAGGACAACTCTCTGTCATCTATTGCCTATAGTAACTTGCCTTGCAGGACTACTGTCTGTCATCTACTGCCTATAGTAACTTGCCTTGCAGGACTACTGGTTGTCATCTATTGCCTATAGTAACTTGCCTTGCAGGACTACTCTCTGTCATCTACTGCCTATAGTAACTTGCCTTGCAGGACTACTCTCTGTCATCTACTGCCTATAGTAACTTGCCTTGCAGGACTACTCTCTGTCATCTACTGCCTATAGTAACTTGCCTTGCAGGACTACTCTCTGTCATCTATTGCCTATAGTAACTTGCCTTGCAGGACTACTCTCTGTCATCTACTGCCTGTAGTAACTTGCCTTGCAGGACTACTCTCTGTCATCTACTGCCTGTAGTAACTTGGCTTTCAGGACAACTCTCTGTCACCTACTGCCTATAGTAATTTGCCTTGCAGGACTACTCTCTGTCATCTACTGCCTACAGTAACTTGCGGTGTTGGACTACTGTCTGTCATTTACTGCCTATAGTAACTTGCCTTGCAGGACTACTCTCTGTCATCTACTGCCTATAGTAACTTGCGGTGTTGGACTACTGTCTGTCATCTACTGCCTATAGTAACTTGCCTTGCAGGACTACTCTCTGTCATCTATTGCCTGTAGTAACTTGCCTTGCAGGACTACTCTCTGTCATCTACTGCCTGTAGTAACTTGCCTTGCAGGACTACTCTCTGTCATCTACTGCCTGTAGTAACTTGGCTTTCAGGACTATTCTCTGTCACCTACTGCCTATAGTAATTTGCCTTGCAGGACTACTCTCTGTCATCTACTGCCTACAGTAACTTGCCTTGCAGGACTACTCTCTGTCATCTACTGCCTACAGTGACTTGCCTTGCAGGACTACTCTCTGTCATCTACTGCCTACAGTAACTTGCCTTGCAGGACTACTCTCTGTCATCTACGGACTATAGTAACTTGCCTTGCAGGACTACTGTCTGTCATCTATTGCCTATAGTAACTTGCCTTGCAGGACTACTCTCTGTCATCTATTGCCTATAGTAACTTGCCTTGAAGGACTACTGTCTGTCATCTACTGCCTATAGTAACGTGCCTTGCAGGACTACTCTCTGTTATCTATTGCCTATAGTAACTTGCCTTGCAGGACTACTCTCTGTCATCTATTGCCTATAGTAACTTGCCTTGCAGGACTACTCTCTGTCATCTACTGCCTATAGTAACTTGCCTTGCAGGACTACTCTCTGTCATCTATTCCCTATAGTAACTTGCCTTGCAGGACTACTCTCTGTCATCTACTGCCTATAGTAACTTGCCTTGCAGGACTACTCTCTGTCATCTACTGCCTATAGTAACTTGCCTTGCAGGACAACTCTCTGTCATCTACTGCCTATAGTAACTTGCCTTGCAGGACTACTCTCTGTCATCTACTGCCTATAGTAACTTGCCTTGCAGGACAACTCTCTGTCATCTATTGCCTATAGTAACTTGCCTTGCAGGACTACTGTCTGTCATCTACTGCCTATAGTAACTTGCCTTGCAGGACTACTGGTTGTCATCTATTGCCTATAGTAACTTGCCTTGCAGGACTACTCTCTGTCATCTACTACCTATAGTAACTTGCCTTGCAGGACTACTCTCTGTCATCTATTCCCTATAGTAACCTGCCTTGCAGGACTACTCTCTGTCATCTACTGCCTATAGTAACTTGCCTTGCAGGACTACTGTCTGTCATCTACTGCCTATAGTAACTTGCCTTGCAGGACTACTCTCTGTCATCTATTGCCTATAGTAACTTGCCTTGCAGGACTACTCTATGTCATCTACTGCCTATAGTAACTTGCCTTGCAGGACTACTCTCTGTCATCTATTCCCTATAGTAACTTGCCTTGCAGGACTACTCTCTGTCATCTACTGCCTATAGTAACTTGCCTTGCAGGACTACTCTCTGTCATCTACTGCCTATAGTAACTTGCCTTGCAGGACAACTCTCTGTCATCTACTGCCTATAGTAACTTGCCTTGCAGGACTACTCTCTGTCATCTACTGCCTATAGTAACTTGCCTTGCAGGACAACTCTCTGTCATCTATTGCCTATAGTAACTTGCCTTGCAGGACTACTGTCTGTCATCTACTGCCTATAGTAACTTGCCTTGCAGGACTACTCTCTGTCATCTATTCCCTATAGTAACTTGCCTTGCAGGACTACTCTCTGTCATCTACTGCCTATAGTAACTTGCCTTGCAGGACTACTGTCTGTCATCTACTGCCTATAGTAACTTGCCTTGCAGGACTACTCTCTGTCATCTACTGCCTATAGTAACTTGCCTTGCAGGACTACTCTCTGTCATCTACTGCCTATAGTAACTTGCCTTGCAGGACTACTCTCTGTCATCTACTGCCTATAGTAACTTGCCTTGCAGGACAACTCTCTGTCATCTACTGCCTATAGTAACTTGCCTTGCAGGACTACTCTCTGTCATCTACTGCCTATAGTAACTTGCCTTGCAGGACAACTCTCTGTCATCTATTGCCTATAGTAACTTGCCTTGCAGGACTACTGTCTGTCATCTACTGCCTATAGTAACTTGCCTTGCAGGACTACTGGTTGTCATCTATTGCCTATAGTAACTTGCCTTGCAGGACTACTCTCTGTCATCTACTACCTATAGTAACTTGCCTTGCAGGACTACTCTCTGTCATCTATTCCCTATAGTAACTTGCCTTGCAGGACTACTCTCTGTCATCTACTGCCTATAGTAACTTGCCTTGCAGGACTACTGTCTGTCATCTACTGCCTATAGTAACTTGCCTTGCAGGACTACTCTCTGTCATCTACTGCCTATAGTAACTTGCCTTGCAGGACTACTCTCTGTCATCTACTGCCTATAGTTACTTGCCTTGCAGGACTACTCTCTGTCATCTACTGTCTATAGTAACTTGCCTTGCAGGACTACTGTCTGTCATCTACTGCCTATAGTAACTTGCCTTGCAGGACTACTGTCTGTCATCTACTGCCTATAGTAACTTGCCTTGCAGGACTACTCTCTGTCATCTATTGCCTATAGTAACTTGTCTTGCAGGACTACTCTCTGTCATCTACTGCCTATAGTAACTTGCCTTTTAGGACTACTCTCTGTCATCTATTGCCTGTAGTAACTTGCCTTGCAGGACTACTCTCTGTCATCTACTGCCTGTAGTAACTTGCCTTGCAGGACTACTCTCTGTCATCTACTGCCTGTAGTAACTTGGCTTTCAGGACTATTCTCTGTCACCTACTGCCTATAGTAATTTGCCTTGCAGGACTACTCTCTGTCATCTACTGCCTACAGTAACTTGCCTTGCAGGACTACTCTCTGTCATCTACTGCCTACAGTGACTTGCCTTGCAGGACTACTCTCTGTCATCTACTGCCTACAGTAACTTGCCTTGCAGGACTACTCTCTGTCATCTACGGACTATAGTAACTTGCCTTGCAGGACTACTGTCTGTCATCTATTGCCTATAGTAACTTGCCTTGCAGGACTACTCTCTGTCATCTATTGCCTATAGTAACTTGCCTTGAAGGACTACTGTCTGTCATCTACTGCCTATAGTAACTTGCCTTGCAGGACTACTCTCTGTCATCTATTGCCTATAGTAACTTGCCTTGCAGGACTACTCTCTGTCATCTATTGCCTATAGTAACTTGCCTTGCAGGACTACTCTCTGTCATCTTCTGCCTATAGTAACTTGCCTTGCAGGACTACTCTCTGTCATCTACTGCCTATAGTAACTTGCCTTGCAGGACAACTCTCTGTCATCTACTGCCTATAGTAACTTGCCTTGCAGGACTACTCTCTGTCATCTATTGCCTATAGTAACTTGCCTTGAAGGACTACTGTCTGTCATCTACTGCCTATAGTAACGTGCCTTGCAGGACTACTCTCTGTTATCTATTGCCTATAGTAACTTGCCTTGCAGGACTACTCTCTGTCATCTATTGCCTATAGTAACTTGCCTTGCAGGACTACTCTCTGTCATCTACTGCCTATAGTAACTTGCCTTGCAGGACTACTCTCTGTCATCTATTCCCTATAGTAACTTGCCTTGCAGGACTACTCTCTGTCATCTACTGCCTATAGTAACTTGCCTTGCAGGACTACTCTCTGTCATCTACTGCCTATAGTAACTTGCCTTGCAGGACAACTCTCTGTCATCTACTGCCTATAGTAACTTGCCTTGCAGGACTACTCTCTGTCATCTACTGCCTATAGTAACTTGCCTTGCAGGACAACTCTCTGTCATCTATTGCCTATAGTAACTTGCCTTGCAGGACTACTGTCTGTCATCTACTGCCTATAGTAACTTGCCTTGCAGGACTACTGGTTGTCATCTATTGCCTATAGTAACTTGCCTTGCAGGACTACTCTCTGTCATCTACTACCTATAGTAACTTGCCTTGCAGGACTACTCTCTGTCATCTATTCCCTATAGTAACCTGCCTTGCAGGACTACTCTCTGTCATCTACTGCCTATAGTAACTTGCCTTGCAGGACTACTGTCTGTCATCTACTGCCTATAGTAACTTGCCTTGCAGGACTACTCTCTGTCATCTATTGCCTATAGTAACTTGCCTTGCAGGACTACTCTATGTCATCTACTGCCTATAGTAACTTGCCTTGCAGGACTACTCTCTGTCATCTATTCCCTATAGTAACTTGCCTTGCAGGACTACTCTCTGTCATCTACTGCCTATAGTAACTTGCCTTGCAGGACTACTCTCTGTCATCTACTGCCTATAGTAACTTGCCTTGCAGGACAACTCTCTGTCATCTACTGCCTATAGTAACTTGCCTTGCAGGACTACTCTCTGTCATCTACTGCCTATAGTAACTTGCCTTGCAGGACAACTCTCTGTCATCTATTGCCTATAGTAACTTGCCTTGCAGGACTACTGTCTGTCATCTACTGCCTATAGTAACTTGCCTTGCAGGACTACTCTCTGTCATCTATTCCCTATAGTAACTTGCCTTGCAGGACTACTCTCTGTCATCTACTGCCTATAGTAACTTGCCTTGCAGGACTACTGTCTGTCATCTACTGCCTATAGTAACTTGCCTTGCAGGACTACTCTCTGTCATCTACTGCCTATAGTAACTTGCCTTGCAGGACTACTCTCTGTCATCTACTGCCTATAGTAACTTGCCTTGCAGGACTACTCTCTGTCATCTACTGCCTATAGTAACTTGCCTTGCAGGACAACTCTCTGTCATCTACTGCCTATAGTAACTTGCCTTGCAGGACTACTCTCTGTCATCTACTGCCTATAGTAACTTGCCTTGCAGGACAACTCTCTGTCATCTATTGCCTATAGTAACTTGCCTTGCAGGACTACTGTCTGTCATCTACTGCCTATAGTAACTTGCCTTGCAGGACTACTGGTTGTCATCTATTGCCTATAGTAACTTGCCTTGCAGGACTACTCTCTGTCATCTACTACCTATAGTAACTTGCCTTGCAGGACTACTCTCTGTCATCTATTCCCTATAGTAACTTGCCTTGCAGGACTACTCTCTGTCATCTACTGCCTATAGTAACTTGCCTTGCAGGACTACTGTCTGTCATCTACTGCCTATAGTAACTTGCCTTGCAGGACTACTCTCTGTCATCTACTGCCTATAGTAACTTGCCTTGCAGGACTACTCTCTGTCATCTACTGCCTATAGTTACTTGCCTTGCAGGACTACTCTCTGTCATCTACTGTCTATAGTAACTTGCCTTGCAGGACTACTGTCTGTCATCTACTGCCTATAGTAACTTGCCTTGCAGGACTACTGTCTGTCATCTACTGCCTATAGTAACTTGCCTTGCAGGACTACTCTCTGTCATCTATTGCCTATAGTAACTTGTCTTGCAGGACTACTCTCTGTCATCTACTGCCTATAGTAACTTGCCTTTTAGGACTACTCTCTGTCATCTATTGCCTGTAGTAACTTGCCTTGCAGGACTACTCTCTGTCATCTACTGCCTGTAGTAACTTGCCTTGCAGGACTACTCTCTGTCATCTACTGCCTGTAGTAACTTGGCTTTCAGGACTATTCTCTGTCACCTACTGCCTATAGTAATTTGCCTTGCAGGACTACTCTCTGTCATCTACTGCCTACAGTAACTTGCCTTGCAGGACTACTCTCTGTCATCTACTGCCTACAGTGACTTGCCTTGCAGGACTACTCTCTGTCATCTACTGCCTACAGTAACTTGCCTTGCAGGACTACTCTCTGTCATCTACGGACTATAGTAACTTGCCTTGCAGGACTACTGTCTGTCATCTATTGCCTATAGTAACTTGCCTTGCAGGACTACTCTCTGTCATCTATTGCCTATAGTAACTTGCCTTGAAGGACTACTGTCTGTCATCTACTGCCTATAGTAACTTGCCTTGCAGGACTACTCTCTGTCATCTATTGCCTATAGTAACTTGCCTTGCAGGACTACTCTCTGTCATCTATTGCCTATAGTAACTTGCCTTGCAGGACTACTCTCTGTCATCTTCTGCCTATAGTAACTTGCCTTGCAGGACTACTCTCTGTCATCTACTGCCTATAGTAACTTGCCTTGCAGGACAACTCTCTGTCATCTACTGCCTATAGTAACTTGCCTTGCAGGACTACTCTCTGTCATCTACTGCCTATAGTAACTTGCCTTGCAGGACAACTCTCTGTCATCTATTGCCTATAGTAACTTGCCTTGCAGGACTACTGTCTGTCATCTACTGCCTATAGTAACTTGCCTTGCAGGACTACTGGTTGTCATCTATTGCCTATAGTAACTTGCCTTGCAGGACTACTCTCTGTCATCTATTGCCTTTAGTAACTTGCCTTGCAGGACTACTCTCTGTCATCTATTGCCTATAGTAACTTGCCTTGCAGGACTACTCTCTGTCATCTACTGCCTATAGTAACTTGCCTTGCAGGACTACTCTCTGTCATCTATTGCCTATAGTAACTTGCCTTGCAGGACTACTCTCTGTCATCTACTGCCTGTAGTAACTTGCCTTGCAGGACTGCTCTCTGTCATCTACTGCCTGTAGTAACTTGGCTTTCAGGACAACTCTCTGTCACCTACTGCCTATAGTAATTTGCCTTGCAGGACTACTCTCTGTCATCTACTGCCTACAGTAACTTGCGGTATTGGACTACTGTCTGTCATCTACTGCCTATAGTAACTTGCCTTGCAGGACTACTCTCTGTCATCTACTGCCTATAGTAACTTGCGGTGTTGGACTACTGTCTGTCATCTACTGCCTATAGTAACTTGCCTTGCAGGACTACTCTCTGTCATCTACTGCCTATAGTAACTTGCCTTTTAGGACTACTCTCTGTCATCTATTGCCTGTAGTAACTTGCCTTGCAGGACTACTCTCTGTCATCTACTGCCTGTAGTAACTTGCCTTGCAGGACTACTCTCTGTCATCTACTGCCTGTAGTAACTTGGCTTTCAGGACTATTCTCTGTCACCTACTGCCTATAGTAATTTGCCTTGCAGGACTACTCTCTGTCATCTACTGCCTACAGTAACTTGCCTTGCAGGACTACTCTCTGTCATCTACTTCCTACAGTGACTTGCCTTGCAGGACTACTCTCTGTCATATACTGCCTACAGTAACTTGCCTTGCAGGACTACTCTCTGTCATCTACGGACTATAGTAACTTGCCTTGCAGGACTACTGTCTGTCATCTATTGCCTATAGTAACTTGCCTTGCAGGACTACTCTCTGTCATCTATTGCCTATAGTAACTTGCCTTGAAGGACTACTGTCTGTCATCTACTGCCTATAGTAACGTGCCTTGCAGGACTACTCTCTGTCATCTATTGCCTATAGTAACTTGCCTTGCAGGACTACTCTCTGTCATCTATTGCCTATAGTAACTTGCCTTGCAGGACTACTCTCTGTCATCTACTGCCTATAGTAACTTGCCTTGCAGGACTACTCTCTGTCATCTATTCCCTATAGTAACTTGCCTTGCAGGACTACTCTCTGTCATCTACTGCCTATAGTAACTTGCCTTGCAGGACTACTCTCTGTCATCTACTGCCTATAGTAACTTGCCTTGCAGGACAACTCTCTGTCATCTACTGCCTATAGTAACTTGCCTTGCAGGACTACTCTCTGTCATCTACTGACTATAGTAACTTGCCTTGCAGGACAACTCTCTGTCATCTATTGCCTATAGTAACTTGCCTTGCAGGACTACTGTCTGTCATCTACTGCCTATAGTAACTTGCCTTGCAGGACTACTGGTTGTCATCTATTGCCTATAGTAACTTGCCTTGCAGGACTACTCTCTGTCATCTACTACCTATAGTAACTTGCCTTGCAGGACTACTCTCTGTCATCTATTCCCTATAGTAACTTGCCTTGCAGGACTACTCTCTGTCATCTACTGCCTATAGTAACTTGCCTTGCAGGACTACTGTCTGTCATCTACTGCCTATAGTAACTTGCCTTGCAGGACTACTCTCTGTCATCTACTGCCTATAGTAACTTGCCTTGCAGGACTACTCTCTGTCATCTACTGCCTATAGTTACTTGCCTTGCAGGACTACTCTCTGTCATCTACTGTCTATAGTAACTTGCCTTGCAGGACTACTGTCTGTCATCTATTGCCTGTAGTAACTTGCCTTGCAGGACTACTCTCTGTCATCTACTGCCTGTAGTAACTTGCCTTGCAGGACTACTCTCTGTCATCTACTGCCTGTAGTAACTTGGCTTTCAGGACTATTCTCTGTCACCTACTGCCTATAGTAATTTGCCTTGCAGGACTACTCTCTGTCATCTACTGCCTACAGTAACTTGCCTTGAAGGACTACTCTCTGTCATCTACTGCCTACAGTGACTTGCCTTGCAGGACTACTCTCTGTCATCTACTGCCTACAGTAACTTGCCTTGCAGGACTACTCTCTGTCATCTACGGACTATAGTAACTTGCCTTGCAGGACTACTGTCTGTCATCTATTGCCAATAGTAACTTGCCTTGCAGGACTACTCTCTGTCATCTATTGCCTATAGTAACTTGCCTTGAAGGACTACTGTCTGTCATCTACTGCCTATAGTAACGTGCCTTGCAGGACTACTCTCTGTCATCTATTGCCTATAGTAACTTGCCTTGCAGGACTAATCTCTGTCATCTATTGCCTATAGTAACTTGCCTTGCAGGACTACTCTCTGTCATCTACTGCCTATAGTAACTTGCCTTGCAGGACTACTCTCTGTCATCTATTCCCTATAGTAACTTGCCTTGCAGGACTACTCTCTGTCATCTACTGCCTATAGTAACTTGCCTTGCAGGACTACTCTCTGTCATCTACTGCCTATAGTAACTTGCCTTGCAGGACAACTCTCTGTCATCTACTGCCTATAGTAACTTGCCTTGCAGGACTACTCTCTGTCATCTACTGCCTATAGTAACTTGCCTTGCAGGACAACTCTCTGTCATCTATTGCCTATAGTAACTTGCCTTGCAGGACTACTGTCTGTCATCTACTGCCTATAGTAACTTGCCTTGCAGGACTACTGGTTGTCATCTATTGCCTATAGTAACTTGCCTTGCAGGACTACTCTCTGTCATCTATTGCCTTTAGTAACTTGCCTTGCAGGACTACTCTCTGTCATCTATTGCCTATAGTAACTTGCCTTGCAGGACTACTCTCTGTCATCTACTGCCTATAGTAACTTGCCTTGCAGGACTACTCTCTGTCATCTATTGCCTATAGTAACTTGCCTTGCAGGACTACTCTCTGTCATCTACTGCCTGTAGTAACTTGCCTTGCAGGACTGCTCTCTGTCATCTACTGCCTGTAGTAACTTGGCTTTCAGGACAACTCTCTGTCACCTACTGCCTATAGTAATTTGCCTTGCAGGACTACTCTCTGTCATCTACTGCCTACAGTAACTTGCGGTATTGGACTACTGTCTGTCATCTACTGCCTATAGTAACTTGCCTTGCAGGACTACTCTCTGTCATCTACTGCCTATAGTAACTTGCGGTGTTGGACTACTGTCTGTCATCTACTGCCTATAGTAACTTGCCTTGCAGGACTACTCTCTGTCATCTACTGCCTATAGTAACTTGCCTTTTAGGACTACTCTCTGTCATCTATTGCCTGTAGTAACTTGCCTTGCAGGACTACTCTCTGTCATCTACTGCCTGTAGTAACTTGCCTTGCAGGACTACTCTCTGTCATCTACTGCCTGTAGTAACTTGGCTTTCAGGACTATTCTCTGTCACCTACTGCCTATAGTAATTTGCCTTGCAGGACTACTCTCTGTCATCTACTGCCTACAGTAACTTGCCTTGCAGGACTACTCTCTGTCATCTACTTCCTACAGTGACTTGCCTTGCAGGACTACTCTCTGTCATATACTGCCTACAGTAACTTGCCTTGCAGGACTACTCTCTGTCATCTACGGACTATAGTAACTTGCCTTGCAGGACTACTGTCTGTCATCTATTGCCTATAGTAACTTGCCTTGCAGGACTACTCTCTGTCATCTATTGCCTATAGTAACTTGCCTTGAAGGACTACTGTCTGTCATCTACTGCCTATAGTAACGTGCCTTGCAGGACTACTCTCTGTCATCTATTGCCTATAGTAACTTGCCTTGCAGGACTACTCTCTGTCATCTATTGCCTATAGTAACTTGCCTTGCAGGACTACTCTCTGTCATCTACTGCCTATAGTAACTTGCCTTGCAGGACTACTCTCTGTCATCTATTCCCTATAGTAACTTGCCTTGCAGGACTACTCTCTGTCATCTACTGCCTATAGTAACTTGCCTTGCAGGACTACTCTCTGTCATCTACTGCCTATAGTAACTTGCCTTGCAGGACAACTCTCTGTCATCTACTGCCTATAGTAACTTGCCTTGCAGGACTACTCTCTGTCATCTACTGCCTATAGTAACTTGCCTTGCAGGACAACTCTCTGTCATCTATTGCCTATAGTAACTTGCCTTGCAGGACTACTGTCTGTCATCTACTGCCTATAGTAACTTGCCTTGCAGGACTACTGGTTGTCATCTATTGCCTATAGTAACTTGCCTTGCAGGACTACTCTCTGTCATCTACTGCCTATAGTAACTTGCCTTGCAGGACTACTCTCTGTCATCTACTGCCTATAGTAACTTGCCTTGCAGGACTACTCTCTGTCATCTACTGCCTATAGTAACTTGCCTTGCAGGACTACTCTCTGTCATCTATTGCCTATAGTAACTTGCCTTGCAGGACTACTCTCTGTCATCTACTGCCTGTAGTAACTTGCCTTGCAGGACTACTCTCTGTCATCTACTGCCTGTAGTAACTTGGCTTTCAGGACAACTCTCTGTCACCTACTGCCTATAGTAATTTGCCTTGCAGGACTACTCTCTGTCATCTACTGCCTACAGTAACTTGCGGTGTTGGACTACTGTCTGTCATTTACTGCCTATAGTAACTTGCCTTGCAGGACTACTCTCTGTCATCTACTGCCTATAGTAACTTGCGGTGTTGGACTACTGTCTGTCATCTACTGCCTATAGTAACTTGCCTTGCAGGACTACTCTCTGTCATCTATTGCCTGTAGTAACTTGCCTTGCAGGACTACTCTCTGTCATCTACTGCCTGTAGTAACTTGCCTTGCAGGACTACTCTCTGTCATCTACTGCCTGTAGTAACTTGGCTTTCAGGACTATTCTCTGTCACCTACTGCCTATAGTAATTTGCCTTGCAGGACTACTCTCTGTCATCTACTGCCTACAGTAACTTGCCTTGCAGGACTACTCTCTGTCATCTACTGCCTACAGTGACTTGCCTTGCAGGACTACTCTCTGTCATCTACTGCCTACAGTAACTTGCCTTGCAGGACTACTCTCTGTCATCTACGGACTATAGTAACTTGCCTTGCAGGACTACTGTCTGTCATCTATTGCCTATAGTAACTTGCCTTGCAGGACTACTCTCTGTCATCTATTGCCTATAGTAACTTGCCTTGAAGGACTACTGTCTGTCATCTACTGCCTATAGTAACGTGCCTTGCAGGACTACTCTCTGTTATCTATTGCCTATAGTAACTTGCCTTGCAGGACTACTCTCTGTCATCTATTGCCTATAGTAACTTGCCTTGCAGGACTACTCTCTGTCATCTACTGCCTATAGTAACTTGCCTTGCAGGACTACTCTCTGTCATCTATTCCCTATAGTAACTTGCCTTGCAGGACTACTCTCTGTCATCTACTGCCTATAGTAACTTGCCTTGCAGGACTACTCTCTGTCATCTACTGCCTATAGTAACTTGCCTTGCAGGACAACTCTCTGTCATCTACTGCCTATAGTAACTTGCCTTGCAGGACTACTCTCTGTCATCTACTGCCTATAGTAACTTGCCTTGCAGGACAACTCTCTGTCATCTATTGCCTATAGTAACTTGCCTTGCAGGACTACTGTCTGTCATCTACTGCCTATAGTAACTTGCCTTGCAGGACTACTGGTTGTCATCTATTGCCTATAGTAACTTGCCTTGCAGGACTACTCTCTGTCATCTACTACCTATAGTAACTTGCCTTGCAGGACTACTCTCTGTCATCTATTCCCTATAGTAACCTGCCTTGCAGGACTACTCTCTGTCATCTACTGCCTATAGTAACTTGCCTTGCAGGACTACTGTCTGTCATCTACTGCCTATAGTAACTTGCCTTGCAGGACTACTCTCTGTCATCTATTGCCTATAGTAACTTGCCTTGCAGGACTACTCTATGTCATCTACTGCCTATAGTAACTTGCCTTGCAGGACTACTCTCTGTCATCTATTCCCTATAGTAACTTGCCTTGCAGGACTACTCTCTGTCATCTACTGCCTATAGTAACTTGCCTTGCAGGACTACTCTCTGTCATCTACTGCCTATAGTAACTTGCCTTGCAGGACAACTCTCTGTCATCTACTGCCTATAGTAACTTGCCTTGCAGGACTACTCTCTGTCATCTACTGCCTATAGTAACTTGCCTTGCAGGACAACTCTCTGTCATCTATTGCCTATAGTAACTTGCCTTGCAGGACTACTGTCTGTCATCTACTGCCTATAGTAACTTGCCTTGCAGGACTACTCTCTGTCATCTATTCCCTATAGTAACTTGCCTTGCAGGACTACTCTCTGTCATCTACTGCCTATAGTAACTTGCCTTGCAGGACTACTGTCTGTCATCTACTGCCTATAGTAACTTGCCTTGCAGGACTACTCTCTGTCATCTACTGCCTATAGTAACTTGCCTTGCAGGACTACTCTCTGTCATCTACTGCCTATAGTAACTTGCCTTGCAGGACTACTCTCTGTCATCTACTGCCTATAGTAACTTGCCTTGCAGGACAACTCTCTGTCATCTACTGCCTATAGTAACTTGCCTTGCAGGACTACTCTCTGTCATCTACTGCCTATAGTAACTTGCCTTGCAGGACAACTCTCTGTCATCTATTGCCTATAGTAACTTGCCTTGCAGGACTACTGTCTGTCATCTACTGCCTATAGTAACTTGCCTTGCAGGACTACTGGTTGTCATCTATTGCCTATAGTAACTTGCCTTGCAGGACTACTCTCTGTCATCTACTACCTATAGTAACTTGCCTTGCAGGACTACTCTCTGTCATCTATTCCCTATAGTAACTTGCCTTGCAGGACTACTCTCTGTCATCTACTGCCTATAGTAACTTGCCTTGCAGGACTACTGTCTGTCATCTACTGCCTATAGTAACTTGCCTTGCAGGACTACTCTCTGTCATCTACTGCCTATAGTAACTTGCCTTGCAGGACTACTCTCTGTCATCTACTGCCTATAGTTACTTGCCTTGCAGGACTACTCTCTGTCATCTACTGTCTATAGTAACTTGCCTTGCAGGACTACTGTCTGTCATCTACTGCCTATAGTAACTTGCCTTGCAGGACTACTGTCTGTCATCTACTGCCTATAGTAACTTGCCTTGCAGGACTACTCTCTGTCATCTATTGCCTATAGTAACTTGCCTTGCAGGACTACTCTCTGTCATCTATTGCCTATAGTAACTTGTCTTGCAGGACTACTCTCTGTCATCTACTGCCTATAGTAACTTGCCTTTTAGGACTACTCTCTGTCATCTATTGCCTGTAGTAACTTGCCTTGCAGGACTACTCTCTGTCATCTACTGCCTGTAGTAACTTGCCTTGCAGGACTACTCTCTGTCATCTACTGCCTGTAGTAACTTGGCTTTCAGGACTATTCTCTGTCACCTACTGCCTATAGTAATTTGCCTTGCAGGACTACTCTCTGTCATCTACTGCCTACAGTAACTTGCCTTGCAGGACTACTCTCTGTCATCTACTGCCTACAATGACTTGCCTTGCAGGACTACTCTCTGTCATCTACTGCCTACAGTAACTTGCCTTGCAGGACTACTCTCTGTCATCTACGGACTATAGTAACTTGCCTTGCAGGACTACTGTCTGTCATCTATTGCCTATAGTAACTTGCCTTGCAGGACTACTCTCTGTCATCTATTGCCTATAGTAACTTGCCTTGAAGGACTACTGTCTGTCATCTACTGCCTATAGTAACTTGCCTTGCAGGACTACTCTCTGTCATCTATTGCCTATAGTAACTTGCCTTGCAGGACTACTCTCTGTCATCTATTGCCTATAGTAACTTGCCTTGCAGGACTACTCTCTGTCATCTTCTGCCTATAGTAACTTGCCTTGCAGGACTACTCTCTGTCATCTACTGCCTATAGTAACTTGCCTTGCAGGACAACTCTCTGTCATCTACTGCCTATAGTAACTTGCCTTGCAGGACTACTCTCTGTCATCTACTGCCTATAGTAACTTGCCTTGCAGGACAACTCTCTGTCATCTATTGCCTATAGTAACTTGCCTTGCAGGACTACTGTCTGTCATCTACTGCCTATAGTAACTTGCCTTGCAGGACTACTGGTTGTCATCTATTGCCTATAGTAACTTGCCTTGCAGGACTACTCTCTGTCATCTATTGCCTTTAGTAACTTGCCTTGCAGGACTACTCTCTGTCATCTATTGCCTATAGTAACTTGCCTTGCAGGACTACTCTCTGTCATCTACTGCCTATAGTAACTTGCCTTGCAGGACTACTCTCTGTCATCTATTGCCTATAGTAACTTGCCTTGCAGGACTACTCTCTGTCATCTACTGCCTGTAGTAACTTGCCTTGCAGGACTGCTCTCTGTCATCTACTGCCTGTAGTAACTTGGCTTTCAGGACAACTCTCTGTCACCTACTGCCTATAGTAATTTGCCTTGCAGGACTACTCTCTGTCATCTACTGCCTACAGTAACTTGCGGTATTGGACTACTGTCTGTCATCTACTGCCTATAGTAACTTGCCTTGCAGGACTACTCTCTGTCATCTACTGCCTATAGTAACTTGCGGTGTTGGACTACTGTCTGTCATCTACTGCCTATAGTAACTTGCCTTGCAGGACTACTCTCTGTCATCTACTGCCTATAGTAACTTGCCTTTTAGGACTACTCTCTGTCATCTATTGCCTGTAGTAACTTGCCTTGCAGGACTACTCTCTGTCATCTACTGCCTGTAGTAACTTGCCTTGCAGGACTACTCTCTGTCATCTACTGCCTGTAGTAACTTGGCTTTCAGGACTATTCTCTGTCACCTACTGCCTATAGTAATTTGCCTTGCAGGACTACTCTCTGTCATCTACTGCCTACAGTAACTTGCCTTGCAGGACTACTCTCTGTCATCTACTTCCTACAGTGACTTGCCTTGCAGGACTACTCTCTGTCATATACTGCCTACAGTAACTTGCCTTGCAGGACTACTCTCTGTCATCTACGGACTATAGTAACTTGCCTTGCAGGACTACTGTCTGTCATCTATTGCCTATAGTAACTTGCCTTGCAGGACTACTCTCTGTCATCTATTGCCTATAGTAACTTGCCTTGAAGGACTACTGTCTGTCATCTACTGCCTATAGTAACGTGCCTTGCAGGACTACTCTCTGTCATCTATTGCCTATAGTAACTTGCCTTGCAGGACTACTCTCTGTCATCTATTGCCTATAGTAACTTGCCTTGCAGGACTACTCTCTGTCATCTACTGCCTATAGTAACTTGCCTTGCAGGACTACTCTCTGTCATCTATTCCCTATAGTAACTTGCCTTGCAGGACTACTCTCTGTCATCTACTGCCTATAGTAACTTGCCTTGCAGGACTACTCTCTGTCATCTACTGCCTATAGTAACTTGCCTTGCAGGACAACTCTCTGTCATCTACTGCCTATAGTAACTTGCCTTGCAGGACTACTCTCTGTCATCTACTGACTATAGTAACTTGCCTTGCAGGACAACTCTCTGTCATCTATTGCCTATAGTAACTTGCCTTGCAGGACTACTGTCTGTCATCTACTGCCTATAGTAACTTGCCTTGCAGGACTACTGGTTGTCATCTATTGCCTATAGTAACTTGCCTTGCAGGACTACTCTCTGTCATCTACTACCTATAGTAACTTGCCTTGCAGGACTACTCTCTGTCATCTATTCCCTATAGTAACTTGCCTTGCAGGACTACTCTCTGTCATCTACTGCCTATAGTAACTTGCCTTGCAGGACTACTGTCTGTCATCTACTGCCTATAGTAACTTGCCTTGCAGGACTACTCTCTGTCATCTACTGCCTATAGTAACTTGCCTTGCAGGACTACTCTCTGTCATCTACTGCCTATAGTTACTTGCCTTGCAGGACTACTCTCTGTCATCTACTGTCTATAGTAACTTGCCTTGCAGGACTACTGTCTGTCATCTATTGCCTGTAGTAACTTGCCTTGCAGGACTACTCTCTGTCATCTACTGCCTGTAGTAACTTGCCTTGCAGGACTACTCTCTGTCATCTACTGCCTGTAGTAACTTGGCTTTCAGGACTATTCTCTGTCACCTACTGCCTATAGTAATTTGCCTTGCAGGACTACTCTCTGTCATCTACTGCCTACAGTAACTTGCCTTGAAGGACTACTCTCTGTCATCTACTGCCTACAGTGACTTGCCTTGCAGGACTACTCTCTGTCATCTACTGCCTACAGTAACTTGCCTTGCAGGACTACTCTCTGTCATCTACGGACTATAGTAACTTGCCTTGCAGGACTACTGTCTGTCATCTATTGCCAATAGTAACTTGCCTTGCAGGACTACTCTCTGTCATCTATTGCCTATAGTAACTTGCCTTGAAGGACTACTGTCTGTCATCTACTGCCTATAGTAACGTGCCTTGCAGGACTACTCTCTGTCATCTATTGCCTATAGTAACTTGCCTTGCAGGACTAATCTCTGTCATCTATTGCCTATAGTAACTTGCCTTGCAGGACTACTCTCTGTCATCTACTGCCTATAGTAACTTGCCTTGCAGGACTACTCTCTGTCATCTATTCCCTATAGTAACTTGCCTTGCAGGACTACTCTCTGTCATCTACTGCCTATAGTAACTTGCCTTGCAGGACTACTCTCTGTCATCTACTGCCTATAGTAACTTGCCTTGCAGGACAACTCTCTGTCATCTACTGCCTATAGTAACTTGCCTTGCAGGACTACTCTCTGTCATCTACTGCCTATAGTAACTTGCCTTGCAGGACAACTCTCTGTCATCTATTGCCTATAGTAACTTGCCTTGCAGGACTACTGTCTGTCATCTACTGCCTATAGTAACTTGCCTTGCAGGACTACTGGTTGTCATCTATTGCCTATAGTAACTTGCCTTGCAGGACTACTCTCTGTCATCTATTGCCTTTAGTAACTTGCCTTGCAGGACTACTCTCTGTCATCTATTGCCTATAGTAACTTGCCTTGCAGGACTACTCTCTGTCATCTACTGCCTATAGTAACTTGCCTTGCAGGACTACTCTCTGTCATCTATTGCCTATAGTAACTTGCCTTGCAGGACTACTCTCTGTCATCTACTGCCTGTAGTAACTTGCCTTGCAGGACTGCTCTCTGTCATCTACTGCCTGTAGTAACTTGGCTTTCAGGACAACTCTCTGTCACCTACTGCCTATAGTAATTTGCCTTGCAGGACTACTCTCTGTCATCTACTGCCTACAGTAACTTGCGGTATTGGACTACTGTCTGTCATCTACTGCCTATAGTAACTTGCCTTGCAGGACTACTCTCTGTCATCTACTGCCTATAGTAACTTGCGGTGTTGGACTACTGTCTGTCATCTACTGCCTATAGTAACTTGCCTTGCAGGACTACTCTCTGTCATCTACTGCCTATAGTAACTTGCCTTTTAGGACTACTCTCTGTCATCTATTGCCTGTAGTAACTTGCCTTGCAGGACTACTCTCTGTCATCTACTGCCTGTAGTAACTTGCCTTGCAGGACTACTCTCTGTCATCTACTGCCTGTAGTAACTTGGCTTTCAGGACTATTCTCTGTCACCTACTGCCTATAGTAATTTGCCTTGCAGGACTACTCTCTGTCATCTACTGCCTACAGTAACTTGCCTTGCAGGACTACTCTCTGTCATCTACTTCCTACAGTGACTTGCCTTGCAGGACTACTCTCTGTCATATACTGCCTACAGTAACTTGCCTTGCAGGACTACTCTCTGTCATCTACGGACTATAGTAACTTGCCTTGCAGGACTACTGTCTGTCATCTATTGCCTATAGTAACTTGCCTTGCAGGACTACTCTCTGTCATCTATTGCCTATAGTAACTTGCCTTGAAGGACTACTGTCTGTCATCTACTGCCTATAGTAACGTGCCTTGCAGGACTACTCTCTGTCATCTATTGCCTATAGTAACTTGCCTTGCAGGACTACTCTCTGTCATCTATTGCCTATAGTAACTTGCCTTGCAGGACTACTCTCTGTCATCTACTGCCTATAGTAACTTGCCTTGCAGGACTACTCTCTGTCATCTATTCCCTATAGTAACTTGCCTTGCAGGACTACTCTCTGTCATCTACTGCCTATAGTAACTTGCCTTGCAGGACTACTCTCTGTCATCTACTGCCTATAGTAACTTGCCTTGCAGGACAACTCTCTGTCATCTACTGCCTATAGTAACTTGCCTTGCAGGACTACTCTCTGTCATCTACTGACTATAGTAACTTGCCTTGCAGGACAACTCTCTGTCATCTATTGCCTATAGTAACTTGCCTTGCAGGACTACTGTCTGTCATCTACTGCCTATAGTAACTTGCCTTGCAGGACTACTGGTTGTCATCTATTGCCTATAGTAACTTGCCTTGCAGGACTACTCTCTGTCATCTACTACCTATAGTAACTTGCCTTGCAGGACTACTCTCTGTCATCTATTCCCTATAGTAACTTGCCTTGCAGGACTACTCTCTGTCATCTACTGCCTATAGTAACTTGCCTTGCAGGACTACTGTCTGTCATCTACTGCCTATAGTAACTTGCCTTGCAGGACTACTCTCTGTCATCTACTGCCTATAGTAACTTGCCTTGCAGGACTACTCTCTGTCATCTACTGCCTATAGTTACTTGCCTTGCAGGACTACTCTCTGTCATCTACTGTCTATAGTAACTTGCCTTGCAGGACTACTGTCTGTCATCTATTGCCTGTAGTAACTTGCCTTGCAGGACTACTCTCTGTCATCTACTGCCTGTAGTAACTTGCCTTGCAGGACTACTCTCTGTCATCTACTGCCTGTAGTAACTTGGCTTTCAGGACTATTCTCTGTCACCTACTGCCTATAGTAATTTGCCTTGCAGGACTACTCTCTGTCATCTACTGCCTACAGTAACTTGCCTTGAAGGACTACTCTCTGTCATCTACTGCCTACAGTGACTTGCCTTGCAGGACTACTCTCTGTCATCTACTGCCTACAGTAACTTGCCTTGCAGGACTACTCTCTGTCATCTACGGACTATAGTAACTTGCCTTGCAGGACTACTGTCTGTCATCTATTGCCAATAGTAACTTGCCTTGCAGGACTACTCTCTGTCATCTATTGCCTATAGTAACTTGCCTTGAAGGACTACTGTCTGTCATCTACTGCCTATAGTAACGTGCCTTGCAGGACTACTCTCTGTCATCTATTGCCTATAGTAACTTGCCTTGCAGGACTAATCTCTGTCATCTATTGCCTATAGTAACTTGCCTTGCAGGACTACTCTCTGTCATCTACTGCCTATAGTAACTTGCCTTGCAGGACTACTCTCTGTCATCTATTCCCTATAGTAACTTGCCTTGCAGGACTACTCTCTGTCATCTACTGCCTATAGTAACTTGCCTTGCAGGACTACTCTCTGTCATCTACTGCCTATAGTAACTTGCCTTGCAGGACAACTCTCTGTCATCTACTGCCTATAGTAACTTGCCTTGCAGGACTACTCTCTGTCATCTACTGCCTATAGTAACTTGCCTTGCAGGACAACTCTCTGTCATCTATTGCCTATAGTAACTTGCCTTGCAGGACTACTGTCTGTCATCTACTGCCTATAGTAACTTGCCTTGCAGGACTACTGGTTGTCATCTATTGCCTATAGTAACTTTCCTTGCAGGACTACTCTCTGTCATCTACTACCTATAGTAACTTGCCTTGCAGGACTACTCTCTGTCATCTATTCCCTATAGTAACTTGCCTTGCAGGACTACTCTCTGTCATCTACTGCCTATAGTAACTTGCCTTGCAGGACTACTGTCTGTCATCTACTGCCTATAGTAACTTGCCTTGCAGGACTACTCTCTGTCATCTACTGCCTATAGTAACTTGCCTTGCAGGACTACTCTCTGTCATCTACTGCCTATAGTTACTTGCCTTGCAGGACTACTCTCTGTCATCTACTGTCTATAGTAACTTGCCTTGCAGGACTACTGTCTGTCATCTACTGCCTATAGTAACTTGCCTTGCAGGACTACTGTCTGTCATCTACTGCCTATAGTAACTTGCCTTGCAGGACTACTCTCTGTCATCTATTGCCTATAGTAACTTGCCTTGCAGGACTACTCTCTGTCATCTATTGCCTATAGTAACTTGTCTTGCAGGACTACTCTCTGTCATCTACTGCCTATAGTAACTTGCCTTTTAGGACTACTCTCTGTCATCTATTGCCTGTAGTAACTTGCCTTGCAGGACTACTCTCTGTCATCTACTGCCTGTAGTAACTTGCCTTGCAGGACTACTCTCTGTCATCTACTGCCTGTAGTAACTTGGCTTTCAGGACTATTCTCTGTCACCTACTGCCTATAGTAATTTGCCTTGCAGGACTACTCTCTGTCATCTACTGCCTACAGTAACTTGCCTTGCAGGACTACTCTCTGTCATCTACTGCCTACAGTGACTTGCCTTGCAGGACTACTCTCTGTCATCTACTGCCTACAGTAACTTGCCTTGCAGGACTACTCTCTGTCATCTACGGACTATAGTAACTTGCCTTGCAGGACTACTCTCTGTCATCTATTCCCTATAGTAACTTGCCTTGCAGGACTACTCTCTGTCATCTATTGCCTATAGTAACTTGCCTTGAAGGACTACTGTCTGTCATCTACTGCCTATAGTAACTTGCCTTGCAGGACTACTCTCTGTCATCTATTGCCTATAGTAGCTTGCCTTGCAGGACTACTCTCTGTCATCTATTGCCTATAGTAACTTGCCTTGCAGGACTACTCTCTGTCATCTACTGCCTATAGTAACTTCCCTTGCAGGACTACTCTCTGTCATCTATTCCCTATAGTAACTTGCCTTGCAGGACTACTCTCTGTCATCTACTGCCTATAGTAACTTGCCTTGCAGGACTACTCTCTGTCATCTACTGCCTATAGTAACTTGCCTTGCAGGACAACTCTCTGTCATCTACTGCCTATAGTAACTTGCCTTGCAGGACTACTCTCTGTCATCTACTGCCTATAGTAACTTGCCATGCAGGACAACTCTCTGTCATCTATTGCCTATAGTAACTTGCCTTGCAGGACTACTGTCTGTCATCTACTGCCTATAGTAACTTGCCTTGCAGGACTACTGGTTGTCATCTATTGCCTATAGTAACTTGCCTTGCAGGACTACTCTCTGTCATCTATTGCCTTTAGTAACTTGCCTTGCAGGACTACTCTCTGTGATCTACTGCCTATAGTAACTTGCCTTGCATTACTACTCTCTGTCATCTTATGCCTATAGTAAATTGCTTTGCAGGACTACTCTCTGTCATCTACTGCCTATAGTAACTTGCCTTGCAGGACTACTCTCTGTCATCTACTGCCTATAGTAACTTGCCTTGCAGGACTACTCTCTGTCATCTACTGCCTATAGTAACTTGCCTTGCAGGACTACTCTCTGTCATCTACTGCCTATAGTAACTTGCCTTGCAGGAGTACTGTCTGTCATCTACTGCCTATAGTAACTTGCCTTGCAGGACTACTGTCTGTCATCTACTGCCTATAGTAACTTGCCTTGCAGGACTACTCTCTGTCATCTACTGCCTATAGTAACTTGCCTTGCAGGACTACTCTCTGTCATCTACTGCCTATAGTTACTTGCCTTGCAGGACTACTCTCTGTCATCTACTGTCTATAGTAACTTGCCTTGCAGGACTACTGTCTGTCATCTACTGCCTATAGTAACTTGCCTTGCAGGACTACTGTCTGTCATCTACTGCCTATAGTAACTTGCCTTGCAGGACTACTCTCTGTCATCTATTGCCTATAGTAACTTGCCTTGCAGGACTACTCTCTGTCATCTATTGCCTATAGTAACTTGTCTTGCAGGACTACTCTCTGTCATCTACTGCCTATAGTAACTTGCCTTTTAGGACTACTCTCTGTCATCTATTGCCTGTAGTAACTTGCCTTGCAGGACTACTCTCTGTCATCTACTGCCTGTAGTAACTTGCCTTGCAGGACTACTCTCTGTCATCTACTGCCTGTAGTAACTTGGCTTTCAGGACTATTCTCTGTCACCTACTGCCTATAGTAATTTGCCTTGCAGGACTAATCTCTGTCATCTACTGCCTACAGTAACTTGCCTTGCAGGACTACTCTCTGTCATCTACTGCCTACAGTGACTTGCCTTGCAGGACTACTCTCTGTCATCTACTGCCTACAGTAACTTGCCTTGCAGGACTACTCTCTGTCATCTACGGACTATAGTAACTTGCCTTGCAGGACTACTGTCTGTCATCTATTGCCTATAGTAACTTGCCTTGCAGGACTACTCTCTGTCATCTATTGCCTATAGTAACTTGCCTTGAAGGACTACTGTCTGTCATCTACTGCCTATAGTAACTTGCCTTGCAGGACTACTGTCTGTCATCTATTGCCTATAGTAACTTGCCTTGCAGGACTACTCTCTGTCATCTATTGCCTATAGTAACTTGCCTTGCAGGACTACTCTCTGTCATCTACTGCCTATAGTAACTTGCCTTGCAGGACTACTCTCTGTCATCTATTCCCTATAGTAACTTGCCTTGCAGGACTACTCTCTGTCATCTACTGCCTATAGTAACTTGCCTTGCAGGACTACTCTCTGTCATCTATTGCCTATAGTAACTTGCCTTGCAGGACTACTGTCTGTCATCTACTGCCTATAGTAACTTGCCTTGCAGGACTACTGGTTGTCATCTATTGCCTATAGTAACTTGCCTTGCAGGACTACTCTCTGTCATCTATTGCCTTTAGTAACTTGCCTTGCAGGACTACTCTCTGTCATCTATTGCCTATAGTAACTTGCCTTGCAGGACTACTCTCTGTCATCTACTGCCTATAGTAACTTGCCTTGCAGGACTACTCTCTGTCATCTATTGCCTATAGTAACTTGCCTTGCAGGACTACTCTCTGTCATCTACTGTCTGTAGTAACTTGCCTTGCAGGACTACTCTCTGTCATCTATTGCCTATAGTAACTTGCCTTGCAGGACTACTCTCTGTCATCTACTGCCTATAGTAACTTGCCTTGCAGGACTACTCTCTGTCATCTATTGCCTATAGTAACTTGCCTTGCAGGACTACTCTCTGTCATCTACTGTCTGTAGTAACTTGCCTTGCAGGACTACTCTCTGTCATCTACTGCCTGTAGTAACTTGGCTTTCAGGACAACTCTCTGTCACCTACTGCCTATAGTAATTTGCCTTGCAGGACTACTCTCTGTCATCTACTGCCTACAGTAACTTGCGGTGTTGGACTACTGTCTGTCATCTACTGCCTATAGTAACTTGCCTTGCAGGACTACTCTCTGTCATCTACTGCCTATAGTAACTTGCCTTGCAGGACTACTCTCTGTCATCTACTGCCTACAGTAACTTGCGGTGTTGGACTACTGTCTGTCATCTACTGCCTATAGTAACTTGCCTTGCAGGACTACTCTCTGTCATCTACTGCCTATAGTAACTTGCGGTGTTGGACTACTGTCTGTCATCTACTGCCTATAGTAACTTGCCTTGCAGGACTACTCTCTGTCATCTACTGCCTATAGTAACTTGCCTTGCAGGACTACTCTCTGTCATCTACTGCCTAAAGTAACTTGCCTTGCAGGACTACTCTCTGTCATCTACTGCCTATATTAACTTGCCTTGCAGGACTACTGTCTGTCATCTACTGCCTATATTAACTTGCCTTGCAGGAATACTCTCTGTCATCTACTGCCTATAGTAACTTGCCTTGCAGGACTACTCTCTGTGATCTACTGCCTATAGTAACTTGCCTTGCATTACTACTCTCTGTCATCTTATGCCTATAGTAAATTGCTTTGCAGGACTACTCTCTGTCATCTACTGCCTATAGTAACTTGCCTTGCAGGAGTACTGTCTGTCATCTACTGCCTATAGTAACTTGCCTTGCAGGACTACTGTCTGTCATCTACTGCCTATAGTAACTTGCCTTGCAGGACTACTCTCTGTCATCTACTGCCTATAGTAACTTGCCTTGCAGGACTACTCTCTGTCATCTACTGCCTATAGTTACTTGCCTTGCAGGACTACTCTCTGTCATCTACTGTCTATAGTAACTTGCCTTGCAGGACTACTGTCTGTCATCTACTGCCTATAGTAACTTGCCTTGCAGGACTACTGTCTGTCATCTACTGCCTATAGTAACTTGCCTTGCAGGACTACTCTCTGTCATCTATTGCCTATAGTAACTTGCCTTGCAGGACTACTCTCTGTCATCTATTGCCTATAGTAACTTGTCTTGCAGGACTACTCTCTGTCATCTACTGCCTATAGTAACTTGCCTTTTAGGACTACTCTCTGTCATCTATTGCCTGTAGTAACTTGCCTTGCAGGACTACTCTCTGTCATCTACTGCCTGTAGTAACTTGCCTTGCAGGACTACTCTCTGTCATCTACTGCCTGTAGTAACTTGGCTTTCAGGACTATTCTCTGTCACCTACTGCCTATAGTAATTTGCCTTGCAGGACTACTCTCTGTCATCTACTGCCTACAGTAACTTGCCTTGCAGGACTACTCTCTGTCATCTACTGCCTACAGTGACTTGCCTTGCAGGACTACTCTCTGTCATCTACTGCCTACAGTAACTTGCCTTGCAGGACTACTCTCTGTCATCTACGGACTATAGTAACTTGCCTTGCAGGACTACTGTCTGTCATCTATTGCCTATAGTAACTTGCCTTGCAGGACTACTCTCTGTCATCTATTGCCTATAGTAACTTGCCTTGAAGGACTACTGTCTGTCATCTACTGCCTATAGTAACTTGCCTTGCAGGACTACTGTCTGTCATCTATTGCCTATAGTAACTTGCCTTGCAGGACTACTCTCTGTCATCTATTGCCTATAGTAACTTGCCTTGCAGGACTACTCTCTGTCATCTACTGCCTATAGTAACTTGCCTTGCAGGACTACTCTCTGTCATCTATTCCCTATAGTAACTTGCCTTGCAGGACTACTCTCTGTCATCTACTGCCTATAGTAACTTGCCTTGCAGGACTACTCTCTGTCATCTATTGCCTATAGTAACTTGCCTTGCAGGACTACTGTCTGTCATCTACTGCCTATAGTAACTTGCCTTGCAGGACTACTGGTTGTCATCTATTGCCTATAGTAACTTGCCTTGCAGGACTACTCTCTGTCATCTATTGCCTTTAGTAACTTGCCTTGCAGGACTACTCTCTGTCATCTATTGCCTATAGTAACTTGCCTTGCAGGACTACTCTCTGTCATCTATTGCCTATAGTAACTTGCCTTGCAGGACTACTCTCTGTCATCTACTGTCTGTAGTAACTTGCCTTGCAGGACTACTCTCTGTCATCTATTGCCTATAGTAACTTGCCTTGCAGGACTACTCTCTGTCATCTACTGCCTATAGTAACTTGCCTTGCAGGACTACTCTCTGTCATCTATTGCCTATAGTAACTTGCCTTGCAGGACTACTCTCTGTCATCTACTGTCTGTAGTAACTTGCCTTGCAGGACTACTCTCTGTCATCTACTGCCTGTAGTAACTTGGCTTTCAGGACAACTCTCTGTCACCTACTGCCTATAGTAATTTGCCTTGCAGGACTACTCTCTGTCATCTACTGCCTACAGTAACTTGCGGTGTTGGACTACTGTCTGTCATCTACTGCCTATAGTAACTTGCCTTGCAGGACTACTCTCTGTCATCTACTGCCTATAGTAACTTGCGGTGTTGGACTACTGTCTGTCATCTACTGCCTATAGTAACTTGCCTTGCAGGACTACTCTCTGTCATCTACTGCCTATAGTAACTTGCCTTGCAGGACTACTCTCTGTCATCTACTGCCTAAAGTAACTTGCCTTGCAGGACTACTCTCTGTCATCTACTGCCTATATTAACTTGCCTTGCAGGACTACTGTCTGTCATCTACTGCCTATATTAACTTGCCTTGCAGGAATACTCTCTGTCATCTACTGCCTATAGTAACTTGCCTTGCAGGACTACTCTCTGTGATCTACTGCCTATAGTAACTTGCCTTGCATTACTACTCTCTGTCATATTATGCCTATAGTAAATTGCTTTGCAGGACTACTCTCTGTCATCTACTGCCTATAGTAACTTGCCTTGCAGGACTACTCTCTGTCATCTACTGCCTATAGTAACTTGCCTTGCAGGACTACTCTCTGTCATCTACTGCCTATAGTAACTTGCCTTGCAGGACTACTCTCTGTCATCTACTGCCTATAGTAACTTGCCTTGCAGGACTACTGTCTGTCATCTACTGCCTATAGTAACTTGCCTTGCAGGACTACTGTCTGTCATCTACTGCCTATAGTAACTTGCCTTGCAGGACTACTCTCTGTCATCTACTGCCTATAGTAACTTGCCTTGCAGGACTACTCTCTGTCATCTACTGCCTATAGTTACTTGCCTTGCAGGACTACTCTCTGTCATCTACTGTCTATAGTAACTTGCCTTGCAGGACTACTGTCTGTCATCTACTGCCTATAGTAACTTGCCTTGCAGGACTACTGTCTGTCATCTACTGCCTATAGTAACTTGCCTTGCAGGACTATTCTCTGTCATCTATTGCCTATAGTAACTTGCCTTGCAGGACTACTCTCTGTCATCTATTGCCTATAGTAACTTGTCTTGCAGGACTACTCTCTGTCATCTACTGCCTATAGTAACTTGCCTTTTAGGACTACTCTCTGTCATCTATTGCCTGTAGTAACTTGCCTTGCAGGACTACTCTCTGTCATCTACTGCCTATAGTAACTTGCCTTGCAGGACTACTCTCTGTCATCTACTGCCTAAAGTAACTTGCCTTGCAGGACTACTCTCTGTCATCTACTGCCTATATTAACTTGCCTTGCAGGACTACTGTCTGTCATCTACTGCCTATATTAACTTGCCTTGCAGGAATACTCTCTGTCATCTACTGCCTATAGTAACTTGCCTTGCAGGACTACTCTCTATGATCTACTGCCTATAGTAACTTGCCTTGCATTACTACTCTCTGTCATCTTATGCCTATAGTAAATTGCTTTGCAGGACTACTCTCTGTCATCTACTGCCTATAGTAACTTGCCTTGCAGGACTACTCTCTGTCATCTACTGCCTATAGTAACTTGCCTTGCAGGACTACTCTCTGTCATCTACTGCCTATAGTAACTTGCCTTGCAGGACTACTCTCTGTCATCTACTGCCTATAGTAACTTGCCTTGCAGGAGTACTGTCTGTCATCTACTGCCTATAGTAACTTGCCTTGCAGGACTACTGTCTGTCATCTACTGCCTATAGTAACTTGCCTTGCAGGACTACTCTCTGTCATCTACTGCCTATAGTAACTTGCCTTGCAGGACTACTCTCTGTCATCTACTGCCTATAGTTACTTGCCTTGCAGGACTACTCTCTGTCATCTACTGTCTATAGTAACTTGCCTTGCAGGACTACTGTCTGTCATCTACTGCCTATAGTAACTTGCCTTGCAGGACTACTGTCTGTCATCTACTGCCTATAGTAACTTGCCTTGCAGGACTACTCTCTGTCATCTATTGCCTATAGTAACTTGCCTTGCAGGACTACTCTCTGTCATCTATTGCCTATAGTAACTTGTCTTGCAGGACTACTCTCTGTCATCTACTGCCTATAGTAACTTGCCTTTTAGGACTACTCTCTGTCATCTATTGCCTGTAGTAACTTGCCTTGCAGGACTACTCTCTGTCATCTACTGCCTGTAGTAACTTGCCTTGCAGGACTACTCTCTGTCATCTACTGCCTGTAGTAACTTGGCTTTCAGGACTATTCTCTGTCACCTACTGCCTATAGTAATTTGCCTTGCAGGACTACTCTCTGTCATCTACTGCCTACAGTAACTTGCCTTGCAGGACTACTCTCTGTCATCTACTGCCTACAGTGACTTGCCTTGCAGGACTACTCTCTGTCATCTACTGCCTACAGTAACTTGCCTTGCAGGACTACTCTCTGTCATCTACGGACTATAGTAACTTGCCTTGCAGGACTACTGTCTGTCATCTATTGCCTATAGTAACTTGCCTTGCAGGACTACTCTCTGTCATCTATTGCCTATAGTAACTTGCCTTGAAGGACTACTGTCTGTCATCTACTGCCTATAGTAACTTGCCTTGCAGGACTACTGTCTGTCATCTATTGCCTATAGTAACTTGCCTTGCAGGACTACTCTCTGTCATCTATTGCCTATAGTAACTTGCCTTGCAGGACTACTCTCTGTCATCTACTGCCTATAGTAACTTGCCTTGCAGGACTACTCTCTGTCATCTATTCCCTATAGTAACTTGCCTTGCAGGACTACTCTCTGTCATCTACTGCCTATAGTAACTTGCCTTGCAGGACTACTCTCTGTCATCTATTGCCTATAGTAACTTGCCTTGCAGGACTACTGTCTGTCATCTACTGCCTATAGTAACTTGCCTTGCAGGACTACTGGTTGTCATCTATTGCCTATAGTAACTTGCCTTGCAGGACTACTCTATGTCATCTATTGCCTTTAGTAACTTGCCTTGCAGGACTACTCTCTGTCATCTATTGCCTATAGTAACTTGCCTTGCAGGACTACTCTCTGTCATCTACTGCCTATAGTAACTTGCCTTGCAGGACTACTCTCTGTCATCTATTGCCTATAGTAACTTGCCTTGCAGGACTACTCTCTGTCATCTACTGTCTGTAGTAACTTGCCTTGCAGGACTACTCTCTGTCATCTATTGCCTATAGTAACTTGCCTTGCAGGACTACTCTCTGTCATCTACTGCCTATAGTAACTTGCCTTGCAGGACTACTCTCTGTCATCTATTGCCTATAGTAACTTGCCTTGCAGGACTACTCTCTGTCATCTACTGTCTGTAGTAACTTGCCTTGCAGGACTACTCTCTGTCATCTACTGCCTGTAGTAACTTGGCTTTCAGGACAACTCTCTGTCACCTACTGCCTATAGTAATTTGCCTTGCAGGACTACTCTCTGTCATCTACTGCCTACAGTAACTTGCGGTGTTGGACTACTGTCTGTCATCTACTGCCTATAGTAACTTGCCTTGCAGGACTACTCTCTGTCATCTACTGCCTATAGTAACTTGCGGTGTTGGACTACTGTCTGTCATCTACTGCCTATAGTAACTTGCCTTGCAGGACTACTCTCTGTCATCTACTGCCTATAGTAACTTGCCTTGCAGGACTACTCTCTGTCATCTACTGCCTAAAGTAACTTGCCTTGCAGGACTACTCTCTGTCATCTACTGCCTATATTAACTTGCCTTGCAGGACTACTGTCTGTCATCTACTGCCTATATTAACTTGCCTTGCAGGAATACTCTCTGTCATCTACTGCCTATAGTAACTTGCCTTGCAGGACTACTCTCTGTGATCTACTGCCTATAGTAACTTGCCTTGCATTACTACTCTCTGTCATCTTATGCCTATAGTAAATTGCTTTGCAGGACTACTCTCTGTCATCTACTGCCTATAGTAACTTGCCTTGCAGGACTACTCTCTGTCATCTACTGCCTATAGTAACTTGCCTTGCAGGACTACTCTCTGTCATCTACTGCCTATAGTAACTTGCCTTGCAGGACTACTCTCTGTCATCTACTGCCTATAGTAACTTGCCTTGCAGGACTACTGTCTGTCATCTACTGCCTATAGTAACTTGCCTTGCAGGACTACTGTCTGTCATCTACTGCCTATAGTAACTTGCCTTGCAGGACTACTCTCTGTCATCTACTGCCTATAGTAACTTGCCTTGCAGGACTACTCTCTGTCATCTACTGCCTATAGTTACTTGCCTTGCAGGACTACTCTCTGTCATCTACTGTCTATAGTAACTTGCCTTGCAGGACTACTGTCTGTCATCTACTGCCTATAGTAACTTGCCTTGCAGGACTACTGTCTGTCATCTACTGCCTATAGTAACTTGCCTTGCAGGACTATTCTCTGTCATCTATTGCCTATAGTAACTTGCCTTGCAGGACTACTCTCTGTCATCTATTGCCTATAGTAACTTGTCTTGCAGGACTACTCTCTGTCATCTACTGCCTATAGTAACTTGCCTTTTAGGACTACTCTCTGTCATCTATTGCCTGTAGTAACTTGCCTTGCAGGACTACTCTCTGTCATCTACTGCCTGTAGTAACTTGCCTTGCAGGACTACTCTCTGTCATCTACTGCCTGTAGTAACTTGGCTTTCAGGACTATTCTCTGTCACCTACTGCCTATAGTAATTTGCCTTGCAGGACTACTCTCTGTCATCTACTGCCTACAGTAACTTGCCTTGCAGGACTACTCTCTGTCATCTACTGCCTACAGTGACTTGCCTTGCAGGACTACTCTCTGTCATCTACTGCCTACAGTAACTTGCCTTGCAGGACTACTCTCTGTCATCTACGGACTATAGTAACTTGCCTTGCAGGACTACTGTCTGTCATCTATTGCCTATAGTAACTTGCCTTGCAGGACTACTCTCTGTCATCTATTGCCTATAGTAACTTGCCTTGAAGGACTACTGTCTGTCATCTACTGTCTATAGTAACGTGCCTTGCAGGACTACTCTCTGTCATCTATTGCCTATAGTAACTTGCCTTGCAGGACTACTCTCTGTCATCTATTGCCTATAGTAACTTGCCTTGCAGGACTACTCTCTGTCATCTACTGCCTATAGTAACTTGCCTCGCAGGACTACTCTCTGTCATCTATTCCCTATAGTAACTTGCCTTGCAGGACTACTCTCTGTCATCTACTGCCTATAGTAACTTGCCTTGCAGGACTACTCTCTGTCATCTACTGCCTATAGTAACTTGCCTTGCAGGACTACTCTCTGTCATCTACTGCCTATAGTAACTTGCCTTGCAGGACAACTCTCTGTCATCTATTGCCTATAGTAACTTGCCTTGCAGGACTACTGTCTGTCATCTACTGCCTATAGTAACTTGCCTTGCAGGACTACTGGTTGTCATCTATTGCCTATAGTAACTTGCCTTGCAGGACTACTCTCTGTCATCTACTACCTATAGTAACTTGCCTTGCAGGACTACTCTCTGTCATCTATTCCCTATAGTAACTTGCCTTGCAGGACTACTCTCTGTCATCTACTGCCTATAGTAACTTGCCTTGCAGGACTACTGTCTGTCATCTACTGCCTATAGTAACTTGCCTTGCAGGACTACTCTCTGTCATCTACTGCCTATAGTAACTTGCCTTGCAGGACTACTCTCTGTCATCTACTGCCTATAGTTACTTGCCTTGCAGGACTACTCTCTGTCATCTACTGTCTATAGTAAATTGCCTTGCAGGACTACTGTCTGTCATCTACTGCCTATAGTAACTTGCCTTGCAGGACTACTGTCTGTCATCTACTGCCTATAGTAACTTGCCTTGCAGGACTACTCTCTGTCATCTATTGCCTATAGTAACTTGCCTTGCAGGACTACTCTCTGTCATCTATTGCCTATAGTAACTTGTCTTGCAGGACTACTCTCTGTCATCTACTGCCTATAGTAACTTGCCTTTTAGGACTACTCTCTGTCATCTATTGCCTGTAGTAACTTGCCTTGCAGGACTACTCTCTGTCATCTACTGCCTGTAGTAACTTGCCTTGCAGGACTACTCTCTGTCATCTACTGCCTGTAGTAACTTGGCTTTCAGGACTATTCTCTGTCACCTACTGCCTATAGTAATTTGCCTTGCAGGACTACTCTCTGTCATCTACTGCCTACAGTGACTTGCCTTGCAGGACTACTCTCTGTCATCTACTGCCTACAGTGACTTGCCTTGCAGGACTACTCTCTGTCATCTACTGCCTACAGTAACTTGCCTTGCAGGACTACTCTCTGTCATCTACGGACTATAGTAACTTGCCTTGCAGGACTACTGTCTGTCATCTATTGCCTATAGTAACTTGCCTTGCAGGACTACTCTCTGTCATCTATTGCCTATAGTAACTTGCCTTGAAGGACTACTGTCTGTCATCTACTGCCTATAGTAACTTGCCTTGCAGGACTACTCTCTGTCATCTATTGCCTATAGTAACTTGCCTTGCAGGACTACTCTCTGTCATCTATTGCCTATAGTAACTTGCCTTGCAGGACTACTCTCTGTCATCTACTGCCTATAGTAACTTGCCTTGCAGGACTACTCTCTGTCATCTATTCCCTATAGTAACTTGCCTTGCAGGACTACTCTCTGTCATCTACTGCCTATAGTAACTTGCCTTGCAGGACTACTCTCTGTCATCTACTGCCTATAGTAACTTGCCTTGCAGGACAACTCTCTGTCATCTACTGCCTATAGTAACTTGCCTTGCAGGACTACTCTCTGTCATCTACTGCCTATAGTAACTTGCCTTGCAGGACAACTCTCTGTCATCTATTGCCTATAGTAACTTGCCTTGCAGGACTACTGTCTGTCATCTACTGCCTATAGTAACTTGCCTTGCAGGACTACTGGTTGTCATCTATTGCCTATAGTAACTTGCCTTGCAGGACTACTCTCTGTCATCTACTGCCTATAGTAACTTGCCTTGCAGGACTACTCTCTGTCATCTATTGCCTATAGTAACTTGCCTTGCAGGACTACTCTCTGTCATCTACTGCCTGTAGTAACTTGCCTTGCAGGACTACTCTCTGTCATCTACTGCCTGTAGTAACTTGGCTTTCAGGACAACTCTCTGTCACCTACTGCCTATAGTAATTTGCCTTGCAGGACTACTCTCTGTCATCTACTGCCTACAGTAACTTGCGGTGTTGGACTACTGTCTGTCATTTACTGCCTATAGTAACTTGCCTTGCAGGACTACTCTCTGTCATCTACTGCCTATAGTAACTTGCGGTGTTGGACTACTGTCTGTCATCTACTGCCTATAGTAACTTGCCTTGCAGGACTACTCTCTGTCATCTACTGCCTATAGTAACTTGCGGTGTTGGACTACTGTCTGTCATCTACTGCCTATAGTAACTTGCCTTGCAGGACTACTGGTTGTCATCTATTGCCTATAGTAACTTGCCTTGCAGGACTACTCTCTGTCATCTACTACCTATAGTAACTTGCCTTGCAGGACTACTCTCTGTCATCTATTCCCTATAGTAACTTGCCTTGCAGGACTACTCTCTGTCATCTACTGCCTATAGTAACTTGCCTTGCAGGACTACTGTCTGTCATCTACTGCCTATAGTAACTTGCCTTGCAGGACTACTCTCTGTCATCTACTGCCTATAGTAACTTGCCTTGCAGGACTACTCTCTGTCATCTACTGCCTATAGTTACTTGCCTTGCAGGACTACTCTCTGTCATCTACTGTCTATAGTAACTTGCCTTGCAGGACTACTGTCTGTCATCTACTGCCTATAGTAACTTGCCTTGCAGGACTACTGTCTGTCATCTACTGCCTATAGTAACTTGCCTTGCAGGACTACTCTCTGTCATCTATTGCCTATAGTAACTTGCCTTGCAGGACTACTCTCTGTCATCTATTGCCTATAGTAACTTGTCTTGCAGGACTACTCTCTGTCATCTACTGCCTATAGTAACTTGCCTTTTAGGACTACTCTCTGTCATCTATTGCCTGTAGTAACTTGCCTTGCAGGACTACTCTCTGTCATCTACTGCCTGTAGTAACTTGCCTTGCAGGACTACTCTCTGTCATCTACTGCCTGTAGTAACTTGGCTTTCAGGACTATTCTCTGTCACCTACTGCCTATAGTAATTTGCCTTGCAGGACTACTCTCTGTCATCTACTGCCTACAGTAACTTGCCTTGCAGGACTACTCTCTGTCATCTACTGCCTACAGTGACTTGCCTTGCAGGACTACTCTCTGTCATCTACTGCCTACAGTAACTTGCCTTGCAGGACTACTCTCTGTCATCTACGGACTATAGTAACTTGCCTTGCAGGACTACTGTCTGTCATCTATTGCCTATAGTAACTTGCCTTGCAGGACTACTCTCTGTCATCTATTGCCTATAGTAACTTGCCTTGAAGGACTACTGTCTGTCATCTACTGCCTATAGTAACTTGCCTTGCAGGACTACTCTCTGTCATCTATTGCCTATAGTAACTTGCCTTGCAGGACTACTCTCTGTCATCTATTGCCTATAGTAACTTGCCTTGCAGGACTACTCTCTGTCATCTACTGCCTATAGTAACTTGCCTTGCAGGACTACTCTCTGTCATCTATTCCCTATAGTAACTTGCCTTGCAGGACTACTCTCTGTCATCTACTGCCTATAGTAACTTGCCTTGCAGGACTACTCTCTGTCATCTACTGCCTATAGTAACTTGCCTTGCAGGACAACTCTCTGTCATCTACTGCCTATAGTAACTTGCCTTGCAGGACTACTCTCTGTCATCTACTGCCTATAGTAACTTGCCTTGCAGGACAACTCTCTGTCATCTATTGCCTATAGTAACTTGCCTTGCAGGACTACTGTCTGTCATCTACTGCCTATAGTAACTTGCCTTGCAGGACTACTGGTTGTCATCTATTGCCTATAGTAACTTGCCTTGCAGGACTACTCTCTGTCACCTACTGCCTATAGTAATTTGCCTTGCAGGACTACTCTCTGTCATCTACTGCCTACAGTAACTTGCGGTGTTGGACTACTGTCTGTCATTTACTGCCTATAGTAACTTGCCTTGCAGGACTACTCTCTGTCATCTACTGCCTATAGTAACTTGCGGTGTTGGACTACTGTCTGTCATCTACTGCCTATAGTAACTTGCCTTGCAGGACTACTCTCTGTCATCTATTGCCTGTAGTAACTTGCCTTGCAGGACTACTCTCTGTCATCTACTGCCTGTAGTAACTTGCCTTGCAGGACTACTCTCTGTCATCTACTGCCTGTAGTAACTTGGCTTTCAGGACTATTCTCTGTCACCTACTGCCTATAGTAATTTGCCTTGCAGGACTACTCTCTGTCATCTACTGCCTACAGTAACTTGCCTTGCAGGACTACTCTCTGTCATCTACTGCCTACAGTGACTTGCCTTGCAGGACTACTCTCTGTCATCTACTGCCTACAGTAACTTGCCTTGCAGGACTACTCTCTGTCATCTACGGACTATAGTAACTTGCCTTGCAGGACTACTGTCTGTCATCTATTGCCTATAGTAACTTGCCTTGCAGGACTACTCTCTGTCATCTATTGCCTATAGTAACTTGCCTTGAAGGACTACTGTCTGTCATCTACTGCCTATAGTAACGTGCCTTGCAGGACTACTCTCTGTTATCTATTGCCTGTAGTAACTTGCCTTGCAGGACTACTCTCTGTCATCTATTGCCTATAGTAACTTGCCTTGCAGGACTACTCTCTGTCATCTACTGCCTATAGTAACTTGCCTTGCAGGACTACTCTCTGTCATCTATTCCCTATAGTAAATTGCCTTGCAGGACTACTCTCTGTCATCTACTGCCTATAGTAACTTGCCTTGCAGGACTACTCTCTGTCATCTACTGCCTATAGTAACTTGCCTTGCAGGACAACTCTCTGTCATCTACTGCCTATAGTAACTTGCCTTGCAGGACTACTCTCTGTCATCTACTGCCTATAGTAACTTGCCTTGCAGGACAACTCTCTGTCATCTATTGCCTATAATAACTTGCCTTGCAGGACTACTGTCTGTCATCTACTGCCTATAGTAACTTGCCTTGCAGGACTACTGGTTGTCATCTATTGCCTATAGTAACTTGCCTTGCAGGACTACTCTCTGTCATCTACTACCTATAGTAACTTGCCTTGCAGGACTACTCTCTGTCATCTATTCCCTATAGTAACCTGCCTTGCAGGACTACTCTCTGTCATCTACTGCCTATAGTAACTTGCCTTGCAGGACTACTGTCTGTCATCTACTGCCTATAGTAACTTGCCTTGCAGGACTACTCTCTGTCATCTATTGCCTATAGTAACTTGCCTTGCAGGACTACTCTATGTCATCTACTGCCTATAGTAACTTGCCTTGCAGGACTACTCTCTGTCATCTATTCCCTATAGTAACTTGCCTTGCAGGACTACTCTCTGTCATCTACTGCCTATAGTAACTTGCCTTGCAGGACTACTCTCTGTCATCTACTGCCTATAGTAACTTGCCTTGCAGGACAACTCTCTGTCATCTACTGCCTATAGTAACTTGCCTTGCAGGACTACTCTCTGTCATCTACTGCCTATAGTAACTTGCCTTGCAGGACAACTCTCTGTCATCTATTGCCTATAGTAACTTGCCTTGCAGGACTACTGTCTGTCATCTACTGCCTATAGTAACTTGCCTTGCAGGACTACTGGTTGTCATCTATTGCCTATAGTATCTTGCCTTGCAGGACTACTCTCTGTCATCTACTACCTATAGTAACTTGCTTTGCAGGACTACTCTCTGTCATCTATTCCCTATAGTAACTTGCCTTGCAGGACTACTCTCTGTCATCTACTGCCTATAGTAACTTGCCTTGCAGGACTACTGTCTGTCATCTACTGCCTATAGTAACTTGCCTTGCAGGACTACTCTCTGTCATCTACTGCCTATAGTAACTTGCCTTGCAGGACTACTCTCTGTCATCTACTGCCTATAGTAACTTGCCTTGCAGGACTACTCTCTGTCATCTACTGCCTAAAGAACTTGCCTTGCAGGACAACTCTCTGTCATCTACTGCCTATAGTAACTTGCCTTGCAGGACTACTCTCTGTCATCTACTGCCTATAGTAACTTGCCTTGCAGGACAACTCTCTGTCATCTATTGCCTATAGTAACTTGCCTTGCAGGACTACTGTCTGTCATCTACTGCCTATAGTAACTTGCCTTGCAGGACTACTGGTTGTCATCTATTGCCTATAGTAACTTGCCTTGCAGGACTACTCTCTGTCATCTACTACCTATAGTAACTTGCCTTGCAGGACTACTCTCTGTCATCTATTCCCTATAGTAACTTGCCTTGCAGGACTACTCTCTGTCATCTACTGCCTATAGTAACTTGCCTTGCAGGACTACTGTCTGTCATCTACTGCCTATAGTAACTTGCCTTGCAGGACTACTCTCTGTCATCTACTGCCTATAGTAACTTGCCTTGCAGGACTACTCTCTGTCATCTACTGCCTATAGTTACTTGCCTTGCAGGACTACTCTCTGTCATCTACTGTCTATAGTAACTTGCCTTGCAGGACTACTGTCTGTCATCTACTGCCTATAGTAACTTGCCTTGCAGGACTACTGTCTGTCATCTACTGCCTATAGTAACTTGCCTTGCAGGACTACTCTCTGTCATCTATTGCCTATAGTAACTTGCCTTGCAGGACTACTCTCTGTCATCTATTGCCTATAGTAACTTGTCTTGCAGGACTACTCTCTGTCATCTACTGCCTATAGTAACTTGCCTTTTAGGACTACTCTCTGTCATCTATTGCCTGTAGTAACTTGCCTTGCAGGACTACTCTCTGTCATCTACTGCCTGTAGTAACTTGCCTTGCAGGACTACTCTCTGTCATCTACTGCCTGTAGTAACTTGGCTTTCAGGACTATTCTCTGTCACCTACTGCCTATAGTAATTTGCCTTGCAGGACTACTCTCTGTCATCTACTGCCTACAGTAACTTGCCTTGCAGGACTACTCTCTGTCATCTACTGCCTACAGTGACTTGCCTTGCAGGACTACTCTCTGTCATCTACTGCCTACAGTAACTTGCCTTGCAGGACTACTCTCTGTCATCTACGGACTATAGTAACTTGCCTTGCAGGACTACTGTCTGTCATCTATTGCCTATAGTAACTTGCCTTGCAGGACTACTCTCTGTCATCTATTGCCTATAGTAACTTGCCTTGAAGGACTACTGTCTGTCATCTACTGCCTATAGTAACTTGCCTTGCAGGACTACTCTCTGTCATCTATTGCCTATAGTAACTTGCCTTGCAGGACTACTCTCTGTCATCTATTGCCTATAGTAACTTGCCTTGCAGGACTACTCTCTGTCATCTTCTGCCTATAGTAACTTGCCTTGCAGGACTACTCTCTGTCATCTACTGCCTATAGTAACTTGCCTTGCAGGACAACTCTCTGTCATCTACTGCCTATAGTAACTTGCCTTGCAGGACTACTCTCTGTCATCTACTGCCTATAGTAACTTGCCTTGCAGGACAACTCTCTGTCATCTATTGCCTATAGTAACTTGCCTTGCAGGACTACTGTCTGTCATCTACTGCCTATAGTAACTTGCCTTGCAGGACTACTGGTTGTCATCTATTGCCTATAGTAACTTGCCTTGCAGGACTACTCTCTGTCATCTATTGCCTTTAGTAACTTGCCTTGCAGGACTACTCTCTGTCATCTATTGCCTATAGTAACTTGCCTTGCAGGACTACTCTCTGTCATCTACTGCCTATAGTAACTTGCCTTGCAGGACTACTCTCTGTCATCTATTGCCTATAGTAACTTGCCTTGCAGGACTACTCTCTGTCATCTACTGCCTGTAGTAACTTGCCTTGCAGGACTGCTCTCTGTCATCTACTGCCTGTAGTAACTTGGCTTTCAGGACAACTCTCTGTCACCTACTGCCTATAGTAATTTGCCTTGCAGGACTACTCTCTGTCATCTACTGCCTACAGTAACTTGCGGTGTTGGACTACTGTCTGTCATCTACTGCCTATAGTAACTTGCCTTGCAGGACTACTCTCTGTCATCTACTGCCTATAGTAACTTGCGGTGTTGGACTACTGTCTGTCATCTACTGCCTATAGTAACTTGCCTTGCAGGACTACTCTCTGTCATCTACTGCCTATAGTAACTTGCCTTTTAGGACTACTCTCTGTCATCTATTGCCTGTAGTAACTTGCCTTGCAGGACTACTCTCTGTCATCTACTGCCTGTAGTAACTTGCCTTGCAGGACTACTCTCTGTCATCTACTGCCTGTAGTAACTTGGCTTTCAGGACTATTCTCTGTCACCTACTGCCTATAGTAATTTGCCTTGCAGGACTACTCTCTGTCATCTACTGCCTACAGTAACTTGCCTTGCAGGACTACTCTCTGTCATCTACTTCCTACAGTGACTTGCCTTGCAGGACTACTCTCTGTCATATACTGCCTACAGTAACTTGCCTTGCAGGACTACTGTCTGTCATCTACGGACTATAGTAACTTGCCTTGCAGGACTACTGTCTGTCATCTATTGCCTATAGTAACTTGCCTTGCAGGACTACTCTCTGTCATCTATTGCCTATAGTAACTTGCCTTGAAGGACTACTGTCTGTCATCTACTGCCTATAGTAACGTGCCTTGCAGGACTACTCTCTGTCATCTATTGCCTATAGTAACTTGCCTTGCAGGACTACTCTCTGTCATCTATTGCCTATAGTAACTTGCCTTGCAGGACTACTCTCTGTCATCTACTGCCTATAGTAACTTGCCTTGCAGGACTACTCTCTGTCATCTATTCCCTATAGTAACTTGCCTTGCAGGACTACTCTCTGTCATCTACTGCCTATAGTAACTTGCCTTGCAGGACTACTCTCTGTCATCTACTGCCTATAGTAACTTGCCTTGCAGGACAACTCTCTGTCATCTACTGCCTATAGTAACTTGCCTTGCAGGACTACTCTCTGTCATCTACTGACTATAGTAACTTGCCTTGCAGGACAACTCTCTGTCATCTATTGCCTATAGTAACTTGCCTTGCAGGACTACTGTCTGTCATCTACTGCCTATAGTAACTTGCCTTGCAGGACTACTGGTTGTCATCTATTGCCTATAGTAACTTGCCTTGCAGGACTACTCTCTGTCATCTACTACCTATAGTAACTTGCCTTGCAGGACTACTCTCTGTCATCTATTCCCTATAGTAACTTGCCTTGCAGGACTACTCTCTGTCATCTACTGCCTATAGTAACTTGCCTTGCAGGACTACTGTCTGTCATCTACTGCCTATAGTAACTTGCCTTGCAGGACTACTCTCTGTCATCTACTGCCTATAGTAACTTGCCTTGCAGGACTACTCTCTGTCATCTACTGCCTATAGTTACTTGCCTTGCAGGACTACTCTCTGTCATCTACTGTCTATAGTAACTTGCCTTGCAGGACTACTGTCTGTCATCTATTGCCTGTAGTAACTTGCCTTGCAGGACTACTCTCTGTCATCTACTGCCTGTAGTAACTTGCCTTGCAGGACTACTCTCTGTCATCTACTGCCTGTAGTAACTTGGCTTTCAGGACTATTCTCTGTCACCTACTGCCTATAGTAATTTGCCTTGCAGGACTACTCTCTGTCATCTACTGCCTACAGTAACTTGCCTTGAAGGACTACTCTCTGTCATCTACTGCCTACAGTGACTTGCCTTGCAGGACTACTCTCTGTCATCTACTGCCTACAGTAACTTGCCTTGCAGGACTACTCTCTGTCATCTACGGACTATAGTAACTTGCCTTGCAGGACTACTGTCTGTCATCTATTGCCAATAGTAACTTGCCTTGCAGGACTACTCTCTGTCATCTATTGCCTATAGTAACTTGCCTTGAAGGACTACTGTCTGTCATCTACTGCCTATAGTAACGTGCCTTGCAGGACTACTCTCTGTCATCTATTGCCTATAGTAACATGCCTTGCAGGACTAATCTCTGTCATCTATTGCCTATAGTAACTTGCCTTGCAGGACTACTCTCTGTCATCTACTGCCTATAGTAACTTGCCTTGCAGGACTACTCTCTGTCATCTATTCCCTATAGTAACTTGCCTTGCAGGACTACTCTCTGTCATCTACTGCCTATAGTAACTTGCCTTGCAGGACTACTCTCTGTCATCTACTGCCTATAGTAACTTGCCTTGCAGGACAACTCTCTGTCATCTACTGCCTATAGTAACTTGCCTTGCAGGACTACTCTCTGTCATCTACTGCCTATAGTAACTTGCCTTGCAGGACAACTCTCTGTCATCTATTGCCTATAGTAACTTGCCTTGCAGGACTACTGTCTGTCATCTACTGCCTATAGTAACTTGCCTTGCAGGACTACTGGTTGTCATCTATTGCCTATAGTAACTTTCCTTGCAGGACTACTCTCTGTCATCTACTACCTATAGTAACTTGCCTTGCAGGACTACTCTCTGTCATCTATTCCCTATAGTAACTTGCCTTGCAGGACTACTCTCTGTCATCTACTGCCTATAGTAACTTGCCTTGCAGGACTACTGTCTGTCATCTACTGCCTATAGTAACTTGCCTTGCAGGACTACTCTTTGTCATCTACTGCCTATAGTAACTTGCCTTGCAGGACTACTCTCTGTCATCTACTGCCTATAGTTACTTGCCTTGCAGGACTACTCTCTGTCATCTACTGTCTATAGTAACTTGCCTTGCAGGACTACTGTCTGTCATCTACTGCCTATAGTAACTTGCCTTGCAGGACTACTGTCTGTCATCTACTGCCTATAGTAACTTGCCTTGCAGGACTACTCTCTGTCATCTATTGCCTATAGTAACTTGCCTTGCAGGACTACTCTCTGTCATCTATTGCCTATAGTAACTTGTCTTGCAGGACTACTCTCTGTCATCTACTGCCTATAGTAACTTGCCTTTTAGGACTACTCTCTGTCATCTATTGCCTGTAGTAACTTGCCTTGCAGGACTACTCTCTGTCATCTACTGCCTGTAGTAACTTGCCTTGCAGGACTACTCTCTGTCATCTACTGCCTGTAGTAACTTGGCTTTCAGGACTATTCTCTGTCACCTACTGCCTATAGTAATTTGCCTTGCAGGACTACTCTCTGTCATCTACTGCCTACAGTAACTTGCCTTGCAGGACTACTCTCTGTCATCTACTGCCTACAGTGACTTGCCTTGCAGGACTACTCTCTGTCATCTACTGCCTACAGTAACTTGCCTTGCAGGACTACTCTCTGTCATCTACGGACTATAGTAACTTGCCTTGCAGGACTACTCTCTGTCATCTATTCCCTATAGTAACTTGCCTTGCAGGACTACTCTCTGTCATCTATTGCCTATAGTAACTTGCCTTGAAGGACTACTGTCTGTCATCTACTGCCTATAGTAACTTGCCTTGCAGGACTACTCTCTGTCATCTATTGCCTATAGTAGCTTGCCTTGCAGGACTACTCTCTGTCATCTATTGCCTATAGTAACTTGCCTTGCAGGACTACTCTCTGTCATCTACTGCCTATAGTAACTTCCCTTGCAGGACTACTCTCTGTCATCTATTCCCTATAGTAACTTGCCTTGCAGGACTACTCTCTGTCATCTACTGCCTATAGTAACTTGCCTTGCAGGACTACTCTCTGTCATCTACTGCCTATAGTAACTTGCCTTGCAGGACAACTCTCTGTCATCTACTGCCTATAGTAACTTGCCTTGCAGGACTACTCTCTGTCATCTACTGCCTATAGTAACTTGCCTTGCAGGACAACTCTCTGTCATCTATTGCCTATAGTAACTTGCCTTGCAGGACTACTGTCTGTCATCTACTGCCTATAGTAACTTGCCTTGCAGGACTACTGGTTGTCATCTATTGCCTATAGTAACTTGCCTTGCAGGACTACTCTCTGTCATCTATTGCCTTTAGTAACTTGCCTTGCAGGACTACTCTCTGTCATCTATTGCCTATAGTAACTTGCCTTGCAGGACTACACTCTGTCATCTACTGCCTATAGTAACTTGCCTTGCAGGACTACTCTCTGTCATCTATTGCCTATAGTAACTTGCCTTGCAGGACTACTCTCTGTCATCTACTGCCTGTAGTAACTTGCCTTGCAGGACTACTCTCTGTCATCTACTGCCTGTAGTAACTTGGCTTTCAGGACAACTCTCTGTCACCTACTGCCTATAGTAATTTGCCTTGCAGGACTACTCTCTGTCATCTACTGCCTACAGTAACTTGCGGTGTTGGACTACTGTCTGTCATCTACTGCCTATAGTAACTTGCCTTGCAGGACTACTCTCTGTCATCTACTGCCTATAGTAACTTGCGGTGTTGGACTACTGTCTGTCATCTACTGCCTATAGTAACTTGCCTTGCAGGACTACTCTCTGTCATCTACTGCCTATAGTAACTTGCCTTGCAGGACTACTCTCTGTCATCTACTGCCTATAGTAACTTGACTTGCAGGACTACTGTTTGTCATCTACTGCCTATAGTAACTTGCCTTGCAGGACTACTCTCTGTCATCTACTGCCTATAGTAACTTGCCTTGCAGGACTACTCTCTGTCATCTACTGCCTAAAGTAACTTGCCTTGCAGGACTACTCTCTGTCATCTACTGCCTATATTAACTTGTCTTGCAGGACTACTGTCTGTCATCTACTGCCTATATTAACTTGCCTTGCAGGAATACTCTCTGTCATCTACTGCCTATAGTAACTTGCCTTGCAGGACTACTCTCTGTGATCTACTGCCTATAGTAACTTGCCTTGCATTACTACTCTCTGTCATCTTATGCCTATAGTAAATTGCTTTGCAGGACTACTCTCTGTCATCTACTGCCTATAGTAACTTGCCTTGCAGGACTACTCTCTGTCATCTACTGCCTATAGTAACTTGCCTTGCAGGACTACTCTCTGTCATCTACTGCCTATAGTAACTTGCCTTGCAGGACTACTCTCTGTCATCTACTGCCTATAGTAACTTGCCTTGCAGGACTACTGTCTGTCATCTACTGCCTATAGTAACTTGCCTTGCAGGACTACTGTCTGTCATCTACTGCCTATAGTAACTTGCCTTGCAGGACTACTCTCTGTCATCTACTGCCTATAGTAACTTGCCTTGCAGGACTACTCTCTGTCATCTACTGTCTATAGTAACTTGCCTTGCAGGACTACTGTCTGTCATCTACTGCCTATAGTAACTTGCCTTGCAGGACTACTCTCTGTCATCTATTGCCTATAGTAACTTGCCTTGCAGGACTACTCTCTGTCATCTATTGCCTATAGTAACTTGTCTTGCAGGACTACTCTCTGTCATCTACTGCCTATAGTAACTTGCCTTTTAGGACTACTCTCTGTCATCTATTGCCTGTAGTAACTTGCCTTGCAGGACTACTCTCTGTCATTTACTGCCTGTAGTAACTTGCCTTGCAGGACTACTCTCTGTCATCTACTGCCTACAGTAACTTGCCTTGCAGGACTACTCTCTGTCATCTACTGCCTACAGTGACTTGCCTTGCAGGACTACTGTCTGTCATCTACTGCCTACAGTAACTTGCCTTGCAGGACTACTCTCTGTCATCTACGGACTATAGTAACTTGCCTTGCAGGACTACTGTCTGTCATCTATTGCCTATAGTAACTTGCCTTGCAGGACTACTCTCTGTCATCTATTGCCTATAGTAACTTGCCTTGAAGGACTACTGTCTGTCATCTACTGCCTATAGTAACGTGCCTTGCAGGACTACTCTCTGTCATCTATTGCCTATAGTAACTTGCCTTGCAGGACTACTCTCTGTCATCTATTGCCTATAGTAACTTGCCTTGCAGGACTACTCTCTGTCATCTACTGCCTATAGTAACTTGCCTTGCAGGACTACTCTCTGTCATCTATTCCCTATAGTAACTTGCCTTGCAGTACTACTCTCTGTCATCTACTGCCTATAGTAACTTGCCTTGCAGGACTACTCTCTGTCATCTACTGCCTATAGTAACTTGCCTTGCAGGACAACTCTCTGTCATCTACTGCCTATAGTAACTTGCCTTGCAGGACAACTCTCTGTCATCTATTGCCTATAGTAACTTGCCTTGCAGGACTACTGTCTGTCATCTACTGCCTATAGTAACTTGCCTTGCAGGACTACTGGTTGTCATCTATTGCCTATAGTAACTTGCCTTGCAGGACTACTCTCTGTCATCTACTACCTATAGTAACTTGCCTTGCAGGACTACTCTCTGTCATCTATTCCCTATAGTAACTTGCCTTGCAGGACTACTCTCTGTCATCTACTGCCTATAGTAACTTGCCTTGCAGGACTACTCTCTGACATATACTGCCTATAGTAACTTGCCTTTCAGGACTACTCTCTGTCACCTACTGCCTATAGTAACTTGCCTTGCAGGACTACTCTCTGTCACCTACTGCCTACAGTAACTTGCCTTGCAGGACTACTCTCTGTCATCTACTGCCTATATTAACTTGTCTTGCAGGACTACTGTCTGTCATCTACTGCCTATATTAACTTGCCTTGCAGGAATACTCTCTGTCATCTACTGCCTATAGTAACTTGCCTTGCAGGACTACTCTCTGTGATCTACTGCCTATAGTAACTTGCCTTGCATTTCTACTCTCTGTCATCTTATGCCTATAGTAAATTGCTTTGCAGGACTACTCTCTGTCATCTACTGCCTATAGTAACTTGCCTTGCAGGACTACTCTCTGTCATCTACTGCCTATAGTAACTTGCCTTGCAGGACTACTCTCTGTCATCTACTGCCTATAGTAACTTGCCTTGCAGGACTACTCTCTGTCATCTACTGCCTATAGTAACTTGCCTTGCAGGACTACTGTCTGTCATCTACTGCCTATAGTAACTTGCCTTGCAGGACTACTGTCTGTCATCTACTGCCTATAGTAACTTGCCTTGCAGGACTACTCTCTGTCATCTACTGCCTATAGTAACTTGCCTTGCAGGACTACTCTCTGTCATCTACTGCCTATAGTTACTTGCCTTGCAGGACTACTCTCTGTCATCTACTGTCTATAGTAACTTGCCTTGCAGGACTACTGTCTGTCATCTACTGCCTATAGTAACTTGCCTTGCAGGACTACTGTCTGTCATCTACTGCCTATAGTAACTTGCCTTGCAGGACTACTCTCTGTCATCTATTGCCTATAGTAACTTGCCTTGCAGGACTACTCTCTGTCATCTATTGCCTATAGTAACTTGTCTTGCAGGACTACTCTCTGTCATCTACTGCCTATAGTAACTTGCCTTTTAGGACTACTCTCTGTCATCTATTGCCTGTAGTAACTTGCCTTGCAGGACTACTCTCTGTCATTTACTGCCTGTAGTAACTTGCCTTGCAGGACTACTCTCTGTCATCTACTGCCTGTAGTAACTTGGCTTTCAGGACTATTCTCTGTCACCTACTGCCTATAGTAATTTGCCTTGCAGGACTACTCTCTGTCATCTACTGCCTACAGTAACTTGCCTTGCAGGACTACTCTCTGTCATCTACTGCCTACAGTGACTTGCCTTGCAGGACTACTCTCTGTCATCTACTGCCTACAGTTACTTGCCTTGCAGGACTACTCTCTGTCATCTACGGACTATAGTAACTTGCCTTGCAGGACTACTGTCTGTCATCTATTGCCTATAGTAACTTGCCTTGCAGGACTACTCTCTGTCATCTATTGCCTATAGTAACTTGCCTTGAAGGACTACTGTCTGTCATCTACTGCCTATAGTAACGTGCCTTGCAGGACTACTCTCTGTCATCTATTGCCTATAGTAACTTGCCTTGCAGGACTACTCTCTGTCATCTATTGCCTATAGTAACTTGCCTTGCAGGACTACTCTCTGTCATCTACTGCCTATAGTAACTTGCCTTGCAGGACTACTCTCTGTCATCTATTCCCTATAGTAACTTGCCTTGCAGGACTACTCTCTGTCATCTACTGCCTATAGTAACTTGCCTTGCAGGACTACTCTCTGTCATCTACTGCCTATAGTAACTTGCCTTGCAGGACAACTCTCTGTCATCTACTGCCTATAGTAACTTGCCTTGCAGGACAACTCTCTGTCATCTATTGCCTATAGTAACTTGCCTTGCAGGACTACTGTCTGTCATCTACTGCCTATAGTAACTTGCCTTGCAGGACTACTGGTTGTCATCTATTGCCTATAGTAACTTGCCTTGCAGGACTACTCTCTGTCATCTACTACCTATAGTAACTTGCCTTGCAGGACTACTCTCTGTCATCTATTCCCTATAGTAACTTGCCTTGCAGGACTACACTCTGTCATCTACTGCCTATAGTAATGTCACCGAAGGAATAATATCAAGGACAGGAAGATGTTATTTCCTATACTTAAGTGCTCAAAGACAAAGAAGCGCAACACTGACTTTTAATGGGCCAGAGAAGAAAAGGACAATAAGAAGAAGTAGAGAGAGAGCACTGTATATATTCTCCTCAGTTAACAAGAAAAGGGGTAGAATTTAGACAGAAGATTCCAGGAGTTCTAGGGCGGGGGATATACGGTTGTACATCCCAGACAGAAGATTACACTGCTGGACTGTAACAGGATCAATGAGTTTACACAACAAACTACAGACTAAACAACACAAATTAAGAACAACAAAATTAGGTTTTTATTGACAGAACTGCATGATTTGGTGACAAACAGGCATCTTGACATGCCACATAACTGACATATACAGAAATGGGAACCTATGTTCCCACAGTAATCACTGCTGCCTAACACCGCTATGCACATGACTAGGTACCCATCTCCACAAACCAACGAGGACATCACAGCAAAGAAACCTCAATGTAAACAACAACATAACAGCAGGTATGGACTCTCTATTGTAATCATCTCAGGACTCATGGACAGTTGGTACATACAGAAATGGGAATCTGAAATCCCACAGTTAGAGATAACTGCTGCCTAGTACTAACACAGGGGCGGTCTCTAAATGACAGTGAGACCTCAATCATGTCCAGTTGAGTCGAAGGGCACCCTCAATACCCACCCAAGACACCTGCATCACATAAGTCGACTGGGACCAGATACAGCGAAAAACCATAACATAACGAATAACAAAACTATAACCCTAACAGCAGAGATATAGTGACATAAACAGGTATACAAATGGGGATATGAAAGGGATGTGAGCGGCCTACGACATTAACCAGAGCCGGGGCTCAAGTTTGCTCTACAACCCTCAAACATGGCCAGGAGTCACTACCAAGAGTGGGCTTTCAAATTGCCAATAATTTTGATGGATTTCCTCGGTCCTCGTGTGTGGGCCACGCAAGCCAGTCATGGTTAAATCTAGAGGCATTTGTGACTCCCTGCTCTGGTCCAGTGACTGGGGAGGGCTGGTTAAAGCCTCCCTATTCTATACTACAGCGATCTACATCATCGCTCCTTCGGCCACGGTTGTCTGGTTTGGAGAGACCGGGAAACTGACACGCGCCTCTATTTATCCTCGCTTCCAGAGCGGCTTCCCATCATACCCCAGGGCACTGCAAGGGATGCTGGTACTGGTAACATTATCATCATCATGTATCGCGCCAGACGATTACACATCACACCCCCAATTTTTCGACGGTCCCTCGTCGAATACTCTAGACCCTTAGGGTTTAGACAAAACACTAGGGCTATTTAAGTAAACAATCGATTAAGGGGGTTTCATCATGGGACTTAAATCTCTCAGTGTAAATCTGTTACCAGTTATATTTTCTGAACCTGCCTTAAAAACATACATCAGTGACAATTTTTAAAAAAATCAGTCCCTGACAAAAGATAATACCATATCTTATGAGTGGCATGAGGAATATGCAGTCTGCATACAAAATAAACTAGCAACCCTGACATCAACATCAACGCTTAGCTCCATGGATGCAATACGTAGGGGCACCAAAACAAATTTCACACAGGCATCCCCTTAAATTTACAATCCCTACTTGTAACCCAAAAACAACAATGACCGGAATAGCATGCATGCTATCCACTAGATCACCTGCAATCCAAGATGCAGACATCCCTGCCACTGAAAAAAAATATAATTCCCATGACTATGCAGGCAAACCCAGTTTTTGTTTTCCCGGTCTGATTCTGGTAGCCCCGCTTCAGCCAGCCGCATCCACCAGTTCCATGGGATGAGTCAGTAATTTCTCAGTTGTCACCATGGTACCCAAATGAAGCGGGGTAGGAAAATACCTGTACATGGAAAAAAAACAAAGCAAAACAAACATGCTGGAAGACATGGCGTCTTAGACTCACTTTCTGTGCGTGGGGATCCTAATTCGAATTAATATTGCATGACACAAAATAATTAGTAATTAATTATTTGTCCATAAAGTGTGTCGCAGAAATATATAACGAATGTTTCCGTCTGATGATGCTCACTGGATATCGTTTCCTCCCACTTAACATCTATTATGTGTCTCTTTTGAATTATCTATGCACAGTTGGAAATATAGGACATCACTGTTCACTCGCCCCGCAACACTCAATATGTCCACCCATGACATCATGAACATGGACGAACACGCTAGTATTAACTCCTCTGCTTCCGCCTATAAGGAAAGGATTTTCTTATCACCACAGGTAACATTGTCATCTGTCACTTTAAAACGGACATGGTGAACTGATGCACAATAAGGGAAACATCCCCCTCGATGATCTCAGGTGATGGTGCCACCATTGGGGATTGAATATGGATGTCAAGCGCTCTGCTGCTGGTGGGACACACTGGCGGGATGGATTTCTGGTGTCCCTTCTTCCAGACCAACAGGGGAAAGGTATTTCTATGGATGGCCCCAGATGTTGGCACTGCTGAAATCAGTCGCATGAACAGTCCACAACTGTTCTCCCAAAAGAATCAACATAATTTTTCTCTTGGAAAAGCACAGCCCCAGCCTCTATTGAATGTGGGAGCATTCTGCTCTCATGGAGTCGTCAACCACCTCTGTAGCTTTCTGAGTAAAGCATGATGGTTTCAGTAGGAATATATATGCATATTCCAAAAGACTTTATAGCTAAAGTTTGGTGACCTTCGTTGGAGTGTTCACACTCTTAATTTATACCAGCGGACTCAGACTGAGTGCCGGCTGGGTGGGAAACTTCGGTTCCCTAAACAATGAATAAGGTCACCTTTAATTTCGACGACTTGAGATGTGGTGTAGGTCTGGAGGCTCTTCTCTCAATGCTGTGCTTCTTGGAGACAAAACCTGAACCCAGTTAATGTCTTTGGCCAGGGACCTCTCACACCCCCAAAAAGGCAACAACAAAAAAAAAACATGGAACTACCACCTAAAAGAATCATTGAAGACTGGAACAGACACCAACAAGATAATCTAAAGGCCGCCAAACAATCCAGGCCGAGGCTCGCCACTTGTCACCGAAGGAATAATATCAAGGACAGGAAGATGTTATTTCCTATACTTAAGTGCTCAAAGACAAAGAAGCGCAACACTGACTTTTAATGGGCCAGAGAAGAAAAGGACAATAAGAAGAAGTAGAGAGAGAGCACTGTATATATTCTCCTCAGTTAACAAGAAAAGGGGTAGAATTTAGACAGAAGATTCCAGGAGTTCTAGGGCGGGGGATATACGGTTGTACATCCCAGACAGAAGATTACACTGCTGGACTGTAACAGGATCAATGAGTTTACACAACAAACTACAGACTAAACAACACAAATTAAGAACAACAAAATTAGGTTTTTATTGACAGAACTGCATGATTTGGTGACAAACAGGCATCTTGACATGCCACATAACTGACATATACAGAAATGGGAACCTATGTTCCCACAGTAATCACTGCTGCCTAACACCGCTATGCACATGACTAGGTACCCATCTCCACAAACCAACGAGGACATCACAGCAAAGAAACCTCAATGTAAACAACAACATAACAGCAGGTATGGACTCTCTATTGTAATCATCTCAGGACTCATGGACAGTTGGTACATACAGAAATGGGAATCTGAAATCCCACAGTTAGAGATAACTGCTGCCTAGTACTAACACAGGGGCGGTCTCTAAATGACAGTGAGACCTCAATCATGTCCAGTTGAGTCGAAGGGCACCCTCAATACCCACCCAAGACACCTGCATCACATAAGTCGACTGGGACCAGATACAGCGAAAAACCATAACATAACGAATAACAAAACTATAACCCTAACAGCAGAGATATAGTGACATAAACAGGTATACAAATGGGGATATGAAAGGGATGTGAGCGGCCTACGACATTAACCAGAGCCGGGGCTCAAGTTTGCTCTACAACCCTCAAACATGGCCAGGAGTCACTACCAAGAGTGGGCTTTCAAATTGCCAATAATTTTGATGGATTTCCTCGGTCCTCGTGTGTGGGCCACGCAAGCCAGTCATGGTTAAATCTAGAGGCATTTGTGACTCCCTGCTCTGGTCCAGTGACTGGGGAGGGCTGGTTAAAGCCTCCCTATTCTATACTACAGCGATCTACATCATCGCTCCTTCGGCCACGGTTGTCTGGTTTGGAGAGACCGGGAAACTGACACGCGCCTCTATTTATCCTCGCTTCCAGAGCGGCTTCCCATCATACCCCAGGGCACTGCAAGGGATGCTGGTACTGGTAACATTATCATCATCATGTATCGCGCCAGACGATTACACAATCTATTCCCTATAGTAACTTGCCTTGCAGGACTACTCTCTGTCATCTACTGCCTATAGTAACTTGCCTTGCAGGACTACTCTCTGACATATACTGCCTATAGTAACTTGCCTTTCAGGACTACTCTCTGTCACCTACTGCCTATAGTAACTTGCCTTGCAGGACTACTCTCTGTCACCTACTGCCTACAGTAACTTGCCTTGCAGGACTACTCTCTGTCATCTACTGCCTACAGTAACTTGCCTTGCAGGACTACTCTCTGTCATCTACTGCCTACAGTAACTTGCCTTGTAGGACTACTCTCTGTCATCTACTGCCTACAGTAACTTGCCTTGCAAGACTACTGTCTGTCATCTATTGCCTATAGTAACTTGCCTTGCAGGACTACTCTCTATCATCTACTGCCTATAGTAACTTGCCTTGCAGGACTACTCTCTGTCATCTATTCCCTATAGTAACTTGCCTTGCAGGACTACTCTCTGTCATCTACTGCCTATAGTAACTTGCCTTGCAGGACTACTCTATGTCATATACTGCCTATAGTAACTTGCCTTGCAGGACAACTCTCTGTCATCTATTGCCTATAGTAACTTGCCTTGCAGGACTACTGTCTGTCATCTACTGCCTATAGTAACTTGCCTTGCAGGACTACTCTCTGTCATCTATTGCCTACAGTAACTTGCCTTGCAGGACTACTCTCTGTCATCTATTGCCTATAGTAACTTGCCTTGCAGGACTACTCTCTGTCATCTATTGCCTATATTAACTTGCCTTGCAGAACTACTCTCTGTCATCTACTGCCTATAGTAAATTGCCTTGTAGGACTACTGCCTGTCATCTATTGCCTATAGTAAATTGCCTTGTAGGACTACTGTCTGTCATCTATTGCCTATTGTAACTTGCCTTGTAGGACTACTGTTTGTCATCTACTGCCTATATTCGGGCAGAGTGTCTTACTTCGCTTCGGAGTTCACGGGTGGCAAGCATCGCCTGGATCTTTTCTCCGGGGCACGCCGGTGTGCTGGGGAATGAAAAGGCGGACAGATTGGCTGGCACGACAAAACTTGGTGAGGTATTGATGCAAGATAAGGCAGACGTGGTTGTGGCCTTGTGGGGGCACGTGTACACCTCGGAGGAGCTAATGGATCACCATGGTCTGGCAGCGAGGCGTGATGAGTGGATCTGGCCGACGCTCGACGCTCAGAGGAAAGGGGAGACAGACATATAATCAGATTGCTACTGGTACTATTGGTGTTGGAACTCTTCGGTGGCTTCTGAGGATGGGGACGGAGCGCTTATGGGAATGTCCCGAATGCTGTTATCGGTTCCTAAATCAATCAATCAATCAATCAATCAATCAATCACCTACTGCCTATAGTAACTTGCGGTGTAGGACTACTGTCTTTCATCTACTGCCTATAGTCACTTGCGTTGTAGGACTACTGACTGTCATCTACTGCCTATAGTACATTGCTTGGTAGGATTACTATCTGTCATCTACTGCCTATATTAACTTGCGGTGTAGGACTACTATCTGTCAACTACTGGCTATATTACCTTGCGGTGTAGGACTACTGCCTGTCATCTACTGACTATAGTAACTTGCGGTGTAGGACTACTGTCTGTCATCTACTGCCTACAGTACCGTGTGGTGTAGAACTACTGTCTGTCATCTACTGCCTACATAACCGTGTGGTGTAGGACTACTGTCTGTCATCTACTGCCTATAGTAACTTGCCTTGCAGGACTACTGTCTGTCATCTACTGCCTACAGTACCGTGTGGTGTAAGACTACTGTCTGTCATCTACTGCCTATAGTAACTTGCGGTGTAGGACTAATGTCTGTCATCTACTGCCTATAGTAACTTGCGGTGTAGGACTACTGTCTGTCATCTACTGCCTACAGTACGGTGTGGTGAAGGACTACTGTCTGTCATCTACTGCCTATAGTAACTTGCGGTGTAGGACTACTGTTTGTCATCTACGGCCTACAGTACCTTGCTTGGTAGGACTACTGTCTGTCATCTACTGCCTACAGTACCTTGCTTGGTAGGACTATTGTCTGTCATCTACTGCCTACAGTACCTTGCTTGGTAGGACTACTGTCTGTCATCTACTGCATATAGTATCTTGTCTGGTAGGACTACTTTTTGTCATCTACTGCCTACAGTACCTTGTGGTGTAGGACTACTGTTTGTCATCTACTGCCTACAGTACCTTGCTTGGTAGGACTACTGTTTGTCATCTACTGCCTACAGTAACTTGCGGTGTAGGACTACTGTCTGTCATCTACTGCCTACAGTACCTTGCTTGCTAGGACTACTGTCTGTCATCTATTGCCTATAGTAAATTCCCTTGTAGGACTACTGTCTGTCATCTATTGCCTATAGTAACTTGCCTTGCAGGAATACTCTCTGTCATCTATTGCCTATAGTAACTTGTCTTGCAGGACTACTCTCTGTCATCTACTGCCTATAGTAACTTGCCTTGCAGGACTACTCTCTGTCATCTACTGCCTATAGTAACTTGCCTTGCAGGACTACTCTCTGTCATCTATTCCTATAGTAACTTGCCTTGCAGGACTACTCTCTGTCATCTACTGCCTAGAGTAACTTGCCTTGCAGGACTACTCTCTGTCATCTACTGCCTAGAGTAACTTGCCTTGCAGGACTACTCCCTGTCATCTACTGCCTATAGTAACTTGCCTTGCAGGACTACTCTCTATCATCTACTGCCTATAGTAACTTGCCTTGCAGGACTACTCTCTGTCATGTATTGCCTATAGTAACTTGCCTTGCAGGACTACTCTCTGTCATCTATTGCATATAGTAACTTGCCTTGCAGGACTTCTCTCTGTCATCTACTGCCTATAGTAACTTGCCTTGCAGGACTACTGTCTGTCATCTACTGCCTATAGTAACTTGCCTTGCAGGACTACTCTCTGTCATCTACTGCCTATAGTAACTTGCCTTGCAGGACTACTCTCTGTCATCTATTGCCTATAGTAACTTGCCTTGCAGGACTACTGTCTGTCATCTATTGCCTATTGTAACTTGCCTTGCAGGACTACTGTCTGTCATCTATTGCCTATAGTAACTTGCCTTGCAGGACTACTCTCTGTCATCTACTGCCTATAGTAACTTGCCTTGCAGGACTACTCTCTGTCATCTACTGCCTATAGTAAATTGCCTTGTAGGACTACTGTCTGTCATCTATTGCCTACAGTAAATTGCCTTGTAGGACTACTGTCTGTCATCTATTGCCTATATTCGGGCAGAGTGGCTTACTTCGCTTCGGAGGTCACGGGTGGAAAGCATCGCCTGGATCTTTTCTCCGGGGCACGCCAGTGTGCTGGGGAATGACCATGCGGACAGATTGGCTGGCTCGACAAAACTTGGTGAGGTATTGATGCAAGATAAGGCAGACGTGGTTGTGGCCTTGTGGGAGCACGTGTACACCTCGGAGGAGCTAATGGATCACCATGGTCTGGCAGCGAGGCGTGACGAGGGGATCTGGCCGACGCTCGACGCTCAGAGGAAAGGGGAGACAGACAAATAATCAGATTGCTACTGGTACTATTGGTGTTGGAACTCTTCGGTGGCTGTTGAGGATGGGGACAGAGCGCCTATGGGAATGCCCCGAATGCTGTGATCGGTTCCTAAATCAATCAATCAATCAATCAATCAATCAATCAATCACCTACTGCCTATAGTAACTTGCGGTGTAGGACTACTGTCTGTCATCTACTTCCTACAGTACCTTGCTTGCTAGGACTACTGTCTGTCATCTATTGCCTATAGTAAATTCCCTTGTAGGACTACTGTCTGTCATCTATTGCCTATAGTAACTTGCCTTGCAGGACTACTCTCTGTCATCTATTGCCTATATTAACTTGTCTTGAAGGACTACTGTCTGTCATCTACTGCCTATAGTAACTTGCGGTGTAGGACTACTGTCTGTCATCTACTTCCTACAGTACCTTGCTTGCTAGGACTACTGTCTGTCATCTATTGCCTATAGTAAATTCCCTTGTAGGACTACTGTCTGTCATCTATTGCCTATAGTAACTTGCCTTGCAGGACTACTCTCTGTCATCTACTGCCTATAGTAACTTGCCTTGCAGGACTACTCTCTGTCATCTACTGCCTATAGTAACTTGCCTTGCAGGACAACTCTCTGTCATCTACTGCCTATAGTAACTTGCCTTGCAGGACTACTCTCTGTCATCTACTGCCTATAGTAACTTGCCTTGCAGGACAACTCTCTGTCATCTATTGCCTATAGTAACTTGCCTTGCAGGACTACTGTCTGTCATCTACTGCCTATAGTAACTTGCCTTGCAGGACTACTGGTTGTCATCTATTGCCTATAGTAACTTGCCTTGCAGGACTACTCTCTGTCATCTACTGCCTATAGTAACTTGCCTTGCAGGACTACTCTCTGTCATCTATTCCCTATAGTAACTTGCCTTGCTGGACTACTCTCTGTCATCTACTGCCTATAGTAACTTGCCTTGCAGGACTACTCTCTGTCATATACTGCCTATAGTAACTTTCCTTGCAGGACTACTCTCTGTCACCTACTGCCTATAGTAACATGCCTTGCAGGACTACTCTCTATCACCTACTGCCTACAGTAACTTGCCTTGCAGGACTACTCTCTGTCATCTACTGCCTACAGTAACTTGCCTTGCAGGACTACTCTCTGTCATCTACTGCCTACAGTAACTTGCCTTGCAGGACTACTCTCTGTCATCTACTGCCTACAGTAACTTGCCTTGCAGGACTACTGTCTGTCATCTATTGCCTATAGTAACTTGCCTTGCAGGACTACTCTCTGTCATCTATTGCCTATAGTAACTTGCCTTGCAGGACTACTCTCTGTCATCTACTGCCTATAGTAACTTGCCTTGCAGGACTACTCTCTGTCATATACTGCCTATAGTAACTTGCCTTGCAGGACAACTCTCTGTCATCTATTGCCTATAGTAACTTGCCTTGCAGGACTACTGTCTGTCATCTACTGCCTATAGTAACTTGCCTTGCAGGAATACTCTCTGTCATCTATTGCCTACAGTAACTTGCCTTGCAGGACTACTCTCTGTCATCTATTGCCTATAGTAACTTGCCTTGCAGGACTACTCTCTGTCATCTATTGGCTATAGTAACTTGCCTTGCAGAACTACTCTCTGTCATCTACTGCCTATAGTAAATTGCCTTGTAGGACTACTGTCTGTCATCTATTGCCTATAGTAAATTGCCTTGTAGGACTACTGTCTGTCATCTATTGCCTATTGTAACTTGCCTTGTAGGACTTCTGTTTGACATCTACTGCCTATATTCGGGAAGAGTGTCTTACTTCGCTTCGGAGGTCACGGGTGGCAAGCATCGCCTGGATCTTTTCTCCGGGGCACGCCGGTGTGCTGGGGAATGAAAAGACGGACAGATTGGCTGGCACGACAAAACTTGGTGAGGTATTGATGCAAGATAAGGCAGACGTGGTTGTGGCCTTGTGGGAGCACGTGTACACCTCGGAGGAGCTAATGAATCACCATGGTCTGGCAGCGAGGCGTGATGAGGGGATCTGGCCGACGCTCGACGCTCAGAGGAAAGGGGAGACAGACATATAATCAGATTGCTACTGGTACTATTGGTGTTGGAACTCTTCGGTGGCTGCTGAGGATGGGGACGGAGCGCTTATGGGAATGCCCCGAATGCTATGATCGGTTCCTAAATCAATCAATCAATCAATCAATCAATCACCTACTGCCTATAGTAACTTGCGGTGTAGGACTACTGTCTTTCATCTACTGCCTATAGTCACTTGCGTTGTAGGACTACTGACTGTCATCTACTGCCTATAGTACCTTGCTTGGTAGGATTACTATCTGTCATCTACTGCCTATATTAACTTGCGGTGTAGGACTACTATCTGTCAACTACTGGCTATATTACCTTGCGGTGTAGGACTACTGCCTGTCATCTACTGACTATAGTAACTTGCGGTGTAGGACTACTGTCTGTCATCTACTGCCTACAGTACCGTGTGGTGTAGAACTACTGTCTGTCATCTACTGCCTACATAACCGTGTGGTGTAGGACTACTGTCTGTCATCTTCTGCCTATAGTAACTTGCCTTGCAGGACTACTGTCTGTCATCTACTGCCTACAGTACCGTGTGGTGTAGGACTACTGTCTGTCATCTACTGCCTATAGTAACTTGCGGTGTAGGACTAATGTCTGTCATCTACTGCCTATAGTAACTTGCGGTGTAGGACTACTGTCTGTCATCTACTGCCTACAGTACCTTGTTTGGTAGGACTACTATCTGTCATCTACTGCCTATATTAACTTCCGGTGTAGGACTACTATCTGTTATCTACTGGCTATATCACCTTGCGGTGTAGGACTACTGCCTGTCATCTACTGACTATAGTAACTTGCGGTGTAGGACTACTGTCTGTCATCTACTGCCTACAGTACCTTGCTTGGTAGGACTACTGTTTGTCATCTACTGCCTACAGTACCTTGCTTGGTAGGACTACTGTTTGTCATCTACTGCCTACAATACCTTGCTTGGTAGGACTACTGTTTGTCATCTACTGCCTACAGTACCTTGCGGTGTAGGACTACTGTCTGTCATCTACTGCCTACAGTACCTTGCTTGGTACGACTACTGTCTGTCATTTACTGCCTACAGTACCTTGCTTGGTAGGACTACTGTTTGTCATCTACTGCCTACAGTACCTTGCTTGGTAGGACTACTGTTTGTCATCTACTGCCTACAGTACCTTGCTTGGTAGGACTACTGTTTGTCATCTACTGCCTACAGTACCTTGCTTGGTAGGACTACTGTCTGTCATTTACTGCCTACAGTACCTTGCTTGGTAGGACTACTGTTTGTCATCTACTGCCTACAGTCCCTTGCTTGGTAGGACTACTGTTTGTCATCTACTGCCTACAGTACCTTGCTTGGTAGGACTACTGTTTTTCATCTACTGCCTACAGTACCTTGCTTGGTAGGACTACTGTTTGTCATCTACTGCCTACAGTACCTTGCTTGGTAGGACTACTGTTTGTCATCTACTGCCTACAGTACCTTGCTTGGTAGGACTACTGTTTGTCATCTACTGCCTACAGTAACTTGCGGTGTAGGACTACTGTCTGTCATCTACTACCTACAGTACCTTGCTTTGTAGGACTACTGTTTGTCATCTACTGCCTACAGTACCTTGCTTGGTAGGACTACTGTTTGTCATCTACTGCCTACAGTACCTTGCTTGGTAGGACTACTGTTTGTCATCTACTGCCTACAGTACCTTGCTTGGTAGGACTACTGTCTGTCATCTACTGCCTACAGTACCTTGCTTGGTAGGAGTACTGTCTGTCATCTACTGCCTACAGTACCTTGCTTGGTAGGACTACTCTCTGTCATCTACTGCCTACAGTACCTTGCTTGGTAGGACTACTGTTTGTCATCTACTGCCTACAGTACCTTGTGGTGTAGGACTACTGTTTGTCATCTACTGCCTACAGTACCTTGCTTATTAGGACTACTGTTTGTCATCTACTGCCTACAGTACCTTGCTTGGTAGGACTACTGTCTGTCATCTACTGCCTACAGTACCTTGCTTGGTAGGACTACTGTCTGTCATCTACTGCCTATAGTACCTTGCTTGGTAGGACTACTGTCTGTCATCTACTGCCTACAGTACCTTGCTTGGTAGGACTACTGTCTGTCATCTACTGCCTACAGTAACTTGCGGTGTAGGACTACAGTCTGTCATTTACTGCCTATAGTAACTTGCGGTGTAGGACTACAGTCTGTCATCTACTGCCTATAGTAACTTGCGATGTAGGACTACTGTCTGTCATCTACTGCCTATAGTAACTTGAGGTGTAGTACTACTGTTTGTCATCTTCTGCCTATAGTAACTTGCAGTGTAGGACTAGTACTTTCCAAAAATAAACCACTTGTCCAACGTAACTAAGGTAAAAGGTCAAGTAAGTGTCTATTTTTGAATCGAGAAGTGTCTTCTTCGTTATCGCCACTGTCATCTGTTTCCCACTTGAGCGCCGTACTTTAGTCTATGTAATGGTGGAAGTTTAAATTTATTCCCAGCTGCTACATCTTTTATATAACTAAGTTAATACAATTCAGAATATGTATTCATCATATCCTTATCACTGAATGTTGGACAGAGCACTTTCGAAGGTTGCATTTTGCCAGTTGTAATCTATGAGTCATGGTAAATAACAGATTAGTGAGAAATAACTTAGAGACTATAGAGATAAAGTTCTATAGAAGAATTCTAGGTATACATCTGTCAAAATTGTCATTATAGTCTGCCAATATAGTACCTTGCGGTGTATGGCAGAGGCGTCTTTGAGCCTGAGGAATTAAGGCCGCCTGGCTAGTGCAGTCGCCGCGAACTGTGCAGGTTAGGATTTTCTTTTTGCCCCTGACAGAAAAAAAAAAATCCCACAACTTACCGAGGGATCGAACCTGGGTCTCCCGAAAGAAAGTTCGACGTTCTAGCCACTCGGCCAGCCGCTGTTCATATTCGACAGGCAAAAATAGCAAAACATGAGGATTGACAACACTAACTCACAAAAGAAATGACTATGTGTATCAGAGCTAGACTATCCATATTCATTGGGCACATCATTGGAAGGTGTAAACTGGAAAATGTCGTGACATCAGGAAAGTTGAAGGAGGAGAGAGACAGAGGACGCCATACAGAGAAGATAGACCATATTTCGTGACAGAAAGGACGTTTGGAGAGGTTAGAGACATGATAAGACCTGCAAAATCAGAAACGGAGAATATAGTGGCAATTGGGAAGCTTGAGGATGAGAAAGACTGGAAATCTTACAAATAAGATAAAGATTGTTTTCACAGCAGGAACATTTCAAGAAGACTGCATAGAACTTTCCCCTGGTCCACCCAGTATAAAATGAATACCAGATAATGTATTGGAAAATAAAGGCGGCGGAAGTTTCGATTAGTCTTTTTGGGGCTCAACAGACAATAAAAACAGCTCGGTACGAGGAACTCCTGCGAAAAAGTGAGAGATAATAAACGTTTTTTGTTTTTTGTTGCAGGAGTAACACGCGTTTATTTCTTATTGTTATATCCTCGCTGCTGCCATTACTGCTCTTATCTATAATTATTTGGGGGATTAGATTTTTTTTTTTTGGGGGGGGGGGGGGAGGTTGCATATCCCATTTACAGGACATCGTTGTCAACACCAGCATTTTACTGATGTTGTTGATGTCTTGGCAAGTTCACGTTCAGTAGTTTGCCATTGCTTTCTGAATGACTGGCTCCCATATAAACTCGTTAAAACCCAGCACGACACAGTCTGCTGCCAAATCGGTCACAGTTGTGCTTCGAACGCAGATAAGCGGGCTCACGAATAGCGTCCGCAAGACCTTAGCCACGGAGTCCGGTGTAGCTTGGATTATCACTCATATAATGACAATATGAAAGAAGAAGAATCCAGATACATACTAGACAACAAACCAACTTAAGACATAGTGTATGAAATAAATGTGTAGGTTACGCATTGGAAGACTCTCATAGACGGCAAAGACAAAAATTTAAAGTTGCCTCAAGAGTTCCCCGACCATTGCGTTTGAAGTTAAGGGTATTTCTGTCTTTCTGTCTCTGTTTTTGTGATGACAATTTCCTGTGTAGATGTTAATGTTAACGCTCCATTTAAAGAGGCTATATCCATTCTGGCCGGTCTCTCTGGCCGAGGGGTTACAACACTTTCTCTGTAATCCCGTTTATCACACAGAGTCTCGTAGCGGGCAAGAGCTGGAAGCGGCTCGACTCCCGCTGGTGACTTGCGGGATAACTGAGCCGGCCGCTCAGAAAGCAATGGCAAACTACTGAGCGTAATTTTGCCAAAAAAATCAACAGACAGCTGAAAGATGCAGCTGTTGACAGCGATGTCCTGTAAAGGATATGCGCATAAAAAAAATAAATAAAAAGTATCCATTCTGAGGCGGAAAATCCACGACCACACTCTCTAACAGATCCTCAATCTTTGGCTAGCATTTTCACTTGCTAGCTGTTATCCCTAGTCTTAAATCCATATTTGCAGAATATTCGAGAATCTTGATATATTGAGTGTAAATTGAGTGTGTATTGACAAGACATGTTCAACCTCAATTGAATGTTAACTGTGACAAGATGGGAAATATCTTAACATAATCTAGACAAATTCTAGAAAGATGGCAGGAGTACTGCTGTGGAATGTATGATATGAATGACAGTGAGGATATGAATGAGATACATGAACCAATGACAGCACAGACAGAACCTGAACCCTCATTAGATGAAATTGCATGGGCAATAAAGAACCTGAAGAATGGTAAATCGCCTGGATGTGATGAGATACCAGCTGAACTAATTAAAGCGGGAGGAGAAGGGGCATACAAATCTATCACGCATTATGTAAAAAGATATGGAAATATGGTATATGGCCAAAAGATTGGAAGACAACTATCTTCATTCCAATACCAAAAAAGGCAACCATAAATTATGCATCAACTATAGAACTGTTGCCCTGATCAGTCATGCAAGTAAAATTCTAGTAACAATCATAATGGGAAGAGTTCTTCTTCTTCTTCTTCTTCTTCTTCTTCTTCTTCTTCTTCTTCTTCTTCTTCTTCTTCTTCTTCTTCTTCTTCTTCTTCTTCTTCTTCTTCTTCTTCTTCTTCTTCTTTTTCTTCTTCTTCTTCGTTCATCATGAGTTTTTTTTTCGGACTTGATTGCGTTGTGCCTATTTACATCAGAGCTGCGTTCTTGCGCCGTTAGGCCGACACATCCGACTTCTGCGGGCATTTTTTGACCGGGTTAACCTTTCCGGAGTTTTGTAAGACGTTTAACTCTCACTGTTGTGGTGTTATTCTCCCATCCCATCTGGCCCACTTAGAATAGCCGAAGACATAACGGTCAGCCCTCAAGGGAAGGCAGGGGCAGACCACGGGCATTCTTCACCATCTAAGGAGGCTTCCATAATTGCAGAGCCGACACATTGCGCTCTAGTACTGGGCTCACCCAAGGAATCGTCACCTCCTGGACATGGCTGCTTAGCCTCACTTCTGTATATTGGGCTCTCCGTTAACCACAGGCTCTTCCTCCGGAAACCAGAAGAATGCAGTTTGCAGATAGTATCCACACAGTGAGCTTTCGATTCGGACTTTCCACGTAATGGATTTACTATCCAAGCAATATCTCATTTCATGCCTATGGGACGCTTTTGTTACCGACATACCTGTGGTATGAAGTGTGGCAGTCTAAGTACTTCTTCATGCACCTTTAGATGTCAACCTGAATGTAGTTAAAGTAAGCTGTGGTCATCTTGAGGTTGTTGATATCTCTATAGAGCTTGTCCTCAAATGAAGGTGTGGGCCAAAATATCTTTCTCTGTTCTGCATATATTGGGCACTCCTGCAGCAAATGTTTAGCTGTTATTTTACCAGTTCCACAATTACATTTATCGGTATCTCCTATCTTTAGTTTATTGAACAAGTGGTATTTCAGCCTGTTATGACCTGTGCGGAATCTAAAGATTGCTACTTGTTCTCTTCGGTCGAGTTTGTAATATGCATCATCTTTCTGGTGGTCTGGATGCTCTGATTCCCATCTGGTTCTATAAGTGCTTTTTATAAACTCTTTGCCTCATTATAGGTGTCTATGTCAGGCTGTGGTAGTTGTCCGCCCTCTTTTGCTAGTCTGTCAGCCTCTTCATTCCCAGGTATACTGCAATGTGATGGGATCCACTGTATTACAACTTTTGGGGACTTCTGACTGTGGGATGTGGATTTTAATATATGAGAATAATTTGCTTGTTTTGTGTCTAGGGGATCAATTGGGGATTTATTTTAGATTCTCACTTACTTCTATCAGGTAAGGTGATCATGGAATTCTACCATAAACACAAGAAGGAAAATACTTCACTTCATTTTATAACTGTGTTTATGCGTACTTCTCCATTCCCACTAATATCACCTGCTAATTTTGATGTATATAGTGTTAGAGGACATTGATTGGTTACAACATATATAACAACCACCGTTGAACAAACATCAACAAGCAATTGACGTAAACATCAACAACTGAACAAACAGTTCACCATTGAATGAAATCAATATCTGCAGTAACATACATATAATTATAATGACCATACTGTATTCCAGAACAGGCATGGGATGATATGCAGTATCCTAAACACACATAAAAATGTGATACCCCATTGTCCCAAAAACAATACAATCATATTCATGTACTCAACCAAAACAATAATCATTATTTGGTTCTGCTACAGATGTAAAAACACAATGGTCTGAATTCATAAAAACCAAATATATAAAACCATTTCTTTCCAACACCATTTACAATTCTCATATTAAAAGAATTAATGAGAGGTGTCAGAATACTCAACCCAAAATATACATTCCATACATAATATTAAACTAATTATTTAAATTATGTTTTCCTGTATTGTCCTGGTATACTGTTCATTATTCATCTTCAATGCTTAGCAGATAATGTCTCTATTATCCGGGGAACGAAATAAATGTACTCACTGTTATGTTCTACTTACATTGTGTCCACTGAGATTGGTTGGTGAATATTTTATATTCCATAATATTCGGAAATATAAATATCACATACTCACATAATCCCCTCCATGGGGCTGAATTCACGAATACTCTGTTGCAAATAGGCGCGGTGTCCTTGCGAAATTGAGGCCTAGGTTGGTCAAACTTTCAGGAATTCCACTTGAGCTTTGGCAGAAGGTCCTCCCTTATATCACCATATCCTATGAAAAGTTGACGGCCATTCAGCTGCTCGGCTTCTGATATCCGAATCCCAATTATGTACACGCGGATTTTCCACCCACCTAGTCACTAGTCTATAACCTATTCCACACTTGGTGATGGCATTTAGGCTGACATGGGACCAGCAAAGAGTCAGTCGTTACTATTCAGTCCAGTGTAGGAACATACAATGCTGCGAGTCATTCATTGGTTTCATCTGGGACTATGTCCAGGATTGGTCTGCTGTAGGCAAGTAATTTACGAAGAATACACCCAGCACCCAAACTGTGAGTCGCAGACAGTCGAGTGATTCTTTCTGCTGTGTATGTATACACCTTGACTCCACTAGTTTCTTTCAATGTCTTTGAGTTGGTATTTGAGGTGGTATTCAGGTCTGGGACCTTGGTGTTGAAATTGCTTATCTCATAGTGTCTTCCTGACGGTGTTATGGTCTTAGACCTGGAGTTGATCTGGCCTATTTCAGGGTGTTTCATATTTAGAACCTTAGGGTAGTCTTGCTTATTTCATGGTGTAGTTCAGTTGATGCTCATATGGTGTTCAGTTGAGTTTCAGTTGGTATTCAGTTGGTATTCAGGTCTAAGACCTTGGTTGTACTTTGGTTATTTCATACTCTTTCAGTGTCTTCCCATTGATGTTCAGGTCTTGGACCTGGTGTTGATTCTACTGCTGTAGGACTGCTTTCGAAGGGTTATTCATTGTTGAAATTGAACTGGGAATCCAACAGACAGTTGACGAGTTCTTCCTGCTGTTAGTTTTTCAAACCTGGACTGTCCCGTGTTTCGTTGACTTTGCTGATTGACAATGCTTCAGGCGGTACCTCTCAGAAGTAAAGCAGACGATATGCTGGTGTCGGTTACTCTGTATATCTTATTATCTTGATGTATTTTTAGTACTGAAGTCCGTCCTGGATATTCCTACTGAAGTAGGACTTCATCAATAACGTTGAAATTAATCTTCGAAGATGTCTTTTGCTGGCTATGGCAGCTAATAAGTGCAGCAATCAACATTTGATTTTTAGGTCCAGACGGTATATATATATATATATATATATATATATATATATATATATATATATATATATATATATATATATATATATATATATATATATATATATATATATGACAGTCTGTCATGTACCCCATCCAACAGGCTGTTAACCCAGGATCCGGTTTGGAGATACTTTCCAAAATTTCCAAAAACCACCACCTGCTTCTTTCTAGAGTTGGGAATGACAAAAGCATACATCCACGCATTAATACAACTCTGTGTTATGTTAACATTTTCACAACACAATTACAGACAACAAAAGGGGAAGGCGATCGGATAGTCTTCCCAATGTTCCGTGTCTCTTGTTGCTTGTTGTAGAGCTATTCTAGCTCTTATTGTGAGTAAGGTATCTCCTCACTCAATATTCTATTCTAGGATTGCTACTGGGTCTTTCTGATGAATCTGAGACATCCTAACCTTTCAATCCATCTTGATGTTATATCTGTCATAACCTGACAAGGATTTCTGAGTCATAGGCCTTTTGTCTCATAGTTTCCCATCTCCTTTCTACAGCTGTAAACATTATTAGGCTACAGGCCATCCATCATACCAGTCACATTCTCTTCTTGTGTACTGACATACACAAGGCTTCTTATTTCATTCTCATCATTCATGCATCCCACTGGGTTTTACATTAACATGAATATTCCAGAAGAAAATACAATCATGAATAGATTACTCAGGGAAAAAAACACATGAATCTCTTTCATTTCTGAATAATAATCATATTCATAATGCCGGAGCCATTCTTGAGATTTTCTCCCATTCTTCAATCCATAAGACCCGAATATATAGTCCTCTTTCCCAGCTGCTTATAGCAGCATGAGGTTAGGGAACGCTGTTATACATGCATACCTCGCCTATTGCTGCTATCTTAAGAAGTATTCTGACTAGGGAATAACTTCTGCAGCATGGTAAGTATTCTGAACGTTGTTGGTAATTTCTGAATATAAGTCTTCGCCTACTCGCTTACATCCATGATGTGGTGCGGACTGAAGGCATGTCCTGCCAGAACATTTGAATATATGTCATGTGTTTTCTTTATTTCTTTCTTGAGATTATATTCATCCAACATTGCATTTCCCTGGCAGATTTATGAAAGGATTACATGTTCATCACACATATTGTGTGGGTACCAATATGATAACAAGAAGATTGTACCATAAATGGCACGATAGCTCCAGTTACAGATTAGCAAGTCTTATTTCTCCAATATGAACTTGAGTCCATAAGATGCGTTAATATTATTATTCTACCGCATGGAGAGAAAGGTCTAGAAATGTCCTTAAGAATTTCCTACTCTACAGCACATTTAATATTTACAGATTTATAGGCATTAATAGTGATATAATTTCACAATGCATAGAAGTTATTTAAACATAGGAATTTGAAACTGTATAGAACAGAAAAATTGACATCGAGGTAAGACATAGTTGCTTAGTGGCGGCAATCAATCGAGCCCTCGTTTACAAGAATCGTTGATTTATCAAATTCTAACAATTCTTATTTAACACAATGATATATGTACCTTATCAAAAGACATGATTACACATTCATAATGCATATTCACATACTTAAAGCTGCATAGATTGATGTTTTAGGGCTAAAATTGCCCTCCCCCATGCGGGGAGGCTGACGTGTTCGTCCTTTGTTCTCTGACTGAATGACTACTAATCCTTAGTTCAATTTAGCGCCTGTCTTGGCCAGGTACATGACCAATCTCGGTGCTTTGATTTAAACTAGGGAAACCCAAATTTGGCTGACCTACGGGTCGGCCTACCGCTGTTTTCTTCCCCCAACAGTAAGGTACTACAACAGTAATTATCAGGGCATTGTATTTTTAAAGCGTCAATACTAGGGGATTTGTAGAGACGTTTTAAAATACTACACTGACATAGTCCATAGAGTGCTGCCTTAGGTTTGCTAGTTCTGTGCTGTTTTTGCTCTTCAGTATTGAGACAGCTGACTTTGCATCTGTGAAGATAGCTATTTGCTTCTCTTTATTTTCCTCCACCAAGAGCATTTCTGCTGCAGTTTTCAAAGCTTCTACTCTGCTTTGAAGTTACTTGAAAATTTGCCAGTTGCCACTGACTGTGTTATTTTCACTTTATTTTTTAAATTTGGGAGAATTCCTCCTCCTTCATTTTCTATTGATTTTTTTTTTTGCTGATCCGTCTGTATAAGCATGGGTCCAATTGCTACTTGAGTAATGTTCTTTTATGTAGTTTAGGGTTATTTTCTTCTTTCTGTTTCATTCTGAGTGTTCTTTTTCTCAATACCAGGAATGTTTTCTATCATCTCAGGCAGCTGCTGCTGTCTCCAAGCAGGGGACTTGTGTGCATTGTAAATGGGTTTGAATGTTGATAGGTAAAGTATAGGATCTGCCCTAATCTTTCGTTTTGCAGTTTCTACAAAGATGCTACGCTTCAGTCTTCCCTTTCCAAAACCATTACACCTGTTATACACAGGGTGGTCTGTCAATCTTCTAAATGTTTCTGCTTGTTTCTGGGCTCTGCTGTCTCTTCTGTCCTGCATTGGTTGTAAACAAGTGATCTTTACTAGTTTATTAATAGGCGTTGTCTTCAGGCTTCCAGTTATGATTCGCATTCCTTGATTTTGGACTCTACTTATTTTGTTAAAGTTTGACTTAGCTGCTGTTGCCCAAGCTGCGATGCTATATTCCAGTCCTGGCCTCACCCGTCCAGTATATAACTTATTGAGAACTTTCTCATCTGCTCCCCACGTTGTACCAGGAAGCTTTTTCATGACTGTCATTCTGTGCCTTACTCTTGTTCGATTTTTCTCAACCTGTGTCTTCCATGTCAGGCGACGATCAAAGGTAACTCCTAGATAGTTTTGATTTTCTTCATGATGCAATATTTTTTCCATTCAATACCAGCTTAGGTTGCTGAGTTTTATTTGAGAGGGAGAACACTGTGCATGTTGTTTTCTCCTCACTTATCTTCACTAGCCATGATTTTGACCAGTCCTCTAGCGCTAATAAGGCTTGCCGTATTCTGTTGTTAGCTGTACTAATGTATTCTTAAGATGTCCATATGGCTAGTTCATCTGTAAAGGAGGATGTGTGTACTCTGGCTGGAAAATTTTCTGTGATGTCATTTATATATGCTAGGAATAATGTTGGTGAAAGAACTCCTCCTTGGGGGACACCTTGCTCCAACAGCATCATTTTGCTGGTTTGTCCTTGTACTTATGTCCTGGCAGTTATGTTCTTAAGGTAGTGTCTGATCCATTTATTAATTTTCCCACAAACATGCATTTTTTGCAGTTTTACTTTCAGTCCTTCCTTCCATACTTTATCAAATGCATCAAGCTGCCATAAGAATTGATAATGAAGTAGGTCAGTATTAGCCTATTAAGAGAGGTGTGAGGCAGGGATGTGTGATGTCTTCAGGTATTTTTTTCCCTGCACAGTGAAAATATTTTCAGAAATATAGAAGATATGGAAGGAATCAACATTGGGGAATGATACATCAATAACACTAGATATGCAGATGATACAGTATTGATTGCAGGCAATGAACAGGACCTGCAACATTTAGTAGATGCGGTTGTTGCACACAGTGAAACACTAGGGTTAGAATTGAATTGTAAGAAGATTATGGTCGTCACTAGGAAGAAAGAAATACCACAATGTAATATACAAGTAAATGGGCATATTCTTAAACAAGTGAATCCTTACAGCTATCTCGGAACAGTCATAACATCTGATGGGAAATGCCTTGAAGAGATTAGAACAAGAATTGCCATGACGAACAAGTCCTACAAGAAACAAATGAAGATCGTAAGCTGATTAGAGACAATAGACGTACACAGTCAAAGTTTTTTGGGCATGTTAGGAGAAGAAGTGAATTGGAGAACTTAGTGACAACTGGCAATATCGAAGGGAAGAGACCAAGGGGAAGACCAAGAGGTAAATACCTGGATGGCTTGGCCGCGTGGCATGGTCGAGACAGAAACATGGAGCTGCTCTACGACTCTGGTGATCGAATGAGATGGCTAAACACGCTTACCTTATGGATGGATGGATAATAAGTTGTCTTTACCACTCTATGATGTGGATAGCAATACTATATCATCAGTAGGGGAGAGTGGGGAGAAATGGACATAGGGGAGAAATGGACCACCCCCTCTCTGGCCCCTGGCTGTGATGCAATGAAAGTGAAACCATAATAAGTTTGTTTTCCACATCACACATAGTCCGAATTTTTCATTTGCCATCGACTTCCCGCACAGGTCGTTCCCACGCAAAGTTTGAAAAATTTTCTGCACTAAAGTTTCTTTTTCCAGTTCCAGACACCATCGTAAAGCAGACGCATAGTCAGGAATCAGGACAAGGTAATTACGTTAATATCTTTATTTACTTGTTATTTAAGAGTTCATATAAAACATATAGCATATAATATTAGATTTAAGAGACTTTATGGCTGAATAGTTTAATACATTGATGGGTGAGAAATGGACCGGTTCATTTCTCCCCATGGTTCATTTCTCCCCATAGAAGAAATTGACAAGACAGTCTGTTATTAAAAGTGTTGAAGATTGCATTCGAATATCAGCATTATTGATTCTTTTTAATACTGGGGTCTAAATCTAGACCAATAAAACTGTTAACAAATTTGATTTCAGTGATTTATTATAGATGCACGCCATTCGTGCTATGATCAATATTTCTTTGCAAATGATAGGCCTACCATTCTAAATGTTATATAATTCTGTCACTCTTTTGTTTCAGATGCCAAGATTGTACATCAGAAACACCAACAAGGGTCTCGTTACGGAGGAACGTATGAGAGAAGCTGTTAATGCTGTGAAAAATGGAATGAATGTGAGGAAAGCTGGAAGGGAGTACGGCATTGCTCGCTCTACCCTCAATAACAATCTTACAAAAGACAGAGAAGGAAATGGTCTGCCTACTAGACTCGTACCAAATTATAGACATAGCCTTGTTTTCACAGCTAAGCAAGAAGCTGATTTTGCTAGTTACTTGAAAGATTGTGCAAGAATGTTCCATTGACTCACAACTAAAAACGTTCGTATTTTGGCGTACGAGATGGCGAAAGTCAATAACATTGCACATCCTTTAACCTGGGATGAGCAAATGATGGCAGGGAATGACTGGCTTTGTGGATTTTTGCGACGGAATCCCGAGCTGACCATAAGGCATCCTGAGGCAACATCTCTGGCTAGAGCTACAGCTTTCAACAAACATAATATTTGCACCTTCTTCAACATTGTGAAGGAAACCATTACAAAACTAAATGTGAGTGGAGCTCAAATCTACAATTTGGATGAGTCAGATCTGACCACTGTACAGAAAGTTCCAAAAGTAATTGCCCCACGAGGAGTGAAGCAAATAGGCCAGGTGACATCCAGAGAAAGAGGAGAACTGGTCACAATCTGTTGCATTGTGTTAGCTGCGGGTCACATTATCCCTCCAGTTTTTGTGTTTCCCAGAAATTTTTTAAAGAATTTTATGCTTGCTGGAGCACCTGAAGGTTCCCTTGGCCTTGTGAATGAATCAGGTTGGATGACCCGTGATAATTTCGTCAAAGTTATAAATCACTTCATTAAGCATTCAAGACCGTCCAAAGACTTCCCTTTGATTTTGATCTTTGACAGTCACGATTCCCACATTTCATTTGAATCACTTGAACTGTGCAAGAAAAACAACATTCATGTGATCACGTTGCCACCACACACCTCATCTAAAACACAGCCCTTGGACCGTTCAGTTTTTGGACCCATGAAGTCGGTCTACAACAATGCGTGTGATTCATGGATGATGAAAAATGTTGGGACACCACTGACAATCTATCAAGTTGCAAATCTAGGAGGCCACGCTTTTCTTAAAGCGGCAACTCCCATTAACATTCAATCAGGCTTTGCAGTGTCAGGTATTTGGCCCTTTAACGAAGATGTTTTTACAGAAGATGATTTTATGCCTTCAGAAATAACAAACAGGCCCATCAGCAAGGACAGTGAAAATGCCACTTTAGAAAGCAATGAACAGACAGGATCAGCATCTCCACATTGTGGTACCAGCACAGATCAAACTACACAAGAATTTCATGAAAATCAGAAAGAGTGTAATGTTGAGAACCTTGTAGATGACTTGCAGGAAATATCAGGGAGTCTTCAACATAAAGCTACTTCTTCCTTTACTTCGCCTCATGTTTTCAGAGGACTACCAAAAGCTGGTCCGCGAAAAGATTCAAATAATATGAGGAAAAGAGGAAAAACTATGCTGGCTACTTCTACGCCAGAAATGGATCGAATTAGGGAAAGAGCGGTGATGAAAGAAAAGGCAGCAAAAGTTCCACCCAAAAAGGCAAAGAGACAGCTGCTGAAAGAACTTGATGTTGATTCAGATCCAGAAACTGACATTTCGTTTTGTGATGACACAGATTCTGATGTTTCATTTGGTGAAAATGAGGAGTGTACGGTTAGCTTGACTGGTGTGCGTGAGGTTTTTGAAGGCCAGTGTGTGCTATGTGAATATGGAACAAAGAAGACTTGTGTTTACTATGTAGGAATTGTAAGGGGAGACATTGATGATGATGGTGATGTTTAGGTAGAGTTCTTGCGCAAGAGTGAGAAGGTCGTGGTAAATTTGTTAAGCCTAAGGTAGAAGATGTCGCCAGTGTCTCAATTACATGTATTAAATGTTTTTTTGTTTTTTTTGCGTATCCTTTTACAGGACTTAGCTGTCAACAGCAGCATCTTTCAGCTGTCTGTTGATCTCTTGGCAAGATTACGCTCAGTAGTTTGCCATTGCTTTCTGAGCGGCCGGCTCAGTATCCGCAAGTCACGAGCGGGGGTCGAACCACCTCAGTTCTCGCTCCGCTGCGAGACTCTGCGTGATAAACGGGATTACAGAGAGAAAGTGTTGTAACCCCACAGCCAGAGAGACCGGCACATGTATTAAAGCACAGCTTAATAGATCTACAATCACTGGAACCACTTCTAGGACCAAAGATGGCTATGTCTTCAAAGAAAGTCTTGCAGGCATAAATGTTCGATAAAACTTTATATTAGATTAATATATCATATTAAACTTTTTTACTGTCGCTTAAAATAATAAAAAAAAACTGCAAATATCCTTTTAATGATTATTTATTTCTTATAGCAATATGGATGAGTTGTTGCTGCTTCTTTTTAAAAAAGGTCCATTTCTCCCCACTATGGTCCATTGCTCCCCACGTGCTGGTCCATTTCACCCCAATGGTGGTCAATTTCTCCTCATGTTCATATACATTTTTGAAATGCATTTTGTAAAGAAACATATAGAAATAGATTGCTATATGTTTTCCCCTTTTAAAATAAATGAATGTACAACATTTTAGTCATGGTTTTGTTATGTTTCGATAAAATCTGTTCCGGTGATGAGCAAACATTGAAAACTACAAAATTGCTGGTCCATTTCTCCCCAGTCTCCCCTATATCGAATTTCTGGTATTTCATAACCACCGATATTTAGGGCATCATATTGCTCCCTGGTTAAATCATCTCTGACATTTCTCATTATATTTTCTGTGTACAGGTTAAACAAATAGGATGACAGCACATAGCCCTGACCGACTCCTTGCTTGATGTCAAACCAATCTGATGTCTCGCCATCTATTCTAACCGCTGTTTATTGATCTAGATAGAGCATTTTTATGAGTTGTACTACATGTGATGGAAATCCCACATTGATGAGCACAGCGTTAAAATAAATAAATTCATAATACAAATAGCACGACCATTTCATGTCTATATGTACTGCTTGTCCTCAACCTAGAGACATAGGATAGGCAAGGGTGCCGATAGTGCTGTAGCACGATATACAAGTATATTTACGGAGTCTGGAAGAGAACCAGACTCTTCGTGTGTATTTTTGATGATCTCATAATACCATTACGAGCAATAACATTTACCGTGGAATAGTTTTCTAGCGATGCAAAAGAAAAGAAGCTAGTTGTATGTTCTTTATAAAACGTTAAATCTAACGACAACATTTATTAGCCGATTGTGATTTACAAGCTCATTTTAATTTAGTACTTTGCCTTTACTGTTTTAACTTCCGACGCCTCATGCAATGGGAATCGACACAATGTGGTCTGTGTTGATTTCGAGCCCCGGACTTGGTAAGGCGAGACTTGTGAAACACAATTTAGCTATCCTGACACACTATAGCGGCGATTGTTCAAAGAAAGGTATACGATATAAACATGCCACTCACAAATGACCTCTCATACAGAAACTCAAATTTGCACTCTCGCTTAATCTATCACTTCTATTTTTGGTAAAGTCATTCGGTCGAACCATTACTGACTGTTTATACTTTACAATGTGGCATTGTGTTTGTAATATATGGACTAACAAGACTGGCTTTCTGGACTTCCCAGTTGAAAAGAGACTTCTCTTTATCTCTTGAAAAGAATCCGCGTGTTGCAGATGACACACAAATAACGCTCTTTTACCGTGCTATTCTTTCTGGAAAATACCAGTATTTCCCTAGAGGTTACAAACTTTCTGTTCCATTGCGTGCTTCGAGATGTACTTTCCTGTAGTCTGACATTCTAAAATGGTCCATTGTGCTTAGTTACTGCTATTCCCCATCAAACTTCCATTTAACATGGCTATAAAATCAGCAACACTGAAAAAAAAAAAAAATGAGCATTTGTGTAACTGCATAGTCTCCGTGACCATATGGCATGCAGGATGGTGTATCGGATGTTGAAACAATGGCACTAGTTCTGTTCCACGCTACAGATGAAAGGCAACGAGGAATCGCGTTTACGTCTATAGTTTACCGAGTCTCGCAAGCTGTGTGCTGGACAGTTCTCTGGGAAATGGTAGCAAGAAGATGGAGAGCTGTACACCACTTCAAAACGGCGTTAACTGTATCACGATAGGGTACTTGGAGTGCAGAACAAGCAAGGATTAACATGTATAGATTGTGCATTTCAGAACATAAATGGGTGAGACGTAGCAGCGGTCGTGTATTGGCTAGACGTTTACATGCAGTCCCCGTGGTTATGGGTTCATTCTGCATCGAGATAGATTAAAATTTTGAAAATTGACTTGGACTTCCAGGCTGAAATGGATACCAGGAAATGTCTTGAAAAGTAAAGGCGGTCGGCGTGATACTGACCACATCATCCACCGAGTTTTGATTGGTCTATTTAAATATGGGTCCAGCACCGTACACTCAATGCTCGTAGGGTGGGTAAAAGGATCCGTTACTTACTACTAAATGGCTGACACAAGATTACTTGGTGACCAGATCAGGAGATTCATCTATACGTTTATTCAGATTGATTGATTGATTGATTGATTGATTGATTGAGGAACCGACATCACAGCATTCGGGGCATTCCCATAAGCGCTCCGTCCCCATCCTCAGCAGCCAGCGAAGAGTTCCAACACTAATAGTTCCAGTAGCAATCTGATTATATGTCCGTCTCGCCTTTCCTCTGAGCGTTGAGCGTCGACCAGATCTCCTCATCACTCCTCGCTGTTTCATTCTTGCCAGACCATGATGATCCATTTGCTCCTCCGAGGTGTACACGTGCTCCCACAAGGACACAACCACGTCTGCCTTGTCACGCATCAATCCTCCACCAAGTTTTGCAGAGCCAGCCAATCTGTCTGCCTGTTCATTCCCTAGCACACCAGCATGCCCCGGAGAAAAGATCCAGGGAATGCTTGCCACCCGTGACATCCGAAGCGAAGCAAGCGACTCTGCCCAAAGCTTGGCTGTCCTCACCTTCCTCAGCATGCTTTCTGAGTCAGTTACAATCACGATGTGTGTGTGTATCTTATTCTCCATCCAGCGGAAAGCTGCACTGACCGCCTCCACCTCCATTGTTAAGCTAGATGTTGTGGTATCAGATGCCAGGCTCTCCTGCACCAAACGTCGGCCATTAGCTTTTGCTAAGAACCCCCAGGCACTTCTCCTACCTCTCAACACCGACCCACCTGTGTAGATAATCACATCACCCGAGATAGCATTATCCTGAATTAGTTGCTGGATTTCCACTTCCGTGGCCCCTGCTGGCCACTCCCTGCACTCCCGGCTCAATGTGATTATAACTCTGCACAAGTCTGACTGCTCCGTTGGCACTCTGACCCACTCCTCTCCTCGCCTAATGTTCTCCAAGATGTACACCTTTCTGATCGTATCCTCCGCCTGAGCCATCCATGATTTCCCTCTTATCAGTCGCTGGCCCTTAACTGCGTCCAGCGCCTCATGCAACGGGTGATCTGTGTCTGCAGCTACTCTTAGGTATGCCTTCGCCTGCATCACCTTGAGCCTACCAGCAACAGTCGGCAGACCAAAGATGTAACGCATACACACTACTGTGGTGTCTCTGGTGCATCCCAGAATGACTCGCATAGCTTCGTTCTGTATGCACTCTAATTTCACCAGCTGACTCTTTGAGACAGTCAGCAGTCCTAGTCCATAATCAATCACTGAGAGGATGAAGTACTGGTATAGTGTGAAAAGCATTCTCTGCTCTGTGTCCATTGCAGCCATAGTTTTAAGTGCATTGAGTCGCTTTTGAAACCTTGTCACAACCGTCTCCACATGGTCCTTGAAGGATTTTTTTTTTTTTTTTTTTTTGCATATCCTTTACAGGACATTGCTGTCAACACCAGCATCTTTCAGCTGTATGTTGATTTCTTGGCAAGATTACGCTCAGTAGTTTGCCATTGCTTTCTGAGCGGCCGGCTCACATACCCTGTAAGTTACCGATGCGATTCGAACCACCGCTGATTCTTACCGTCATCACGTTAACCCACGAGAGTATACGAGATTACGTAGAAAAGTCATAACCTCTAAGCCACGAAGCCGGCCCTTGAAGGATAGGCTCCTGTAAAATGTGATTCCCAGATACTTCACTTTGTTCTCTCTGTTGACGCTTCTACCATCTATCCAGAGGCTTGGGACATCAACTCTCACAATCCTGTTGTCCAGAGAGCACCACAAAACAGCCGCCTTTTTCGGGTGGATGACAGCACTCATTTCAGTCAATCACTTTGTCTGCTGTTGCCTGTAGCTCCTGGGTTGTTTGCTCCCTATCTTTGTCCTTGACAATGTTTTATTTTCCCTATGTAAATGTAGCATGCACATTTGATGAATGAAAGATGAGTGATCGAAAGGGCCGAATGTAAGACGGGCCTGCGTGCCCAATTTGTTACCCTTTTAAAATAAAGTTTGTTCGTTCGTTCGTTCGTTCCGCTGCCTATATGCAAGAATATCATCTGCAAATGTTAGTATCCTTCCAACCCCTGGTGCTTCTAGGTTTGCAATCTTGCTCGTATACACGTTAAAGAGCACCGGTGAGATTGCAGATCTCTGTGGCAGTCCCGGGGTTAAAATATGTGGCCCTGAGGTCATGCACCCAGATACGTATATTCAGAGAAAGGAAAGAGTGGACTGCCTGGAATTGATTTCCTCTTGCCAAAGAAGGTTTGTTCAAAGATTTTCGCATACAGTTCAGTCATTGATCAAGGTTTCTCGCCATTAGGCTTAAGACAAGGAAAAGGAACGTTATAATTAAACACGTTAAAGCACCGACAAATGAATTAAAAGAAGGTGAAATTCTGGAGTTTTAAAGCCATGAGCTAGAAACCTTATAAGAGATGGAAAATACAGGAATCAAGTTAATCAAGGCAATTTCAATTAGAAATTTGCCTTTGAAAGTATTGAAGAGGAAGCAACGGCATTAGGTTTATTCGACATAAGACGCATAAAAGAAAAGAGATACTAATCGAATGTTATCTATACGACAATATTTCAGGGCATCCTTGCACCCTGTTTAGTTAACGTGCGAGAAAGCTCTATACTTTCACCTCGCTGATGGTCACTGAATGAACACAATTTACCACATCTTAACACAAGACAGATAGTGGACATGTATAACATCCACAAAGACTCTGCCCAGAGCAGACTATGACACAGATAATGTGCTGCTTGCTACATACTTAAAGACATAACTGAAATAATGATACAAAGAGCTCGGCCATTACGGTTCGGTGTAATCGGCATACCACCTGAATGTATAAGATAACATTGAAGTAAACAATCAACATGAAGCGTTGATGGCTATTCATTAAGACATGAGTCCAGATAAGTTAGCTACACAATCGTGAGACAATCTCACCCCAACAGCACAAACATGATGCCTAAATATGGTACAAGAAGCAGAGATGTATCCCAGAGGAATCATTCAAGCTACTAGAAGACAGAGAAAAATGCATGGAAGCGATGAATCTACAGCCCTCTTCCAAAGAAAGAACATGTAAAATGTACACCAACTACCGTTACCATTGCACTAAGAAGTCTGCTAACAAATAATTCCTCTTGTGAATCAACGTGTAGCGGATTGAAGGGCATTAGGATAGGAGTTACAAGAAGTATAGGTATGTTTAGACAGGGCTTGGGAACTAGGGGCCTTATCTACATTATGAGGACCATCGTTACGAAATGCAGATAGTGCAATGTAGGTTTCAAAATTGTTTCATAGGTGACAATAAGACCTTCGACAGTGTACAACATCATCATGTGTGGAACATCGGGAGAGAAATGGGCTGTGCAGGATATTTGATTCGCTTACATGAACCATTGTATCATGAATAACAAACAGTTGTCAGAGTAGCTGATGAAACATCAAATGGGTTTGAATTGCAACGGGGATTAAAACAGGGTTGCATTCTCTCCCATAACCTGTTCAATATCGATGAAGACAATGTAATGAGAAGCATAACAGTGATGAGTCCTGAGGCAATTTTCAACCATGCATATTTAGTGGAAACACATTTCCATAACTCGGAAGTGCAGATGATACGTTTCTCCTCTCAATCAATGCCAAAGTATTTAAACAGCTAACATTGCCTATTGAAACCAACACAGTGAAGATCACAGTATTTTCTTTTTACATAACAAAATTATAATGTCCACAGACAAAAGCACGTGTCACGAAAACATTACAATCAGCACTGTCGCATACTAATTTAGAAAAAGAAATACAATATGAGAGAGTGCTAAACATGCAGAGGTATATCACTCCTGAGTTATATAGTTAAAATGTACGCAAAACTATTGAGACAAAGAGCTAGACCCATAGTTGAACAACAGTTAAGCAAAGAAGAATTTGGTTTGAGGAAAGATAAAAGTTGCACTAATGCACTATTCACACTTAGACAAATATGTTGGGGTGGGGATGAACCATCGAACACAGTGCCCAGCAGAATATCGTGTTTGAAGATCAGAAAAAAGACTTTCGATAGAGTAGATAGATACAAATTATGGATAAAATCTTAGCCATGCACCACTGAGCCAAAGTGCAATAAGAGCACAAGAAGATATATATCTGTTATGTTCACAGTCAATACAAGAAGAGTAAGACAGGGATTCGTGCTCTCTCCTCTGCTAGTTAATATCTGCATAGACAATATCCAAAGAAAATTTTGAACTCTTTACTTCAGATGAGTTGCGTTGAGTTGAGTTGAGTTGAGTTGAGTTAAGAACCGACATAACTGCACTCAGGACATTCCCATACGTGCTCCGTCCCCTCGTTCAACAGTCAGCGAAGAATCATACTACTAATCGTTCCAGAACCCCTGTCAATCCCCCGCAATCTCATTCTTTCCACAGATGAAAGAACACATTCACCCTTTATTTGTAGACGATTAGTGTCTGTTTGATAGGACCCTACAGTACTGGTACTATATGTCAGGGCATTACCACACCTTCAGTTCATATGTCACTCCACTGCTCAACAGTACTGGTACTATCTGTCACATCATTACCACACTTTCAGTTCCACATGTTATTCCATTACTCCACAGTACTGGTACTGTTTGTCACGGCAATACAACCTTTAGTTCCACATGCCACTCTAATACCCAACGACACATTCTGCCACGACACTACCACACCTTCGGTTCCACAACTGCGGACAGATATGAACAATACATGGATCTTCAGAAATATAGGTCAAACTATTACCAGATAGAGTGCCGATCTACAATAAACAAGCTCAGACAAAACTTCGCGCCCAATTGTTTACCACATACCTGATCATATAGTCATGAAAGTAGTCAGCCTGTAGGATTATTAGGGAATGCAAATTAAGTATTCAGACAGTCTATGGGGTGGGGAAAATGGGGTGTAGGAGGATTACTTCTCACATGTTTTTGACTTTCCAGTGCAAACTATTACTTTTGCAGGTAACATCGGTTGGGGAAAGGGGGGGGGGGGGGGGGTTTGGAGACATATTCGAATCGATCAATCAATCAGGTGCCGTCTCCGCAATGAAGGTTGGCTGCAATGGATCTCCAACACTGTCTGTCTCTCGCCTTGACTGTACATTCTGTCAGGCTGATGTTCGTCCATCTCTTGTTGTTATCCTCCCACTTGTATCGTTGTCTACCTCTTGCTCGCTTGCCCTCAACCTTGCCTTCCAGTATGGTTTTTATAAGAGTATCATGTCTTTTAATGTGGCTAAAATATTTCACTTGTCTCCTCTTTATTTCTTTCATCAACTCTCTCTTCATTCCCAGTTTTTCTAGGACCTCTGCATTTGATTGTTTTTGTTTCCATGAAATACGACCTATTCGTCTGTATATCCACATCTCCAGGGCTTCTATGCGACTTTCTAGCTGCTTGTTCAATGTCCAGGATTCCGCGGCATACGGTAGTGTTGAATATAGGTAGCATTTGACAATTCTCGTTTTCATTGCGTTATTAATCTCTCTAGATGTTAATACTTATTTCATGCCGTTGAAAGCATTTTTGGCCATTCCTATTCTCATTTTGATTTCTATTTCACTTCTGCCATCATATGTTATTATATGTCCAAGATAAGAGAAACTTGTTACTTGTTCTAGTATCTGCCCGTTTACTGTGATGTTCATTGATGGCCTTTCCTTTTCACTGCTAATTATCATAGTTTTTGTTTTTTGGATGTTAATATCTAAGCCACATTCTGCACTGAATGCCTGTTTACTTGTTTCACTAGGTCTTGTAACTCTTGCTCACTTTCTGCTAGTAACACGGTATCGTCAGCATATCTAAGATTGTTTATGATTCTTCCATTGATGTTGAGTCCAGGCATTTCAATTTGTTTAAAAAAATTTTCTGTGTATAGGTTGAAGAGCTTGAGTTTCTCAATGACCCTGAGAGCTATGCCGGCGGTAGCGTAGCTACCAGCAGGGCCTCCCAAGCCGGACAGGTCAAAGGGTAGAGAACAGACAAAGAGAAACACCCTGGTCCTCGAGGTTGGGGGTTGAAGCGTGGGGTTAACATCCCCACCTTTGTAAAAACCTTTCTTTGTTACGAAACAAATACATGAGCCTCGATATAGGACTGACTTATCTGGACAACGACCTTGGAACGTTAAAGGACTTTTGAGATTTGGAACATGGAATGTACGGACACTATTTCGAGCTGGAGAGGCCGAAGAACTAACCCGGGAGCTGATTGAATATCAAATGGATATAACAGCAATTCAAGAAATAAGGTGGCCAGGAGAGGGTACTTTAGAGCAAAATGGAATGATTATAATATATGGAGGAAACACCCAAAATAAACATGAATTAGGAACAGGATTTGTCATAAAAAAAGAGTTATGGGGGAACGTTTTAAACTTTAAAGCTTTTAATGACAGGATTAGTAAATTACGAATAAAAGGTAAATGGAAAAATATAACGATGATTAATGTACATGCACCTACTGAAGAGAAAGAAGATGATATTAAAGAAGACTTTTATAATGATCTGGAAGATGTCATAGAAGAAACCCCCAAACAGGACATCCTGATTGTGCTGGGAGACTTCAATGCAAAAATAGGTAGAGAGCAAACTAATAAAAAAGTGGCCGGTATGGAAAGCCTACATACAACTTCAAATGATAATGGATGGAGAGTCATCAACCTGGCAGAAGCCAATGGACTGCAGATTAGCAGTACCAGACTACAAAGAAAGGATATACACAAACAAACTTGGAAATCATGTGACAAGAGAACCTATAATCAAATAGATCACATTTTAATTAACAACAGAAATGCATCAAACATACAGCAAGTCAGAAGTTATAGAGGAGCTGAGTGCCACAGTGACCACTTCCTCGTTGGAGCAAAATTTAAAATAAAACTTAAGAGAGCTTTCTGTACTAAATTACAAAGATTACACCCAACATATAACAGAGAAAAACTGCAAGACATTACAGTCAAAGAGAAATTTACAGATGAAATAAAATGTAAACTTGAAACTCTGCAAAACCCTTTGGAGGAAAGCATTGACCAAACTTGGTTGAACATCAAGAATACAATTCAGTCTACCGCAGAAGAATGTCTCGGTGTGTTAACCACGCATAGAAAGAACAGATGGTTCAATCAAAAATGTGAAGAAGCAGTCATTAGGAAGAAGAATGCCAGACATGTATGGTTAAATGACATCAATAACATCCAAAAGGAAGAGCATTATAGAAATGAATGTAAAGAGGCTACAAAAATAGTCAGACAGCAGAAGCGAGAATATATGAGTAATATAATCAAAGATATGGAAACTAATCACCAGAAAAATGAATCCAGAAAATTTTTTAAAGAACTGAAGTCAATGAAACGAGGGCACCAACAAAACACATATGGTTTAAAAGACAAAAATGGGAATATGATAAATACCAATGAGGAAATGTGCAACACATGGAAAGAATATTTTATTGAATTACTAAATTGTGAAGCTCCAAGTAACATTTTCTCACAGGAAGAGGTTCTAACATGCGAACCACAAATTGAAGAACCTACATTTGAAGAAATCCTATATGTAATCACACGACTTAAAAACAATAAGGCAACTGGGACTGATGGAATTGCTGCTGAATTTATAAAGGCAGGTGGCCATGCATTACATCTAAAGCTATACGAACTAATAATAAAAATCTGGAGGACAGAAGAATTACCCCATGACTGGAAAGAGTCATTATTGATACCTATCTTTAAGAAAGGAGACAAGTTCCAATGTGGAAATTATAGAGGAATATCACTACTGTCCACAAGCTATAAGATACTATCCGCAGTATTACTAAATAGACTAAAACCATATTCAGAAGACATATTAGGTGACTACCAGGCGGGTTTTAGACAAAACAGATCAACAATAGATCAGATATTTATCTTACGACAAATAGCCGAGAAACATTGGGAATATAAAAGAGATCTCCATAACATTTTTGTGGATTTTAAAAAGGCTTATGATAGTGTCCATAGGAATAGTCTATGGAATGCTATGCAGGAATTTGGAATACCAAGGAAGTTAATCAACATGACCAGACTATGCATGGAAGATACTTATAATATAGTAACATATAAAGGCAGGAAATCAGACCCCTTCCAAATAACATCTGGCTTGAAACAGGGTGATGCACTATCGCCGCTACTCTTCAATCTGGCTCTAGAGAAAGTTGTAAGGAAGGTAAAGGAGGAATGTGATATTGGAGGAACATCCAAGCTGCTTGGTTATGCAGATGATATAGATATTATAGGGCAAAGTGAACAAAAGACATTGGAAATATTGACTCACTTAAAGGAAAAAGCCCAACAGATGGGGCTGGTTATCAACCAAGATAAGACAGAATATATGGTAATTTCAAGAGACGGAATGGCTAGAAACTCTGGCCACATACAAATAGATAATATGACCATTAAAAGAACGGAAACATACAAATACCTGGGTACGATCTTCAACTGCTCCAACATCATAAGGGAAGAAATACAAACTAGAATCAACTCTGGAAATAAGATATACTATGCACTACAACATCTACTAAAATCAAAGGCGCTATCTCGTAACACCAAAATCACAATATACAAAACACTGATCAGACCAGTTGTGCTGTATGGCTCTGAAACCTGGAGTACAACGAAAGAAGACGAAGCCTTGCTACAAACCTTTGAGAACACAATTTTAAGACGCATCTTTGGACCCATTAGGGATACACAAAGTGGAGAGTGGAAAAGAAGAAGTAACAAAGACATTTATGATCTGTTTAAGTCCCCGCTAATCACTGGTATCATGAAGGCTAATAGACTGCAATGGCTGGGGCATATAGAAAGAATGGAAGATAATAGGGAAACAAAACTCGCTTACACTCAGGAAATAAATGACCGTAGACCCCGAGGTAGACCAAGAAGGCGGTGGAGAGATAATACATGTACAGACCTACAAGCACTTGGAATCAACGACTGGCAAGAGAAGGTCCACCAGAGAGACGAATGGAGACGGATTGTATTTGCAGCAAAGAACCTCAATGCCTCGGAACGCTGAAGAAGAAGAATAGGTTGAAGAGGTTTGGGGACAGTACACAAGCCCTGCCATACTCCTCTTTTTATCTCTATAGGCGACGAATAGTTATTACCACATCTAATAGACGCCACTTGTTCCCAGTACAAGTTACTAATAACTCTGATGTCCTTTCCGTCTACTCCTATATCTTGAAGGCACGTAATTAGTCGTTCATGTTGTACTCTATCAAAAGCTTTCTTGTAGTCTATAAAACAAACACATATACTTTTTTGAACTTCTATATATTTTTCATTTAACATCCTCAAACAGATAATTGCTTCTCTGGTGCCGCTGTTTTTGCGGAATCCAAATTGTTCTTCAGCTACTTCCTCATCTATTTTATGTTGAATTCTTTCTTGTATGACCTTGAGCAGTATCTTAGTTATGTGGCTCATTAAGCTAATAGTTCTGTAATCCTCACAATCAACAGCTCTTGGCTTCTTCGGTAGTGTGATGAAAATGGATGTTTTCAAATCCTTGGGGATGAACCCAGTATTATATATATATATATATATATATATATATATATATATATATATATATATATATATATATATATATATATATATATATATATATATATATATATATATAATTACACAATTCTGTGATAGTTTCAATGCCAAAGCTGGATAAGGATTTTATCATCTCTGTTATCATCTTGTCAGGACCTGCAGCCTTTCCTTCTTTCATCTTTTTAATAGCCTTTTCTACTTCAGCCGTTAGTATTTTTGTCTTGAGTATTATACAAGTTGTCTATTGACCCTGTTGTCCCATAATAAATCTTCTGTGTACTCTGTCCATCTTTTTATTATGTCAGTGTTGTTAATGATAATTTCTCCATATTTTCCTCTGATACAACCGTTTCCTGTTATATTATTTTTCTTCTTTGTAAATCTTTTTATATGTTCATGTAATTCTTTCGAGTTGTGTTTTATTTCCATATCCTCTATTTCTTTGCAATGGTTCTGCAGCCACTCCTCTTTGGCAACTCTGCACATGTGACGTATTTCTCTATCTATTACTATATACTCTGGAGTGTTCTGTGCTTTCTTTCTTTGAGATATTTTACTCAAGATTTCATTGGTTATCCATAATTGATTTTTCTTATTAATATTCTCTGGTAAGCTGGTATTTGCAATCTGAATACTAGTTTTCCCATTTTGGGAAACATACACTTTCCCATTTTGTATTAATTTTATCCTCGGGATTTTCACGTCGATATTGTTCCATACTTTCAATGATTAGCCCATCATATCTATTTTTGACTTCAACTAGGTATAGTTGACTTATTTCTGGTTGTTTAAATGCCGATATATCTACTTGATGTGTCTTCGATTTCCTTATTCTTGGGTTTTTAAGTTTTATTTGTAATTTTAAAACTACAGGATTATGGTCAGAGTTGATATCATGACCAGGGTATGTTTCTCGTAATCTCTCGTAATGATCTCCTCCTGAATTAATGAATACGTAATCTTCTCTCCTTATATAACTTGTATCTGTCCATCTTGTTTCAGATACGCCCAAGATATCTAAATTCATGTTTTTTGCCTCTGCAATAAGATTATCAAACTTCTCTGCTTGATATAAGGTGGTTACGTTCTACGTACCAATTCTCAGACTTCTCCTTCTAGTTTCACACTTTAGTTAGTTCAGTGTTTCCCAACTTTTTTTTGTGCTATGCCCCACCTAAGCCTTTCTAAAATTCTTATGCCCCCCCCCCCTCACCTAACATATACATTATTTTTGATATTCAAAAATTGAAATGTTCATTAAAGAAACTTGAATGATAGGTTTTAGGAAGAAATCGATAGGAAATTATTGAGCAAACACAGTAAGTAAATTTTCAAAGCATATAATGGAGAACTGAAATTCAAGTACAAAATAATTTTAATGAAAGATTTTTCTATACTATTTAAATTATTAGTAATTATTTATTATTTAAATTTAGTGAGATCCTTGCGCTTGACGCTTGCTGCAAAGAGATTTTATGTCAGGTTCTAATTTAGTTAACTTTAGTCTCAAGTCTTCCCGTTTTGTTATATCCAGCCGATTTCTTCCACTTTCGAATTGCCCCCCTTAACAATCGAATTGCCCCCCTGTGGGGCGTGGGCCCCACGTTGGGAAACACTGAGTTAGTTAGTTAGTTAGTCGAGGTTCCAACTTCACGGCAACGGGTCGTCCCCATTATGCTCCATTCCCGTGCCAGCGAATATCACACAAAATGCTCCCCACTATCTAATGTGAAAAGTGTAATAGACATGAGTCTCGGCAATCCAACAGCCCGCATAGGTACAATGTGCGTAATGACGCCGTCAGAATGCCAACACAAATTTCATCCACGAATACCACAGTTCATCGTCGATGGACTCAGCAGTCACCAGAAAGACCTCATTGACCCGGGTGTTCTCACATGGCTCGGTCTTTTACCGCAGGGCGACCCGCCGAAAGTCTCGCACAAAGCACGAACTCCGCAGCTTCAGCGCCGACTCCCAGGAGTCTCCAGAAAAATGCACTCGTGAACCGAAAGGGCAAATCAGTCAATTCAGCAACCGCCGGTAGCCATTGTTCTGAACATGAAGATCACTGTACAGAACAGATGTAAAAGCATTCCATGCGAATTTCACAGCTCACGTTGTCGCCCACGCATTCACTCAGTAGCAGGGCGGCGGAACCATGTACTACCAGTCCAACATGAGGAAAATGCGATTGCAAACCGTAGCCACAAGCATAAACATGCCACAGGCCCCAACGGTTCAATGCCTAACCACCATGCTGGCAACCGGAAGTCCTTGAATCACACTTTGTTGAAACCTTAGTATAGTGTATAGTTACTCTGACAACGAACACACCCACACACACCCACACCACACACACACACACACATACACACACACAGACACACACTCAGGCACACACTCAGGCACACACACACATACACACACACACATATATATGTTTTCCAGTCAACTCCAGCATTTATTGGTTGCTAGTGATTTCTGTCTATAAATGTCCTAAAGCACAAACCTGCCATGGGTTAGTGATGTCATAAGGCCATCACATTATGTAGGCCTGAATGCACCGATGAGTGGATGGCTAGTCTTTCTAGGCATTATTTACGTTCAGTAGTTTGTCATTGCTGGTCTCCCTGGTCTAGAGGTTACACAACTTTCTCTGTAATCCTGTATACTCTTGTGTGCGAGAATTGTTAACGGTTCTCTCCGCGTCGGTAACTTACGGGGTATTGAGCCGGTCGCTCAGAAAGCAATGGCAACCTACTGAGCGTAATCTTGCCAAGAAATCAACAATCAGCTGAAAGATGCTGATGTTGACAGCGATATCCTGTAAAGGATAAGCTAAACAAACAAACAAAAAAAGTTTGCCATTGCGTTCTGAGCTGTTAATTCTCACGCCATCGAAATTAACGCAAAGCGATCTGCTCCCAAATTACCTGCAGTAGATTTCGACGCCTGGACCCGGTATGTCGGCGAATTGTAAAACTGAGTTCATAAATCCCTAAGCCACAGACTACCATCTGACAAGTAAATACGCCAATTTATCTAGGTCATTTATGCAAGTTTGATTGGTAGTCTCTCCTAGCCCAACACACCCTTTTTATCTTTAATCCATGTTTATTTCTGGGTTTTCCCAAATTTCTCTCGTCATCGTGTCATGCTGTCAGTTGTAAATATTTCACTTGATATTATAACGGTAATTCGCTCTAATTACTGACATATAAAGTATGTATTACTATTTGTCATATTCTTGTCATATTCCTGGCAGATATCCTACTGTTGGGTATGGTTTTCTAATCACTGACTTAGTGGACGCGCTAGCGAAGTTGGTAGAACACTGCGCTGATAATGTCATGAGCACTGTCGGACGAGAGTCCCACTCCTGGGCTCGACTCTGCCAAGTGAGGAAACTACTGGCCATCTATTGTCCGTGCATTCAGACCTACAACATATGATGGCTCTGTCACATCAAAGACATAGCAGGATATTGCTTCTGGACACATTGTCAAAACAAATACTGACTTATTAAGTATGTATTATTGATTGTCCTATTCCTAGTAACAAAGGAAATCAATTAGGAAACCAGTTGAGACCACTTAGACAGTTACATAAATAAACACACATAGTATTGTTTGGCGCTCACAGAAGTACACTTGTTCCTGCAGCGAGGCTTTGTTGCCATTTGGAGGTGACAGGTTCAAATCCCGGTCGGTATCTATAGCTTTCAACTTTTATGTTGTCTAGTGCGTCCTCTAGTTTCTATTTCCTTCTTCTCCTTCTGTGAGCGCCAAACAATATTCCTAGTAAGCATACTGGTTTTTGCTTTGGTATTCTGTTTTAACATTCCTGCTTTTATGTGTATGTTTAATGAGTCAACTGGATCCAAATATATTGATTGCTAGGGGACAAAGATATTAAAAGGACATCAACATTGTTATTTCACTACACCGATCAGTTGCACTCAAAGAAATTGTAAACTCCTGGGCATAACATTGCCCAGTACATTAACCTGAGTTTTGGGTTGATGGCAAAGTGCTGCAACGTTCATTTGGTCTCATATTAAGGTGGCCCAGTTTGTCAGGGCCCCACAGGGCCCACTTGAAACGGGGTGTTCTGAGACTCTGGCCTGAGTGTGTATAGTACGCCTCTGTGTCAATATTATTCTCAAATACTTTGTGTGAAACGCATTTACAATATTCGTCTATTATAATTCCATTGTTTATTATTGTTTCACTGTGTGGGTATATTCGTGTATTTCGTACCGGGCAGTTTACTGTCCGAGAAAACACAACAGGAAATATGTTCTAATTCCAGTTCATTCAACCCTAGTTGCGCTGTTTCTGATATGAAAGCCAAACACGTACTTAGCTATTTATGTCTCGACACTTCGGTGTTCTAGTCGGGTTGTAGTTTTGAAACATACCAACGTGCGTGCTAGCGCGCGGAATGACTTACAGGGAGGACGTCAGCCGTTAAGTCAAGCAGACCTGTAGCGGGTCATGTGTTGATGGAATGCAGTTGTAACAATCCCAGGCACATGGGGATCTCAAAGTTAGTTGTGTGCCCTTTAACCGGGCGTAGCGGACAACCCAGGTATTTTGAGGGCGGGGGAAAGAGAGAGGGGGTGCTTATGAATTTCTAGGCAATTTTACCGTCACTAGATTATCATTGCCTGTCTCCCTGGCGAAGGTGTTAAAGACGTTGTTCGTAATCCCGTATACCCTAGTACGAAACACAGCTGCGCGAGATTTGGCAGCAGATCACGTCGCGTTGATTGCTTACGGAGGTATGTGAGCCGGTCCTTCAGAAAGCAATGGCAAACTACTGAACGTAAATCTTGCCAAGACATCAACATCATCTGAAAAATTCTGGTGTTGAGTGCAATGTCCTGTAAAAGAAATGCGAAAAAAAATGTTTATCATTGCTTTCTGAACGGCCGACGCTCATAGCATTATGACTAATAACTCCACAGTCGTCTTTAGCTGATTTCGAACGCTCGACTCGGTATGTCGGGGAATTGTGAAACTGCGTTCACTAGGCCACAGACGCTAGCTAGAGCAAAACAATCCGATCGAATAAGCCCCTATCGAGGCTCAAATTTCGAATAATTAAACGTTAGTTGCATATCCTTTACAGGACGTCGCAGTCAATACCACATTTTGTTGTTGTTGTGATATCTTGGCAAGTTTACGTTCAGTAGTTTGCCATTGCTTTCTGAACGAATAGTAAAATATGCCCTCAAAACATTCTGTTAGGTTTGAATTTGGATCCTCGCCGATACTACGGTGTTTGTGCTGTGTGGTGAGATTCTCAGTGTGATCTGTGGTCGGAGGCTGAAACACACATGGAGATATCCGAGCGCATCAAGGAGATATGTGTTTGTCCGTCAATAATGATGATGAACATTTATTTCATCCAGTGGGATTACAAGTTTGCAGCATTGAGTTCTAAGATGGCTGGTAAAACCTATTTTGGCTCAAAATGTTCTTTGTCAATGTGGGCGACGATTGCTTGACTTCCAGGAGGAAATCTCCTGCAGTGTTTTACTTTTTTATTTTATTTTATTTATTTATTTATTTATTTATTTATTTTATTTTATTTATTTATTTATTATTATTATTATTATTTTTTTTTTTTTTTTTTTGGGGGGGGGGGTCCAGCTTTTGTTTTTATCGCAGCTCTTGCAGACTTGTTTGCTTCACAAGTGACTACACCATTGAGTATTGATGTGCGCCACGAATTTCAGTGTTTGGCAGCAGTCTACCAAGTGTCGTGATGAATTCCAAAAGCTTTTATATACATCTTCAGCGTGTATGTAAAGCGTTTCCTCTGGCCTCCTTAGGAGTGTTTATAACAGCGCAGCTCACCGTAAAAAATTCATTTACGGAGCGTGTGATCTGGCATGCGAGTGACGTGACCAGCCAATCGAATCTGATTCTTCATTGGTATAGTGCGGATACTGGGCATGGACGCTCTTTTCAGGACTTCAATGTATCAAGGAGATACTTTACAAGCCAATGCAAACCAACATGGAAGGTTTCCTTTCGTATTATCCCGTCTACTGACAGCTCGATTACTAAAGAAGGTTTAGTTGATTAGTTGGATGGTTAACTAGTTGATCAGTTGGTTTCTTGGGTAATACCTTGTCTAGCTGCTTGGTTGGCCCATTTCCCCCTCCCGCCACACAAAAACAGCATGGGCGAAGGATTAAGATGATTTGGGTTACGGTCATTTTTTGTGAAAAAGAAAATAAATTCAACACAACTTGTTGAGGATTTGTGCTTTTCAAGTTATACAGCAGTATTGTCAAACGGATTTCAGTTCATCATCATTCAGTGCCTTGCCGACTGGCGTAAACGACAATGTCTCTCCACAAATTGCGATCCTCTACGGCATGGATCAATTTGTGTGTTGACTCTCTTCCATGCTGATACACAAGACTGTCAAGAATCTTCTCACGTTGTCTTTCTCTGTCTCTTTTTCAGCCAATCTTTCTGGTTGCCACAATATGTTCCAGTGTTTGTGTTCTCATAATATGGCCAACAGACGATGACTGCTTCTTTCTGATATTTGTGATAAGTTGTCTTTGCGGCTCAGTTTCCCTCAAAACGTACAGATTGCACATTTTGGCTGTCCAATTAATGTTCTTCATTCTTCTAAACAACGACATCTCCAAGACTTCCAGGGATTTGTTCGCCTGTTTACTAATTGTCTAGGATTCGCCACCGTATGTTAAAATTGGTTATGTGTAACATGCAAGAACTCGTTTTCTCACTTTCAAGGACATTGATATATTGCACAAAACGTTCTTCATTTGAAAGAATGCAGTTTTTGTTTGTCCTATTCTGTTCTTTATCTCAGCGATGCGTCTTCCATCTGTTATCCATGGATTCCTGTTAGTATTGCATTACTTGACTTTGTCCATAGCAAATGGTAAGATAACAGACTCCCACGTCATACGAAGCTGTATGCTATACGATTTCAATGCTGTTTCAGAACGAATAAGACCAGGAAGGCACCCCTTGCTAGATAACTGCGTTGAAATATGGAATATTTAAGAATGCGCTTTACTATTCAAGTATGCGTCTATGGATTACGGGTTAGTGAAACACAGTATCACAATTCCCAAACATTCCGAGTTAGTCGAAATCAGCTGTTGGCGAATTGGAAGCAGATCGCTTTGTGTTGTATTAAATGGTATGAGTTATCGGCCGTTCAGAAAACAATGGTAAAATGCTGAAAGCAAAATTGCGTAACAAATCACAAATAGCCAATAAATATTGGTGTTGATTAGAATGTGCAGTAAAAATCATGCAACTAACTTTTCCTGTTCAAAGGAGAGGTAGGGGACCTCCTTCCCTCCGCTAGACTCAGGAAAGGTAGAGTACATATTTAGCCCCAAATAGGTTAATTTGAAGCCAAATTGGCATGTTACAGCGTGAACTTGAGAGCCACCGACACATAATTGTTGGTTATGCCTCAAGTTTGCAATGGTAGGCAGAGGATGTCTTTACAGTGACAATGGCTACGATCATCGACCAGTATGGTCACTGCTAAGATAAAAACCAATGGCAGATAACCTTTTTTACAAATGCTTGCAAATATAACGCAGTCAGAGAAAGTATGGAAAAAGACTGTGTTTTGGGAATAAAGTTCTGCACTTAATGATGATGATATAGGTTAATAATGTAACTAGTCCAGTTACTTAACTGATTCTCCTAAATAAATGAATAAAACATGTGCTCTATTTGTTCACGAATTCCAACACTTTTTGTGGGAGTAGCCCACGAGTCACGATGCCCTTCTCTGGTTCATACAGACCTGACAACACTCATCGGCCACAGCTGTGTGGGTTGATGCAAATAAGAAAAAGATGATATACTTCACCGTGATCCTGTGACAGTGGATAATATAACTAGCTGTCTTATATAAGTGCAAGAAAACTAGGAGCGCCGGTGTGCACGTTAAACATATTTGGCAGTTGGTAATTAAAATTTAGGTCCATGCTGTATGGCGTTGGTCATCATATCTTACTTCTTCTTTATTTAGTCCACGCTGTGTGGCGTTGGTCATCAACTCATACTTCTTCATTTAGTCCACGCTGTGTGGCGTTGGTCATCATATCTTACTTCTTCATTTAGTCCACGCTGTGTGGCGTTGGTCATCATGTCTTACCACAGTTCTCTGCTTCATGTTTGAAAAAAAAAAAAAAAAACAAGTAAAAACCCCTTTGCATGCCTTAAGCGCATCGGCTAGACCCATATTTTATAGACCACTCGGTGGCTGGTGTGATCAGTATTACATATTTTATAGACCACTCGGTGGTTGGTGTAGTCAGTATTACATATTTTATAGACCACTCGGTGGCTGGTGTGATCAGTATTACATATTTTATAGACCACTCGGTGGCTGGTGTGATCAGTATTACATATTTTATAGACCACTCGGTGGCTGGTGTGATCAGTATTACATATTTTATAGACCACTCGGTGGCTGGTGTGATCAGTATTACATATTTTATAGACCACTCGGTGGCTGGTGTGATCAGTATTACATATTTTATAGACCACTCGGTGGCTGGTGTAGTCAGTATTACATATTTTATAGACCACTCGGTGGCTGGTGTGATCAGTATTACATATTTTATAGACCACTCGGTGGCTGGTGTAGTCAGTATTACATATTTTATAGACCACTCGGTGGCTGGTGTGATCAGTATTACATATTTTATAGACCACTCGGTGGCTGGTGTGATCAGTATTACATATTTTATAGACCACTCGGTGGCTGGTGTGATCAGTATTACATATTTTATAGACCACTCGGTGGCTGGTGTGATCAGTATTACATATTTTATAGACCACTCGGTGGCTGGTGTAGTCAGTATTACATATTTTATAGACCACTCGGTGGCTGGTGTGATCAGTATTACATATTTTATAGACCACTCGGTGGCTGGTGTGATCAGTATTACATATTTTATAGACCACTCGGTGGCTGGTGTAGTCAGTATTACATATTTTATAGACCACTCGGTGGCTGGTGTAGTCAGTATTACATATTTTATAGACCACTCGATGGCTGGTGTGATCAGTATTACATATTTTATAGACCACTCTGTGGCTGGTGTGGTCACTATTACACCCGCTGCCTTTACTTCCCAGGACAATCTTGGTATATATTTTAGGATCGACCTGGGAGACCAACTTTTAAAATCAAAATTCGCCCAGTTGCGGCTCGAACCCATGACCACCTGGTCGGTAGGCGAGTGTCTATCCACTACGCTACCGAGGTTTCCCCTGTCTCTTGTGCTGCCAGTCATTTATTATACTGCTGTTCCTCCATGCCATGTCTATCCACTACGATACCGCGGTACCCTCTATCTCTTGTGCTGGCAGTCATTTATTATTCTGTTGTCCCTACATGCCAAAACGTCAAACTGTCTAGCATCTTTTCTTTTGGTCTCCCACTGCCTCTCCCCCTTTCCACCAGCTTTCCCGATGTCACGACATACTCCAGATTTCCTCTTCTCTTGACATGCTCACACATTGTGAACTGTCCTCTTCTTATGCGAGTAACCAGTTCTCTTTGTCAGTTAAATTATTTCAAAATATCTTAATTTCTCCTATAATCCGTCCGCAATGTTCTCATCAGTATTCTATAAATCTACGCCTCCATGGCCCCCTCATTAATCCTCACTTGTCTGCTTCCATAATTTGATAGATAACTTAATACACATATATTGCAGAAAGTGAGCAGTGTTAAGTATCTGGATGCACTGCTGTAGGGAGGTGGAAATGTAATGACAGAAATTACAAGAAGAACAAGAACTGCCCTGCTAAAACGTAAGAAATTAAAACCCTTATAGATTCGGAAAAACAGAACAAATGAAATTAATAACATGAACTATTTTGGGCATATTAAAAGACTTAAATATCTGAAAAAGAAATTATGGACGGGGGTTACTGGGGAGAAGGAGAAGAGGGGGATAAAAAAGTGGATGGATTCAAGATGTGATAGATAATGTGCACATGACAGCACATCTGGCTTATGATAGAGAGCGATTTATAAAGAATGTTATGGGAGAAATGTTCTACATAAGACAGACCACTGGATGAATGGATGACGCACATGCAGGCGCGCGCACACACACTAGAAACAAATTATTCTCTTCTGCTTATACTTTCAGACGTAAATATCCATAAATGCAAATAAAGCAGCAGTCAATGTGAGCTTGCTGAGATCTTCTTCTTCTTCTTCTTCTGCGTTCATCCGGTTTTTTTTTTTTTCGGATGTGATTGCGTTGTGCCTGTTTACAGCAGAGCTGTGTTCTTGCGCCGTTAGGCCGACACATCCGATTCTGCGGGCATTATTTGACCGGGTTAACCTTCCCGGGGGTTGAGATCTCCATAGAGCATATCCTCAAATGGAGCAATTTTCTCTGTTCTACATATGTTGTGCACTCCCGCAACAAATATTTCGCTGTCATCTTACCAGTTCCACAGTTACATTTACCGGTACCTCCTAAAGTGAGTTTGTTAAACATGTGGTAACATATTCAGTCACAGACTCACACCCACTCACATGCCCACACACATGCCCACACACACACTAAACATCACAAACACAACTAGATAGTTTTACGCTTAGGACACCTCAGCTCACACTTCCTGATCATGCGTTCATAGACTGAATGAGCTAGAACCAAGTGGAGATTGAATTTATTTTATTATAATACATATGACACAGCCCCTAAAGTATCATACTACTTTAGGAGATCAAACATACTTTCATGGACATGAACAATCATCTGTAGACTTGAAAGCACTACACTGTCACTGACATCAATAATCATCTGCAGACGTGACATTGACAATCATCTGCAGATTTGAAAGTGCTCTTTTGTCATTGATAATAACAATCATCTGCAGACTTGAAAGAACTGTGCTGACATTGAGACTAACAATCGTCTAAGTCTTGAAAATGCTCTGTTGTCATTTACATTAACAAAATTAACAATCTTCTACAGACTTGAAAGAGCTGCATTGTTTTCACTGTAACAAATTTCTACAGACTTGAAAGCGCTCTGTTATCATTGACATTAACAATTTGTAGCAGACTTGAAAATGTTCTGTTGTCACTGACATTAACAATTTGCTGCAGTCTTTTTAAAGTGCTCTGTTGTCGCTGACATTAACAATCTTCTGCAGATTTGAAAGAGCTGCATTGTTTTCCATCCACCCATCATGTGCCATGCCAGTAAGCGTGGGCGGTCATGTTTTGCCATCTCACTCGATCATCAGAGTCGTGGATCAGCTCCGTGTTCCTGTCTCGACCATGCCATGTGACCAAGCCATCCAGGTATTTGCTTCTAGGTCTTCCTCTTGGTCTGTTCCCTTCGATCTTACCAGTTGTCACCAAGTTCTCACAGTAACAAATTTCTACAGACTTGAAAGCACTCTGTTGTCATTGACATTAACAATTTGTAGCAGACTTGAAAGTGCTGCATTGTTATTGACATTAACAATTTGCTGCAGACTTGAAAGTACTGCATTGTCTTCACTCTAAAAATCTTCTGCAATATTCAGAATGTTGCGTTGTCAATGTTACACGCAGTGCTGTCACTACACATTGAAACACAAGCAAGAAAAAAGATAAATAACATATTATACATCATTAGCCAATCTATTCTAACATATTCTGCCTTCGTCATAAACATGCATCAGCAGACTTGAAATGTCTGTTGTCACTAACACTAACCATCTTCTGCACACTTGAAAATGTTCTGTTGTCATTGACATTAACAATTTGCTGCAGAGTTGAAAATGTTCTGTTGTCATTGACATTAACAATTTGCTGCAGTCTTTAAAGTGCTCTGTTGTCACTGACATTAACAATCTTCTGTAGACTTGAAAGAGCTGTATTGTTTTTATTTTAACAAATTCTACAGACTTGAAAGCGCTCTGTTGTCATTGACATTAACAATTTATAGCAGACTTGAAAGTGCTGCATTGTCATTGACATTAACAATTTGCTGCAGACTTGAAAGTGCTGCATTGTCTTCACAATAACAATCTTCTGCAATCTTCAGAGTGTTGCATTGTCAATAGTACACACAATGCTGTCACTACACATTGAAACACAAAAAAGGTAAATACCATATTATACAACATTAGCCAATCTATTCTAACATATTCAGCCTTCGTCTTATTCAGTGTCTTTAAATAACAGTCTAATGCAGTGGTTCTCAACCGGTGGGGAATTACCCCCAAGGGGGAATTTTAGGGTTTCCAGGGGTGGGGGGTGGGGGTGGGAGGGGGGGGGGGAATTAAGATTATTTTAAGATCGCGTTAATAAAAGAACTAATTACTTGATATTGTTTTTCCCTTCATGCTGTACGGTTCTGTACGTCTCACCCTTCTAAAATTCATTTTATAAAGTAAGTAGACCCACAAATCACGTTTTACGTGGACGTCTAGACTTGTTTTAGTATGTGCTATTAAATTTAGCTTCCATTATTACGTATACTGTTTAGGGCGGGGGCGGGATTTTTAGGTAGGAAATACGAAATGGGGGAATGACGTTCTGAAAATATGATGAAGTGGGGCACGGGCCAAATTGTTAGGTAGGAAATACGAAGAGAGGGGGGGGGGGGGGACTGACGTTCTGAAAATATGGTGAAGGGGAGCACGGGCCAAAAAAAGTTGAGAACCACTAGTCTAATGAACCAAAATTGTAGAGAATTGGTCAGTGTTTATAAAATGCTGAAGCAATGGATGACAAGTTTCCTCCAGAGACAATACCATACTCTGGGTCAGGTGTTTCTCCATCTGTGAACTTAGCAAATGTCCAGCTGTGAACATAGCAAGTGTCCAACTGTGAACATAGCAGGTTTCCAGTTATGAACATGGCAGATGTCTATCAGTGAACATAGATATCGAGCTGTGAACACAGCAGACAACCTACACCAGGGATACGGATTATGAGAACTTCTGATTCTGTGAGGTTTGACACTTGGGCAAGACAAGTGATGTAAGCAAGCCAAGCTTCCACTGGAGACTGAGGTCTCTTTGTGTTTCTGGTATATCCATATGTTGCCAGGTGAATCGCAATGTGCTAAAGTTTGCATTTTCCATTTACAGGTGTGGCATATTTGTGTATCCTTAGAAAAACAATAATGGACCGTCTTCCCAGGCCTTAAGACAGAGTGGGTATATGGTGCTAACCCCATATTTGTATAGACCCATCTACACTCGATGGGTGATGTGGTCAGTAACACGCCGGCCACTTTCACTTGTCAGTACATTTCTGGGTACATATTTTATACTGTGTTGACTTGGGAGCTAGGATCAATTGTAAGAATGTCTCTGCTTCTATAGGGATTTGAACACACGACAACTGGGCCAGTTGGCAAGCGTGCAAGTCACTGTGCTACCGTGGCTTCCATATCTAGTGTAATCAAGAAATAAAAGAGAAGTTGTAAAGGTGTGATTTCTGAATGAGCATGGCAGATGATGGGTGACTGTGAAACACTTTTCTGCAACTTTGTCTACATCATTCACATCGCCACATATTGATCAACTACTCAGACATGGCCAGAGCATGTTCATCTTAGTACAAGTATTTTATGTTGGGGTAACCAACTATTTCATATTGAATTCTTTGGCACAGAGCAGATCGTATTTTATTACATGTCATTGATCACCAAATGAAGATGTCTTTGCTACAAATAGATCAAATGTCCTGGTCATATTTGATCGCAATCATTGATTGTCAAAGAAGATGTGCTGGAAGTAAATGCTTGAGAAACTTGGTCCTAGTTGATAGTAGTAGTTGATTACCTAATGTTGATGCGTTAAACATACACATGGAACTGGAAAAATGGCCGTATTTGATCCCAGTCATTGATTGGCAATGAAAATGTGTCGGATACAAATGGAGCAAGAATCGTGATTTGATTCCAATCATTGATTACCAAATGAAAATGTGTGAATATATAAGAATCAAGCAACGTGGTTGTAGTTGATCCCTGTCGTTGATTACTAAATGAAGTTATGATGGATACAAATGGATCTGCAAACTGGATTGTATTTGATCTAGGTCTTTGATTATCAAATGAAAATATGTTTGGTATTATAACAGCGCCAATAAAGTTAACAGCATCTGGTGGTAATTGTGGATCATGGATTGAGTATGGTTAGGTACAGAATAAGCTAGACACTCCAGGTAAGCTCATCTCCTGACGTGGACTCGTGGATGCCAGAATCGAATGAGTTCTCACCGCGCTCGTGGCGAATACTGACTGTTTCGCTGGCTTGGGATCCAGATCTGGAGTCTTCTGTGTAGACATCTTGAAAGCTGGATCTCCAGTTCCCACTGGTGATCGTCTTGTCAGTCAGATGTGAGATTGTGTTGGCATCAACGGGAATTTTAACGAAATCTGTGGCATTGTTTCGAACATTTCTCTTGTTATAACACTTGGATTTCACTGGCTGACCACTTTGAACCGAACTGCAAGATGTATGTTGGGCAACCATTACGTCATCTTCTGAGTCATACATTTGTGTGTCTGAAACAGACGTGTTGCTGTCCAGGTATTTGCTGGCAGACGACGATGCCCAGCTAGCGCTGTAGCTGTAATACTGTTGCTGCCATTTGAGATCTTCTATGGTTTCATTCAGCGTCAGCAGTTGCTTCATCAACGATAAGTCTTGGTCCATCAGAGACACCTACATGGTAAATCAAGAAAGAAAAAAACGTTAGTTCGTGTTCCTTCAGAGCTTTCTGTACAAGGGCAATGCATCAGAATTTATTGCATGATATTTTTGATAAAACAAAATATTTGTGACATGAATGTAAGTCATCAATCAAATAGCAACAGATTATTAATTATACTCCTGTTCTAAGTAAACGTTACACGAGGCGGAGGATCTATTGTGAAGTTGCATGTTCATTGCATGACGTTGCCAACAACCCCAGGTTGATATTCTAGGCAGTTATACGTTAAGTAGTTTGCCATTGCTTTCTGAACGAGAAAACAAATGTATAAGTTCAGCTTCATAACCGTGTAAGTGTTGAACCGCCTACCTCGCCATCAGCGCGCCGGAAGTTTAAGATCGAGTGCGTTTATCCTTTCCACCACGTCGACGTCTTGAGGATCTATAAATTACCACAAGTAACCACGTCTCTTACACTCACAGCTGGTAACCTACTTCTGGTTTTTCGAAATCTCCTTACAACTTGTCCCTTCAATTAAGTTAAGCAAAGCTATGCAGTCATTCCACTTCTCTCTTGGAGCCAAAGGTCATGTATGATATGTTTCACTACTTGCCCTCGCGACAGTGACGCATATAAATGTGTTCGATCCCGGGTCCAGTCAGGGATATGCACTACTAACGAGCTCAAACGAGAGCGAAACTCGAGTCTAGTGCTTCAAATCTGACGTGGACAAGGCCTTAGGTTCGTACCAGAATACGATCAGCGTTACCAGTAGTGGGTTGTGCTCCATCATCAGACCTCTAATCCCAAAACTACCAAATAAATCACAAGTTATGTGTCTACTATTTTTTAATAACATTGACCATACAAATTTAACACGACGGTAAATAATATACTTTCTAATCTTCGAGTCGGTCTCTCTGGCCGAGGGGTTAAACGACTTTCTCCGTAATCCCGTTTATCCACGTAGGGTCTCGCAGCGCGCGAGAATTGGTAGCGGTTCTCGCCGTGTTGGTGACTTACGGGATAACTGAGCCGGCCGCTCAGAAATCAATGGCAAACTACTGAGCGTAGATCTTGCCAAGAAATCAACAACAGCGGTAAAATGCTGGTATTGACAGCGATGTCCTGTAAATGATATGCGGAAAAAAAAATCTTCAAGTGGCAGGTATTTGGTGAAAATAAAAGAATTAAAGACTCTTTATCCCCCAATCGTGCATTGGCCCTCAACCAACTGACTCAAGGTGGCCCCATCTTTTACTATGTCATGCAACATAGTCCATGAACCCCCACCCCCAAACCTCGTTATTCACATATGTCTTTCCGGTGCTGTAAAAGGCAAATGTGATCATTTATATTCAAAAGTATCGAAGATATGAACAAACAAAGTACCACTGCACGCTCATCGGGTGTCTTATGAAACAAATCCCTAGACATAGTGACCTCAGTCGGCGAGCAATTATTGTTTGGATCGCGAGCCATTACTGTCACGGTTCACAATATGTCCTGCAGCCTTGGCCTACTTACACTTAAATACTTGAATTCCAAGTAAAAGGTCAACACAGCCATCTACAGGTACAGTCGTCCTTGGGGACTATAATTCAAATATACATCATGTAATTGTTTGTCTTGCTGAATGTCTTCTCTACCATGTAGTACATGGTGCATTTATTCTAGCCAGCACAGACAAATCTTGTCATCTGTCTAGTTTGTTTCTGTGTGTGTATGTACATATCCATCAGTAGTAGAATACTCCATTAAAGATTACCAAGAATACCCCCACCTTTTGCTCCAACTCTCATTCTTTTTTGTTGGGGAAACATTTCGACCTGTCTATCTTCTTGACATTTATGACAACAAAGTGATGTGATAGGTCATGAGTCACAGTTCTAACTCCCTTGCTGTGACTTGTGTTCTTTAACTCCCCTGCTGTGACGTGTCTGTGTTCTGTCAAATCCGGCTGTATTTCACTCGTTGAAAATGTTAAACTCCAGTCTAATTAAGTCGGTCCTGGGGGAAACAACCTGGCTTTCTCTAATGAGAACAGATCGAGTTTGACACTTTCCTTGTGTCCTTAGTGTGTTCTCTTCTTCTTTCTTCTTCGTTTCTCTTCCGATGGAAGTATGTCACACTTAGTTATTCACCCCTCAGGTCTGTGTGTTCGACTCCGCACACAGTCTTGTAAGGGTGTTTTCCCCCTACACAGATGCCATCCAAGGTTACGGGCTCTATCTGTTCTTTGGTAGGCTTTCATTCCTAACAATTTTTCCAGGACGTCCGCCTTTCGATCTGCTCGGTCAAATTCCGTGGCATCTTTAACGAGCACAGCTGTCACACGATGGCTACCTGGTTGTCACCCTTATCCAAGAAGGCTAGGTATTCTATCCCACCACCCACAAGAGATTAGCAGGACGTGTAATATCGCTATATACCAACGGTTCTTGGGCCAATTCCCAACCCTGAGCAAGAACCGAACCCTGGACCGTCTGAGCTTGAGGCGGACACAATAAACTCCTCTGCCACGGATTTCTAATCTAATTGTTTTGAGACAGGTAAGAGAACAAAGATAAATGATCACAAACATCAGAAAGAGGATACGACAGAAAGTCAACTTATCACAAACATTAGAAAGAGGTCGTTATCATTTTCTGGTCACATCATGAGAAGGGGGGAAAAAACTGGAAGATGTGATGACAGCTGGAACGATTTCTGGAAAGAGAGTCGGAGAAAGACATCGAAGGAACACTCTTTTGTCAGGCACAGACAGATGTCAGTGTAATTCTTGAAACATGCTGATGGAGATTGCAAGATGTGAAGCATAATCGCCAACCCCAGACACTTGTTCATGACAACCGATAACACTGTGAGGTAGCAGACAGACTGTGCTTTCGAAAGAATAACTACCCTAAAGAAGACATAAACTTAACACTGACAAGACATGGAACACAATAGCAGTCCCGAGTTAAGCTGTCAGTTGTTAACTTGCTGTGTTACATACAGCTAGCTACAAGAGAGGTCAGCGGGGGCTACTTAAAACATGGTGTGTCTGTCCGCTTGTGACACAAACATCGCGATGTCTCCAGCCTAGTGTATTGACCCGTCTTCCTGCCGCTGTCGGTTGCAAGGGAACCTCTGTGAAAGTTTAGTCGTCGGGATTGTGTTAGCTTCGTTCTTTGCACAAATGACCTGGCTGGGTCAGGGTGACCATATAAACTGTCTAGACATTTTGCCGCTGTCTTCCACTTGTGAAATACAAGTATAAAATATACCCGTATTAAGGGACTAACTTCTGGTAGTTGTGTCTGTTGCCGTCTATTGAACTTTTCTGTTTGTGACCTAAATATGGTCCCCGTCTGTGACTTTGTGGTAGCGCTGTTTCACAGTCCCTATATAAGGGGTTCGAAATCAACCGCAGGCGATCTTGGAGCTTTGCGTTGATTTTCACAATGGTATAAGCGGTTCTGTTAAGAAAGTAACGGCAAACTAACGTAAAAATTGCCTAGGAAAATTACAAACAGCTAATATATGCTGGGGTTGATAGCGGCGTCCTGTAAAAAAGGGCGCAATTAACTAAGCTATTTAAGGGAGCCGTGATAGCTTAGTGGTATGTTTGCCAAAACGGGCCTGAGCTCAATCCCCCTACAGCGGGCTGGATTCTTTTGTTTCCTGGCCTGTATTGCATTGAAGAAGACCCAGCCTCTTAAAAACTGATGCTGTATAATTTTCAGAATTTTCTGAGAAACTAGTTAGTTAGTTACTTAGTCGAGGTTCCAACTTCACGGCAACGGTCGTCCCCATTATCCTTCGTTCCTGTGCCAGTGAATATCACACAAAATGCTCCCTACTGTCCAATTTGAAAAGTGGAATAGGCAGGAGTCTGGCAATCCAACAGCCTGCACAGGTACACTGTGTATAATGCCGCTGCCAGAATGCCAACACAAAATTAATGTACGAAAACCACGCCAAAGGCCTTAACGGTTCAACGCCTAACCGCCATGTTGGCGACCGGAAGTATAGACGGAAGGAAGGGAAGGTGTCATTATGCCGTAGCCTAAAATCTATGCAGACTCCACGACAGCATCTATATGTGCCTCTCGTGCGAGGTTGGAGCATGCACAATATGGGCCTAATACCATATCTTCAATGTGACAATCTGGGCTGCTAATAGACCTTATGCTTTTCCTTTTCATTACAATTATTTTCAAACCACTATTTACACATGTGTGGCATAGACATTTGCGCGCTTGTTTGTCAAGACAGTGGTTTGGGTCCAGACTCCAGCACAGACATATTTGTCAAGACAGTGGTTCGGGTCCAAACTCCAACACAGACATGTCTGTCTAGACAGTGGTTCGGGTCCACACTCCAGCAGAGGCGTCATTATTTGTTTAAGGCCGACGTAGCTGAGAGGTTTAACACACTTAAACTTGCTCCTCTAGTTGCGGCGTACTGATTTCGTTCCACGCGCAAGTCAGTTGGACGAAAATGTTGACTTCTCGTTCAGAAAGCAATGGCAAACTACTGAATGTAAAATTGCCTAGTAAATCACACAAATCCAACAGGAGCTGGGGTTGACTGCAGCCTCCTGCAGGGGGCATGAACATCTTAATATATGGCTCTCAAGTAGATCCAGGCTCATAAAAATTGATACAAGACACCTTTCGGAATGTTCTAGAAATCGTCTGGGAAAGAACGCGACAAGGAAGGGAACTGTCCACTCAACACATATGTGGTGGCTAGGATATGTTAAGACCTGACACTGCAAGCCCCAACAGCAACATCTGTTACAGGACCACCGTCACCACTTATATACACTTGATTTACTTCCCGCCAATGTGTTTACATAGAAACACAGTACTTCTTTGCATAAGAAATGTTAGTGTTCGCAGCTTTCCTGGGAGAGCATCCAAAACAAACAGATAGTTGCAGCAGGAGCAAAGATGCACATGTAAGCGAGCGTACTACTTCACCAGTATCCCACTTATTCACATTCTTGTGTCCAATTAATCACAAACACGCCAGTATGGTATGCAGACGGCCTGATGACATACTCTCCGTCAGTTTGTTAGGCAAGCCAGGTTAGTAGGAAGATTAATAATCTCTGCCTCTGACAGAATGTCAGATCACGGCAGTCATGGTTAGTGTTAGGAGAGTACACTTTTACAGAAGTCTGCACGTCTGACGTCATCAATATATACAGTTTTTATGGCAACACATTCCATCTAGGCGGGATTTTACGTTTGGTAATCACTGAATAATACCACTATTACCTACCATGCATGCCGTAATAAGCTAATAGGAAGATTTCCGCCCTTGTGTTACCGAGACCCTTAAGGGAAGCAAAGAACACACTGTACCCTGACGTACAAGTGGCAAGAAGCCACGAAGTATGGTTGGCCGTGAGGCGGACTTCTCCATTTCGTAGAAATACTTTAGCTACAGAATCCAATCAACCATGGACAAGTCTAACGATAAAGAAACAAGAAACTCACTTCAAGAGATGGAATAATACACCTATTTAGACAAATGTAGACCAAGATCGAGGTACAAATAATGATATAAAACAGAATACAAAATGTAAGTGTTTTATAGCACTAGGAAAGTTGTTAAAGACAACTAAAATACCTATTTAGTTAACAATGTAGACCAAGATGGGGGAACAGAAAGAGATATCAAAATAAGAATACAAAAGGTAACAGTTTTATAGCACTAGGAAAATTTGGGAAGTCTAAAAAAAAAGAGTACAGTAACGTAACAATAAGTAGATCGCGTATCGCCGCCGGTTGATGTTGAAATGTATGAGGCTGGTATCATATACATTGTTTGTTTGCCTTAAGTCTGGCAAGTGATCATTTATTGTCTTGTTTTGTGGTATAAATAGTTGAAGCAACACATGTCAAGGACAACAAGAAGTTAATCTTCAGGTTTAATCAATTATTAATTCAACCGTTTCTGACAACAGTGTTCTTTGAAAATAATTAATAGTTAAACCTCTTCTGACAATAGTGTCATTTTAAAATAATTATTAGTTGCACCGCTTGTGATAATCGGGTTATTGGCTTTTAAGAATTAGTTTTTAGTTGAACCGGCTCTGACAGTAGTCTTATTTAAAAATAATTACCTGTCAGGGAAAGAATGAAGCAGGCACAAGTGAGGAAGCGTGCCTGGAGATGACCAGACAGATGAGCAGACAAAGGAAGGCCACGAGCCTTGTTCATCCGCTTTGTTCACTGCTCTACTTGAACTCTTGGTCGTCTTTGACACCCCAGACAACATCTGGAACAGGTGGGACCCAGGGAGAGGTCATCTGCTGGCACGCGTTGAAAGATGCAGACAATAATTCTAGCCCAGCCTCAGTTTCTCCTCATTGTTCGAAAACCACATGTTCAGAGAAGACACGTGCTCTTTTCGCTTTCATCCCCCCCTGCAGTCTGCCTCGTTCCAGTGAAATTCCTTTCTAGGCTTCTCTAGTCTCCTGGCTGACCTTCCTTTATTCAAACAAGCACAATACTAGACAGATGTCGCGTGGACAGGGGTTGTGATTGTGTCTGGCTATGCGCGGGTTTCTGCAAACAGACACCGTCCCAGCTCAGACTTTCCCTTGCATACAAAAAAATGGAAGCGGTTGACCCCAAGAAGGCCGTGTCCACATCTGACCCCCATGATCCGGTTGGACAAAATGTGGTCCCGTCTGTGACAAAGAATATTGCCAACAGGTGACGCCAATATTTGGACGAACTTAAATGTTTTATTTCTGAAACAAGCGCCCATATTTGAAAAATGTTACCAGCATTGCTAAGGCGCCCCTACATATAGAGAAAGTCTACAAAGAAGTGGCAGCGTGTTTATCTGGAATATTTGATTGGATGAAAACTAAGTCACCGCATATCCTTTCTCAACAGCGGCAACTTAGTTTCCTTCATACACTGTTGTTCTTTCTCTTAAAGTTGCATATCCTTTACAAGACGCTGCAATCAACCCCAGGATGATTTTCTAGACAATTGTATATTCAATAGTTTGCCACTGTTTCTGAACGAGAAGTCAACATTTAAGCCCAGCTGACCGGTGTAGGGAATGAACCCTATACCCCGCCAGTAAGAGAGTTGAGAGAAAGTAGAGGCAGGAGGACATTTAATTGAGACAGGCAAGCATTCACATTAGGACAAAACGATAGTTACTTGTGGTCCCGTTATGTGGCGTTAAGGGAGCCGCAGTAGTGCAGTGGCCATCACGCTTGCATGTGGGCCCTGTGGTTATTAGTTCGAATCACCATCGTAGCGGGTGATGTTTGGTTTGGTAAATTGACCTGCTCTGTCATGTCGACCCAGTCTAAAATGGCACTGGGAAATGTTCAGGGATGTAAAGCCGACCTTTGTGATATTGTTCGCATCATCCTCCGAGTGGTCAATATATGGCTAGCGCCATATACCTTACATACCTCAAGGAGTGAAAAGAGTCCTTTACCTTTTTATGAGAAGCCACGTTTTGGAGAACGTGGTGACGACGGTGAAGAGTAATAACATTCGAGACGGTGAAGGACAAAGGGGAAAATACTGGACGTTCGGCATGAAAGTTGGGAAACAACATACATGATCGCAGTGACTGTTTCTAATTCGTTCCGCCATCTCTGCCACCCCATCACGACCAGCCGTCTGGGATCTACTGGACCAAGAGCAACCAAGCAATAACTCTGTATAATGAAGCCATCTCTAGTATATACGAAATGTCTTGCATAAAATCGATTTGAACTCTGCCCACGGAACCTGTTGCCGTTGGTGGCTGCCCCATTCCGCCTGTCTTATTTACAGGCGTTTGATGTAACCGCCAGACACGACAAATATGCAGATGAGTACTCATTTGCATACGCGTGTAACTGAAAGAGTGTGTGCTTGTTTCTGGAAATGAAGTGTACAACATCTGACGGCCGGATGTGAGGCGTAAGAGATGTTGTGCTTGTGTCATGCGCCGAACGCTTGTTGTCCAGAGTTTGGCTGCTTAACGAGTAAGCAAACACCGGAAACTGCGGGGCATTGTTCTTGTGGTAATCTCAACTTCCGCAACAGAGCGGAGGATAGGGAAGCACTTCACCGAAAAAGAGCGGAGGATATGGAAGCACTTCAGCACAAGTGACGAATGCATACTTCATCCTGATGTGGTTGTATACTGAGCACAGGAATACTAACTGCTCTTAATATAGTTTAGCCTGAGCTTTTCCATGGTGGCTATTCTTCATATATCTACACATGACGTCCGCGTTTTTGGACGTTTAAACTTTAGGTGCACGTCTTTTTACAGAACGTCGCAATCAACCCCACAGTTTTTGCCGGTTTAAGATTTTATTGGCAATTTTACGTTTGGTAGTTTGCCAATGCTTTCTGGACAGTCGACGATCATACAGACCATTGTGAAGATCAACGCAAAGCGGTATGTTTCCAAATAGTCTGCTGCTGGCTTCTAACCCGGTATATAGGAATTGTGAAGCAGCGTTCACTACCCCTAAGCCAAGAGGCCTTTTAGGACATATTTGCTGTAATTGAAAGCTCTCCTTTACACTCTACAATAATGTTAGTGGGATGATCGCGCAATGTGGTATGTTTATTTTGCAAAACTTTGGGACTGTAAGAGCATAGGGGTTGTTACAATCGCCACCCAACATAATATTAATTGGTCAGTTTTGTAATTCCGGTATCAAGGAAATTGGTTCCCGCACGCTACCCAACTTCGTTAAAGAATACCAAAGATGCATACGTACAAGAAAATGGCCTACTACTTCTGACAGTAAATAGTGTGGTTGTTTTTAAATCTACATATACATGTGACCATAACTCCTAAAGCACACGTTAAAAAGCACACACAAATTGGAAATGGAAAATAGCAAGCCGGACATGGTGCTGCCCAGGCTACGTTTCCAGACTAGTAAATCTACTCACAGCTGTGGCATACATGGAGACTAGACTGACCACTCACGTAGATGTATTACCCTATGGGCTACTATAATGGTTACCCCTCACTACGTGTTCACACTGCCACTGTGGGCGCCTATGATCCACCACTGGGATTTGGTACAAGTAAATCATCTGTTCCATGTTAGGATATCCTCCTTGCACTCCGGAGAATTCTATAGATGCTCCTCCCTTCCACAGACACATAGCGCCCGGTGGCTAATAGTGCCAGTTCTGTGCTGGTTGACGAGGCCCTTCGTTCTCCCAATGCTCCTCTCATGCCTGGCCATGCCAGTTCTTACTGCCGAGTCTCTCATTCTGGACAAGGATGTGGATTCACTGATGTCAAAGGCCTCCGCTCTCGGCATCTCTCTATGGGCATTAATAACATCGGACTATCCATGGGCTGGCCATCTGCAGGAGATGCAGAGCCAGCAAGTTTCTCTGCTCGTTCATTTCCTCAACGCATGCGTGTCCTTTTACCAGCCTTAAGACGCAGTGGGCATGTGGTGCTAGATTCATACTTGTAAAGGCCAATCGGACCTGGTCAGTGATACGGTCAGTAATATGCCCACCGCTTTTACTTCCAAAGACATCTGCTGGCATTCACTTTAAGCTGGATCGAGTTGGGGGCCAGGTCGATCTTAAAAACCCCATGACCACTGGACCGATTGTCGAGCGCCTAGCCACTCCTCTATTGGGGCTGCCTGATTTGGTATCAGTGAACTTTATAGAAACTTTACGGTAAAAAAGAAGTGGGCTTTCAGAGCACATGAAGGTGTAGATAGCAAAGCCGAGAACGACGAAATGACACGACCAAGCAACACCATGCCTGACTATCTTGGCGATGACCACGATGGTTATATGATATTGTTGTCACTGAAGGGAAAAAAGAGCAGTATTAAAAGAGTAATTTGTTGCATATCCTTTATAGGACGTAGCAGTAAACCCCAGCATTATTGGCTGTTCGTGATTCCTGGGCAAAGAGTAGTGGAGACTGAAATTCCCCCTGTCTCCCAGCCACCCCAAATCCCAACGCGCTGAGTTATAGAGGTTACTTCAAGTTGAGAATTACTGTTGTATATTTAGCGGTAGCACAATACAAGGAACACAGCGATATCAAACGTATGCATACTGAAGTTTTCTAGAGCATAGTGTTCTTAGTCCTTTAATCCGCTGAATGATAAAACGATCAGTACATTCAGGCTGCGTTTATAATACATTGCTCGCCTTATCCGACCAACAACCAACCGTTTTCAGATGGACCAACTCTAACCATTGTGAGGCATACATTCGCAGGTACTGATGGATACTAATAGAAGGCAGGATAACAAGATGACATCCAACATTTGAAAAAATGAAACCTATAGAAGCACCGGGATTCGAACCTGTCAACTGTTAACGGTGACAATTTGCCCAGATGATCGTCACGTGCGGTATGTTTCTTCCTTAGGCCAGCCGTTGTCGTCGTTTGGAGCTTTAGGTGCCAGTCGAAGTGCTCTGTCCATGGTATGTTCTAGGGACTCCTATGTTATTATTTAATATGTGACAAGAAGAGGTTGACTGACACTGTCACATGTTTGTCACATCACTTATTCTATAACAAACAGAGGTTTACTGACAGTGTCACATGATTGCTACATCACCTAATCTATACAAAGTAGAGGTTCACTGACTGTGTCACATGATTGCTACATCACCTAATCTATACAAAGTAGAGGTTCACTGACTGTGTCACATGATTGCTACATCACCTAATCTATACAAAGTAGAGGTTCACTGACTGTGTCACATGATTGCTACATCACCTAATCTATACAAAGTAGAGGTTCATTGACTGTGTCACATGATTGCTACATCACCTAATCTATACAAAGTAGAGGTTCATTGACTGTGTCACATGATTGCTACATCACCTAATCTATACAAAGTAGAGGTTCACTGACTGTGTCACATGATTGCTACATCACCTAATCTATACAAAGTAGAGGATCACTGACTGTGTCACATGATTGCTACATCACCTAATCTATAAAAAGTAGAGGTTCACTGACTGTGTCACATGATTGCTACATCACCTAATCTATAAAAAGTAGAGGTTCACTGACAGTGTCACATGATTGCTACATCACCTAATCTATACAAAGTAGAGGTTCACTGACTGTGTCACATGATTGCTACATCACCTAATCTATTAAAAGTAGAGGTTCACTGACTGTATCACATTACTGTAACATCACCTAATCTATACAAAGTAGAGGTTCACTGACTGTATCACATTACTGTAACATCACCTAATCTATACAAAGTAGAGGTTCACTGACTGTGTCACATGATTGCTACATCACCTAATCTATAACAATGTAAGGTTCATTGACTGTGTCACATGATTGCTACATCACCTAATCTATACAAAGTAGAGGTTCACTGACTGTGTCACATGATTGCTACATCACCTAATCTATAAAAAGTAGAGGTTCACTGACTGTGTCACATGATTGCTACATCACCTAATCTATACAAAGTAGAGGTTCACTGACTGTGTCATATGATTGCTACATCACCTAATCTATACAAAGTAGAGGATCACTGACTGTGTCACATGATTGCTACATCACCTAATCTATGAAAAGTAGAGGTTCACTGACTGTGTCACATGATTGCTACATCACCTAATCTATAAAAAGTAGAGGTTCACTGACAGTGTCACATGATTGCTACATCACCTAATCTATACAAAGTAGAGGTTCACTGACTGTGTCACATGATTGCTACATCACCTAATCTATAAAAAGTAGAGGTTCACTGACTGTATCACATTACTGTAACATCACCTAATCTATACAAAGTAGAGGTTCACTGACTGTGTCACATTACTGTAACATCACCTAATCTATACAAAGTAGAGGTTCACTGACTGTGTCACATGATTGCTACATCACCTAATCTATACAAAGTAGAGGTTCATTGACTGTGTCACATTACTGTAGCATCACCTAATCTATAAAAAGTATAGGTTCACTGACTGTGTCACATGATTGTTACATCACCTAATCTATACAAAGTAGAGGTTCACTGACTGTGTCACATGATTGCTACATCACCTAATCTATACAAAGTAGAGATTCACTGACTGTGTCACATTACTGTAGCATCACCTAATCTATAAAAAGTATAGGTTCACTGACTGTGTCACATGACTGTTACATCACCTAATCTGTAAAAAGTAGAGGTTCACTGACTGTGTCACATGATTGCTACATCACCTAATCTATACAAAGTAGAGGTTCACTGACTGTGTCACATGATTGCTACATCACCTAATCTATACAAAGTAGAGGTTCACTGACTCTGTCACATGATTGCTACATCACCTAATCTATACAAAGTAGAGGTTCACTGACTCTGTCACATGATTGCTACATCACCTAATCTATACAAAGTAGAGGTTCACTGACTGTGTCACATGACTGTCACATCATCTAATCTATAACAAGAAGAGGTTGACTGACAGTGTCACATGATGTTTGTTACATCACCTATCATTAACCAGAAGAGGTTGACTGACAGTGTGACATGTTGTATATCACATCACCAAATCTATGACAGAAAGCGTCTGATTGACAGTGGGTGTGGTAATTGTTTTTACATGACGGTTTACGCTACAAAAGTTAGCTCGCTCTGCCCTGTACTAATAAAACTGGCTCAATCTCACGAATGACATCATCTCGAAGTAAAGTAGACGCACGTAGACGCTAGCGTCCTTTGTTCAAGTCCACACCCACTGAATGCGGCCGGGGCAAGGAAGGGGTAACGTTAAACAAGACATACATACACCGCCGTGCTAGAGAATGATTCGGTTGTCAGAAAGTACAATCATTACCCATCCCTACCCCAATCACCCCTATTTGTACTTTCCAACCTATTCATCCGCTGTCTATCTGCAGTGTTGACATTAGACCAGAAGTCAACTTGCCCGCTGAATAGAACACGTGATTAGTATTTCATTATTATGGTTTGGGGAGTAAATAGTAACGTGTATAGAACTAAACAGTATATACAGTTAATGCCAGTATACAGGAGTGACTCATCGATGCTAAGTCACCATACGAGATTATATGAAGGACAAGGAGAGCAGGTCGGTTTTCTGATAGAATCTTTACAGAAAGGCGACGACAATTCAAACGAATCTCGAGTAAACCTGACATATACAGACTCAGTACACCATTACCATCATGTGTCATGCTGATCTACGTGTGCGGTCGTGGTTGTTCGTGATCTCCCGTGATCACCGCAGTCTTGGGTCAGGTTTGTGCTCTTGTCCTGGTTATGCCATGTGGCCAAGCCATCCAGGTATTTACCTCTTTCTCTTGCCCTCGCACTTTTCCCATTTAGTTTTTGCAGTTTTCACTAAGTTTTCCGATTTGTTTCTCTTCATCACGTGCCAAAAATATCATGCACGTCTACGTCTAATTTCTCAAATAAATAATCTCAGCTTGTTCCTCTTGTACCTTGCGGTGTCAAGGTGAAGTATAAACAGCGGGAGAGTGCCCGATTATGGGCTTCATGTATCGAGATTCCCATGTACTCTGCTATTCCCTCTGTCCATCGTTTACTCATTTAAATGTACGAATAATATTTGTTTCTTGAAGAAATATGTCATTCGTTTTTTGTTTCTGTTCGTGCATTGTATTCTTTGCATTTTCCGCATAAACAAACATTTCCACTGCTCTTAGAGTTTTCTCTCGCCAGTCTACTTGTCCATGTTTCGCTTCAATACAACAGTATATGGTCTACATAACACTTCGACATTCTTCTCAGTATTTTTCCAACCCGCAAAAGGCCGACTCTGCCGTAGAGATTCTTGTTCTAAACTCTACGACGCATCTTCTGCCAGATGTTATGAGTTTCTTGATATTTGTACCAATTCGCATGCTTAAGAATTTCCCATTTATTTGGAAATTGTAGTATTTCGTTCTTCTTGGAGATGAAAATAATTTATGTTTTCTTACAATTAAATTCTATCTCTATCTGTTCACTGTGTACAGTAACAGCATCCATCAAATTCTGAAGATCATATTCATTATCTGCAATCAACACATTATCATCTGCATATCTTATATTGTTGATGTTATGTCCTCCGATGGAGTTTTCTCTCATAACTTTTAAATTTCTTATAATATTATCACTATAATGGCGAACCAAGATCTGGAGACATTACACAACCTCGGTGTATACCTCTCTTGGTAACTTATACCGAGCTACTTCATTATCAATTTTATGCAGCATGTTGTTTCCAATATATGCTGAGATCTTTCCGAGCAATTTTTCAATCTGCAAGCATCTTTATCATGTCAACGTGGCATACTCTATTGAAAACCTTTGTTAGTTAATGAAGCAAAGATGTAGTTGTCGTCGAATAACAATGTAGTAACATTATTGGTAATGTTGGTAGTCTACAATTACTTTCCTTCTTGGCAGTGATCATTTGATCGGAGGATCGCAGTCATTGTTAAAGAGAAAGGTGTGTTGGACAATCTGACTTCTTGAGAGAGAGAGAGAGAGAGAGAGAGAGAGAGAGAGAGAGAGAGAGAGAGAGAGAGAGAGAGAGAGAGACTGAGAATAAGAGAGAGATTGAGAAGGACAGAGAGAGAGAGAGAGACTGCATGATATAGAGAGAAAGACAGATGGACGTACAGACGCATTAACAGATAGACAGAGCGACAAACTGACAGATAGACAGATTAATGTCTAGAGAGAGAAACACACACAGACAGAGACATGTTAGTTCAAGTACATGACAGAGCTATGGCAACAACTGAAGCATGCAAACTGTAAGCACAGCGAAGTTGTGATGGCCTGTAGAAGTTGACGATCGTGAAGAATATAATGGCTCTTGCTTATGTTGTTGACTTTGTGACGCAAGTAACTGTCTTTGCTTCCTTTCTAACGATATTTATGCGGCACGTGTTCAAACAAACGTACCTCTTGTTATCTTGAATATAAATCCTGACGTCTCTAACAGACACAGTGACGTGTATACTGCTCTGTACTTGTTGCTATTTTTACACCGTTGAGACAAGACATCGATCCTACGTCCCTGTTTTATCTAGAGTTGGCGGTTCCCAAAGTAAATGGAAACTACACCCTTTGTCGAAAGAACAAAGTGTCTAATTTAGATTAGGCAATGCTAGTGATTAATGATTGATGATTAGTGAATGATGATTAAGTGAGGATCGACACCATTGCATTCCGTACAGCTCCAAAGGTGATCCGATCTCCTCAACATCTCCGCCAGCGTATATCAACTGAAAGGATTAGACAATGCCAAGAAGAAGGTGTTGAAATGCATATTTGTGTGAGTAGACGGAAGACAACATACATGTGATTAAGAGGCAAGGGTGTGACAGCCAGAAAGGTTTCAGAACCACTGATATAGAATCAACTACCATTTGTAAGACGGGGCAGCCTGATATTTATCCGTTCTGTAACCCTTTCCTTTTGTACCCGGAACGCCATAGGGTGCAGCTGCCCTACATATTTTGTCCGGGACCATCCAGAAGATACGGCTAGAGTTGGAAAGTGGCGGCAAAAAAGTGCAAATAGCACCCTTATGCTAATATACAAGCACGCGGCAAGTACCCGGACACGCGACATCTCAATCCTGCCACGGTTACTTACATCAGGGTGACGTGTTTAGCTGCGTATCTACTAGTAGTTAGTAGGCACGAGGCCAGTCTTGTGAGATAGTGGTTACCTCATTTGCTTTTCAACCCAATGGTCCATGTTCCATCCATATTTCTCGTCGAGCAGAAAGGCTATGGAGCCAATCCAGCCTGATAACACGGGTTAAGCAGTTTGTCACATATCCTTTACAAGCTGTCGTAGTCTACCCCAACATTTATTGACCGTGATTTTTTACGAAATTGTATTTCAGAAGTATGTCATTGTTTGTTTTATTTAAGCGGCCAACGCTCATAAGGTTTTGAAAATCAACGTAGAGCGATCTGCTCCCAAATCGTCTGCGGCTGATTTCAAATCTATTTTTGTCGTGATTGTGAAACTACGTTCACTACCCCTACGTCACAGATGTCTACGGTCACACAGGTACCGGGTAATTTTTTGAACTTTCTGAATAAAGCTTGAGCACTTTGGCTGGTTGGTTGGTTGTGAGTCCCCCAAAGACTGTTTAAGATTCAGTTAGATGCATTAACGTTGAGGTCGTATGAACTCTGAAAGGGGCTCACATCTATTGGATTGAGCTAGGAGTAAAAACCTCCTCTCTGACACTGTGCACAAGTACGATCTTCGCTGGAACTGTATTGCACAGCTCTCACCCTCTCCAAGTTTAGAAACCAGTGGCGTGTGCAAGGCGGCAGCTTCACACCTGCAAAGAGTCATAATGACCCTCAGAATGTTGGCCACAACGGGGACTCAGTCTGTGGATAGTTCGCACCATGAATGGTTACCTCAAAGTCTTGGTGACATCAGCGGCGAGAAAATGCTGCCATTTCATAGCTTAGTTTACATTCAGCATCACAGTACTCTTAGTTTAGTTTAGTTTAGTTTAGTCGATGGATCAACATCACGGCACACGGGTGCAACCCATAAGTGCTCCGTTCTCCTCCTAACTCAAACCTGAGTCTGGAGAAACTCAGCTCAGTGCACGAACTCCGTAGCACCGGCGAGGGTCCTAAAATATTGTGGGTAGATTTTTAACTCGAAATTTTGCCCGGGCAGTGCCGTTAGGCTACTCTTTTTCGATTTCCAACTGCCAAGGGATTTTTTACGTGCGCAACAATACACACGGGCGTCCAATCTCACTACCCAGAGACCAGGGGACATTTTATTAGACCAGGGGATAGTTTTGCGGTACTAAGATTCCAGCATTCCCTTGGGCATTCAGACAACCCTCCCTCCCCCCCCCCCGCTCCTCCCCCACCCCAACTACCCCAAGGATGGATAGAGCACGCGCCGACGTCAAGTATAAGTAAAGTCTCTCGTGGCATGTCATCATCTTGATTTACTAAGCTCGCTCTCACTCCCCTCTAGAATATTTCTAGCGGGATCGTATGCCATACAGGCTACAACGACAGCGGTGGTCCGAGATATTGAAGAAAATGCTGAAGACAAATACAGTGATTCTAACAATCTCAACGTGTACAAGTCTTGTATTAAATGGCATGCAGGTTACACTGTTAAGTACACTACACTTTTAATACTTAAGAATCACAAAACTGACCATTAATAATCGCTACCCAACAGCCGATAGAATTTGGCTCAGTTCATAAATTGGCTAGTTTTGCGAATAGGTTGTTTATATACCATCATCATAACTTAGCAGGTCCTTTATAGTACATCTCTCCCACACAGCCCGTCGCTCTCACACAGCCCGTCGCTCTCTCACAGCCCGTCGCTCTCACACAGCCCGTCGCTCTCACACAGCCCATCGCCCTCACACAGCCCGTCGCTCTCACACAGCCCGTCGCTCTCACACAGCCCGTCGCTCTCACACAGCCCGTCGCCCTCACACAGCCCGTCGCTCTCACACAGCCCGTCGCTCTCACACAGCCCGACGAAAGGAATCCCAACCATTTGCCAGTTCACCGGTCTCATGTATGCCATGCCCAAGATATCCGCATATCCTGTGTCCATCTTTGTGGTCATCGACCCCTGCCTCGTCTCCCAGGAACCACGCCTTCCACCAGAAGAAAATTAAAAAAAAAAAAAAAAAAACTAGAACTGGCTCACTAAACAAATCAAACATACAATCACTAGCTTACAAGTAGGTCAGTGATTGTGACAAAAGAAATATAAAAAGGACTTCGAGATAACATCTGAACGTGCCTTGTGGCATGGTGCAGTCTGCCATAGGTTGTCTTATACGGACTACGTGACCTATGTCTTGCGTCAACTTTGTCAGTCTTAGACAGTTGAAACCTTAAAGTACTTATTATCTAATTAAGACAGGGTTAAAGTACCTACTGTTAGTGACAAAAGAGCGTATATACCCATATGTGATGATATGATACAGTGATATATATATATATATATATATATATATATATATATATATATATATATATATATATATATATACCACAAGGCATATTGTGTATGGTTAAACACAACACAACACCCATATACACGCCTTTAGGGCCATTGGGCTTATGTTACTAGATCCACTACTAGCCACATATGTGTTAACCTATCGGCACTAGATCGGTCACGAGGCCAGTAACACGCCGATTGTGTATACGCCGTTAGGCCCAAATAGTTAGATAAATGGGCACTCCATGGGTCATGTGATCAATATGACTCGAGCCGCCTTTACATTCCCAACAATGTCCTGGTAGCCATGTTGGGCTGAGTCGACAAGGAGGCCCAGGCCAGGCGACAGCAATTCGCGCTTCGAAGATTCCAACACATGACCACGGTCCGGCGTGCAATATTTCATTGGCACCTTGCCGTCTTGACAGACGATAGTTTGTGCTTTAAAAAGGCATAATAACTTTTACTTATGGCGGTAGCGAATGTGACTGATAAGGCAAAAAGGCGTGCAATAATGTCATATAAGAAAAGGTGCTTTCAATATTTCTGCTGTCCGGTGATTCCTGTGTATATACCCCTTGTCTATTATTTTATTTGAGTTCTAAACCCGATCTATTAATGTTTTATATGAGTTATAAACATTATCTATTGCTTGCTTGTGTTCGCTGGCTGTGAAATCCAGCGCGAAGTCATGTATGTCGGATGAAGACATCCTGTTGTCCAACATCAGTGTGATGTCATACCGGACCTAGGGTTATCTATTAATGTTTTACCTTTTTACATTCACAATCCTCCACAACTGCCCAACACACACAATTTCACTGGATAGCGCACACAAATGGGTGCATCGCGCGCCTCCGTGGTAGCTTAATAAAAACCAATGGAAAACAAAAAACTCCAGGATATACGTGTCCCAATATCCTGTAACATTTTGACTATTAGATGGAAGCGCGTTGTTATTTTTCCTAGGAGTGTTAAATTGAATATAGCAGACTACTGTGTGTATCCCGATACATGGTCATACTACTGGAGTTTGCGTGTTGTTACGGTTATTATGAGACTTGTTAAGACGTATTTAGATATATCTACAAAGTATCTGAGATAAGCGGAAATGACACATCCTGGCAGAAACAGAAACACTGTACTCGAGGAAATGACACATCCTGGCAGAAACAGAAACATTGTACTCGAGGACAGATCAGAAACAGAAACACTGTACTCGAGGACAGATCAGAAGGACACATAATGACACATCCTGGCAGAAACAGAAACACTGTACTCGAGGACAGATCAGAAACAGAAACACTTACTCAAGGGCAGATCAAAAAGAGAAACACTGTACTCGAGGACAGATCAGGAGGACACACAATGACATATCCTAGAGAAACAGAAACACTGTACTCGAGGACAGATCAGGAGGACACACAATGACACATTCTAGCAGAAACAGAAACACTGTACTCAAGGACAGATCAGAAACAGAAACACTGTACTCGATGACAGATCAGAAGGACACATAATGACACATCCTCGCAGAAACAGAAACACTGTACTCGAGGACAGATCAGGAGGACACATAATGACACATCCTAGGAGAATCAGAAACACTGTACTCGAGGACAGATCTGAAGGACACATAAAGACACATGCTGGCAGAAACAGAAACACTGTACTCGAGGACAGATCAGAAACAGAAACACTGTACTCGAGGACAGATCAGAAACAGAAACACTGTACTCGAGGACAGATCAGAAGGACACATAATGACACATCCTGTCAGAAACAGAAATGATGTACTCGAGGACAGATCAGGAGGACACATAATGACACATCCTGGCAGAAACAGAAACACTGTACTCGAGGACAGATCAGGAGGACACATAATGATACATCCTGACAGAAACAGAAACACTGTACTCAAGGACAGATCAGGAGGACACATAATGACACATCCTGGCAGAAACAGAAACACTGTACTCGAGGACAGATCAGAAACAGAAACACTGTACTCGAGGACAGATCAGAAACAGAAACACTATACTCGAGGACAGATCAGAAGGACACACAATGACACATCCTGGCAGAAACAGAAATGATGTACTCGAGGACAGATCAGGAGGACACATAATGACACATCCTAGCAGAAACAGAAACACTGTACTCGAGGATAGATCAGAAACAGAAACACTGTACTCGAGGACAGATCAGGAGGACACATAATGACACATGCTGGCAGAAACAGAAACACTGTACTCGAGGATAGATCAGAAACAGAAACACTCGAGGACAGATCAGAAGGACACATCATCAGACTGCAACTGGTACTATTAGTTTTGGGACGCCACGCTGGCTGTTGAAGATAAAGACGGACCACATATGGAAATGTACTGAATGCTGTAATGTCGGGTCTCTACCCAACTCAACTCATTCTCTGGTAATAAAGTGGGAAGGAAGAGGGCTGATGATTCTGCTTAATAAACCATGTTCCTAGTATATCTGACTTGTTCGAAGTCTTTTATCTTCTCGCTTCCATGTTTGTATTTACAGTCAGTGTAGTTTTATCAATAACACTTTACACACATCATAACAAGGATGGAATTAACACAATTGTATGACACAGTGTACGAGTCAAACACTTAACAGAACCACTTATGTCGGTAGTGACTCGTCAAAACGAGCTTGGCCTGGCAATGTGACTCATCGTGACTGTTTGTCGAAGACGATTCTTCGAAATCAAAACGAAACAGACACAGGGTATCCTATACTTACAGTCTGAAAGTGGACCAGCTAAGGAAGCTTCGCGTGTGTAAATGAACATAGAGAGCAGGGGAAGACCGTGAATACAAGTGTGTCCTTTGTGATTGTCAACGACCCACGTAAGGGGTTAATAGATAGAAGCAATAACAGAAGAAGAAGAAGAAGAAGAAGAAGAAGAAGAAGAAGAAGAAGAAGAAGAAGAAGAAGAAGAAGGAGAAGGAGAAGAAGAAGAAGAAGAAGAAGAAGAAGAAGAAGAAGAAGAAGAAGAAGAAGAAGAAGAAGAAGAAACCATAGATAGAATAGAAAAGATATATTTAACAAAATGGGCTGGTAAATCTCTTACCATTTCTAGTCTCAGTTTGTCCATAGCCTCGTCAATCCTATGTCTTTGTTGTCGTTTGCCACTTGTTGTGTTATCAACGTCTGATGACAAGGACGACGATGATGAGGAGGATAATGAAGAGTTACTACACGTAACAGGATAGTGAGGCTTGTTGCACCATCTGGACTTCATACTTTTGGCTGTTTGCAGACGAGACTGGTAAAATTCTCGACATTTGTTAGACAGTTCAATAGCGGCTGTATATTTATCATTATTGTTGCCTTCTAACAATCTCTGGCAGCTGTTGTTATTACTGCATATTTCTCCCAAACTGTCGTTATTATTTTGCCATTCCGACATTTGCAGGTATGGTTCGTTGGCCATTGCGGCTTTTATTCTTGGCTTCTTAATGTTATTAGTACTCCCTTTTCTATTGTTAATAACACACAAGATTAACAAAACATGTTCTCATTCAGTAACCAACTTGTTTCCATCTGTTGACATTAATCAGTCAGTTTTGCACTGTTTAATTTCCCTAGATAAACCAATTACTTCTAATTTCCCTTATATCAGAAAGCGATTCTTGGCCTGTTTCAAGCGATGTAGGCTAGTAATTCCGTCTTTTTGTTTGAAAATTACGCAAGCTAACAAACATAACAGTTGATACTATAATCTACAAACAATATTTGAATAACGTTAATTTCAGTTTGCCAAAGAACTCGTGTATTACAATGTTGAATGACAATCCTTTAGGAAGTAACAACCTGGACTGAACACGTGAAATGAACGTGGATGTCCGATACACTGTTTACATCCACTTAAAGTGCAGCAGGATGTCTGTCATCGCAGGTTTCGTCCAGGACTAGGGGCCCTGTGGTGGGGTTTCTTTCCTTCGCCAAGTCACGTCAGTTCATTCACCGCGCCGCGCTGTCCCGCAGTCGGTCACCGGCTGAAGCACAAGTCGGCAGCTGGTTGGCGAGGTGAATTACCAGTCAGCAACCCCCGCACTCATTCTATCACTATCCTTTTTGTTTGTCTTAACTCTTACAAATATAGAAGGGCTGTTTCAATCAGTAAGGTGCCGTCTCCACAATGAAAGTTGCCTGCAATGGATCTCCAACACTGTCTCTTGATTGTACGTACATTCTGGCAGACTACTATCCGTCCATCTCTTGATGTTATCGTGCACACTTGGATCGTTGTCTACCTCTGGCCCGCTTGTATTCAACCTTACATTCCAGTATGGTTTATATATATATCTTCTTCTTCAGCTTTCCGAGCCATTGAGGTTCTTTGCTGCAAATACAATCCGTCTCCATTCGTCTCTCTGGTGGACCTTCTCTTGCCAGTCGTTGATTCCAAGTGCTTGTAGGACTGTACATGTATTATCTCTCCACCGTCTTCTTGGTCTACCTCGGGGTCTACGGTCATTTATTTCCTGAGTGTAAGCGAGTTTTGTTTCCCTATTATCTTCCATTCTTTCTATATGCCCCATATATATACATATATATATATATATATAAATATATATATATATATATATATATATATATATACATGTGGTGTGTGTGTATGTGTGTGTGTGTGTATGTGTGTGTTTGTGTGTGTGTGTGTGTGTGTGTGTGTGTGTGTGTGTGTGTGTGTCTTTTAACGTTTTAACGTGGCAAAAATATTTAACTTATCTCTTTTTTTTTAAATTTCTTTCATACATCTATTTTAATTCGCAGTTTTTCTAAAACCTCTGTATGTGATTGTTTTTGTGTCCATGAAATATTCTTCTGTATATCCAAATTTCTAGGACCCCTATTGGATGTTCTCATCGCCTGTTCATTTATCCAGGCCATATAGGAGTGTTGAATAAACATAACATTTGACAATTCTCCTTTGGAATGCTCTGTTAATCTCTCTAGATGTTAATACTAATTTAATGATGTTGAAAACATTTTTGGCTATTTATATTCTCTTTTTCATTCCTGTTTTCACTTCTGCCATCATCTGTTATTACATTTTCAAAGTCTAGAAATTTGTTGCTTGTTCTAGTATCTCCCCTTTGACGGTGATGTTCATTGGTGGCCTCTCTTTTCCCCTGCTAATTATCATAGTTCTCAAGGGTTGTATAAAGGACGTTCTTTCAAAACAGGATATGCATTTTTGGAAATCATCGGTAGGTCATCATCATCATCACCAAGAGCTCTGCCAGCTGGCATAGGCGTTCATGACTCTCCACAGATCTTGGTCTTTGGTGTTCTGGATCAACTCTGCTGATGATATTTCTCCATGCCACCATCTCAATCCATCCAGCATCATTTCTCTTGGTCTGCCTCTGCCTCTCTTCCCCTACATCTTTCCAGTTGTCACGATGTTCTCCAATGTCTCTCTTCTCATCACATGACGAAAGAAAGCTGTGTGTCTCTTTCTTATTGTTGTATGTAGTGTTTTAGTTTTATTAGTCTCTTTCAGGCAATCGTTGTTTGTTACTCTGGCGGTCCAAAGAATTCGCAACATTCGTCTCAAGAACTACATCTATGTTGCTTCTAAGTTCTTCCTAATTTGTTAATTTACATTCCAATCCTTTTCTTCTTCTCTCCCCCCTGTCGTGAAATCACCGTGGAGTCACAATCAGATAATACAGATAACAAGGACAGTCTGATTTGCAGCTGCAGTTGTTTACTACGGCGAGTCGGTAAGATCAGGCAGTGGAATTTTCTTTGAAGTTTCCACAAGTCAGGAAATTGTAGGCATGTGGTTGTGACACGCGGGCTTGTTTTGGTTGTTGAAACAAGAGAGACAATTTTTTTGTATTGGTGGAGCAAGGGGGATAAGAACTTAGTCTGAAATGGATAATCTGCCCCTGGGACCATCTGATGTGTTTTGTTTTGGATATTGATTAAACAAAAGGGAGATAAGAATTCTGGAAATAGTTAGTGCCCTTGAGGACACCTGCGTGACATCAAAAGAACTTCACTAGAACACTCCCAGCTCTTTGACAAAAACATAACTTGTTTACAGTTAGTGTTGAAGAAAAAGTTGACTAGAGCTGACGTGTGTGTGTGTGTGTGTACCGCTGTGAGTAAATTCGGAGAGCATCTAATGTGTTCGATTTAATTAATATTAAATAACATATGTCTTTATGGCAAATTGTAGATGCCATCCAGGAGTGATGCGTATTGCATAAGGTATTATAGATAGTATATTTAAGCCTAATTAATATAAGCAGTAGCCTTGGTAAAACTAGCTAGAGTAGAGAAGTGATGATTAGCTCTGTTAGTTGAGAATAGAGTAGGGAAGGGAGAATTAGCTCTGCTAGTGAGAATCGTGTAGTGGGGTGATATTTGGAGAGATTTAAGAATGGGTTGGGAGATAGGGGTAGTGTTCAATAGTGGGATCTTTCAGTGGGGTGCCCACTGGGGTTCTGCACTCTGTTTATTGGTCTTTCCTTGTCATAACCTGATTCAGATTGAAGTGATAAGTCACTCTGATCCATGACAGAGTTTAGTTCACTGATAAATCTCTGAGCAAGTCAGTAGGCCTACATTCAGCTAGTAGGGATAAGTATCAGGCGGCCTTCACAAGATGTGGTCTCTTTCTCTAACAGGTCCCCCTACGTCTATGAGGAAGCTCTACACTGGGTTTGATGGAGGTCAACTCTCATTAAGCAGAACATCCAATGAACATTCACTTTATTTTATAAGATGAATAAATACCCAGAAGAAAGTACAATCAGCACTGTTTATGCTAGGCCTAGGATCCAGAGGGTCCATACGAAACTGGCTCAGGTGGACAAAACATTATAAACGATTCATTTACAATAGGGATTCACCCAGGGTGGGTGATACTCGTTTCTTCAGCACATACCACTGAACATTAGTGTGTAGAGAAAGACATTTGAACATGAAGTTCTCGTGGAATAATTTAGTATAGTGAAGAAGTACTTTAGAACCGTTTGTGTGTGACAATCTATGAACATGGATTAGAACAAATGTGAGACCTGTGACATTGAAACCTAGTTTTCACGGTACAGCGATCCGTACTTATTTGAGTTATAGGGACCTTAGTCTTTACAGTGAGTGACAGATCCATGATTAAGGTTATACAATAACTATTTTTTGGTGGATCATGCATCTAGTAGACCCAATGGATCCCGGAGAAAGTCAACCTCTGGAAGAATTGACGCATCAATCGGTGAGGTGTTCACATACTAAGCTATCAAGCTGTGGTGTACCCTTGCTATGATGACCATCTGACTTGAGCTCCTGATCTGCTGCTCTGAATCTACATACACACTAGAATATTCGACACACATTCTACACCGTACACACACACACTTCTCACACACATACTCTTTGCTTTAATAAATTATTTTGTATTTATTTGTTGAAGCTAGAGTTGTTGAGTATGTTGTGTTGCGGAAGAGTGAGAGGGGGCATGATCCAGGGGTGAGTGAGAGTGAGAAAGAGGTGTCTACAGACCGACGGAGTTTTGTGGACGGAGTCTGGTGGTTTCTCTAGGACAATAATATTGGGTTAATAAAAAATGTGGGTGTTGATTCCCCTCACTCCAGTTACGACACTAAAGTAATAAAGGCTTACTTACGACACCCCCCCCCCCAATTTCTCCATGCATGCAGGTCTATAAAATGTCATGGTCCTAGCACATTACAGATCCATTGCAGTCATGGGGGAGGGGGGGGGCCTGAGCGGTCTCGAGGTATGGTGTCCGCCTCAAGTGCTGGAGGTACCAGGTTCAAGCTCTAGTGAGTGTCGGGATGTTTTCACGTGGAATTATAGTAACAAAATTCCCCCTAGTATCTGGCTAGTGAGAGAGATCGGACGCCCGTGTGTATTGTTGCACACGTAAAATACCCCTTGGCAGTTGGAAATCGAAAAAGAGTAGCCTAAAGGCACTGCCCGGGCAAATTTTCGAGTTAAAAATCTACCCAAAGTATTTCAGGATCCTCGCCGATGCTACGGAGTTCATGCACTGAGATAAGATTCTCCGAACTCAGGCTTGAATTAGGAGTAGGATCGGAACACTTATGCGTTACACCCGTGTGCCGTGATGTTGATCCGTCGCTTACACTAAACTAAAATAAAAAAATAAAAAAATAAAAACAGCAGCTTCCGTCCTCGGCATTTGTTTTCTCCTGTTCTTAATAGACAGAGAAAGAGAGTATGTGTGTATAAGTAAATGTTTGTTAGTGAGTTTGTGATTGTGACTCAGTGTATGTGCATGCAAGGGAGTGTGTATTTGTGTGTTATTTGGTGAGTGCATAACCGTGAGAGTCTACGAGGAAGTATGTATTTGTGTGTTATTCAGTGGGTGCATAAATGTGAGAGATTGTATAAATCAGGGGTGGGCAAACTACGGCCCGAGGGCCGCATGCGGCCCGCGACATGATTTTATGCGGCCCGCGAGGGCATTTAAGAATAATAATTATTACTTCGTTTTTAAGTTATTTTGTTGAATTTTAAAGAATTTCATGTACCGTTATGATTATTTCAACATTTTTGATAAGATTTCTTTCTAATTATCAATTTTTGTAAACAGTCCTTGGCCTTCGTAATGTAATGCTTCTTCTTCTTCTTCTTTCGTTCGCCTTAAATACTATAACTGCAATGTTGCCTCTTGTGTTAATTTAACTGTCCTTTTTAGTTCACTCAGCAGTCCATAGAGTTTATCTTCCACTGTCGTCTCTCTTGGCCAGAAGGTTAGCCTAGACATGTTGTAATTTGGGCAGTCTTTGAATATGTGCTCTGCTGTTTGCGACGATAATCCACACGTGCACATGGCTGATTCACCAATCTTGAATCTTGTATACATGTGGTTGCGTAATCTATTGTGTCCTGTTCTGAGGAGCAGAATAATGACTTGTTCTGGTCTTTCCATAACGTGGTAGTCGTCTTGAGCAGGTTTTTGTGGCTTTCTGACTGATTTGATCATTCTTTTCTTTTGGTGGTAACGGGCATATCAGGCTGTTCTTCTTTTGCTCCTTCCTTAGCCAATCGATCAGTTCTGTCGTTTGCGGGTACTCCACAGTGGGATGGTATCCACTGTATGGTGACCTTATGCTGGCTGATAAGTTCAGAAAGTAGTGTCCTTAATACTGGCAATTTCCAAGACATCATTTCGTTTTCGTTGAGGTGAGTTTCTTGCCAGCAACATGCTGCCACATAACAGTCACGCACACCGCCAAACATAAGTTTGGATATTCCCAGACTCGGAATAGAATGAATTGACCATGAGTAACCAAGACTGACGTGGACATCGGGAGATAGCAACAAAAAAGGCTTCAAGGAAAAGGACAAGAGGTGAGCGGTTTTCTTGGCGCTCGTGTTACATGGACATGATCTGGTAGGCGCAATCTTAGTAGTGGTGCGAGGAGTTCAGCTGTTGTCTTACATGCATACCGGGACAGGAGTCTCTCTCTAGACAACAATTTGCGCTAGCTTACGAAAGTCCTTGGAAGATCAAGCAATCACAGGAGATAGAAACTGGGTCGTTATTAACCTGTAACTTCCCGTCCCCGTATCAGGGGCTGGTTACGTTTGATGATCATGTTTCGTATTCTTCTGTAAAGGGATAAAGTCGAATAAAGATTCAAATCTCTGAATTGCACCCGTTTTCTCAAGGTGAGCTTGGTTTAATTCGTTTGTACTTTGAATACGAGCTGTTGACATTGAAATACCATAGAATGTGTCAAGACACATGCGCTTACCTTTTCTTGGTCCAAGATGTTTTCTAGTTCTATTGTTTTGTTGCTGAATCCCTCCGTATTCCAGTGCATTAGTTTTAGTCTTTGTTTGGTATGGCCAGACGCTCTATTCTCAGGTCCACTGGCTCCACAGGACATCTGAGAAGGACCTCCAGTAGTTGTGGTTGGACTCTTTCGAGGCATATGGCCCGGCACTGCACCTGCCTGGGGGTCCAAAGTAGGGCCGAGCACCGTAACATTTAGCCGTAGTCGACATATTTAATTGCGCGTGATTGGTGGCATCCTAATTTCTGTGGTGCGCCTCCTGGCTGGTTGCCTCTTTATTCAGTACCTTTCCTTTGCTAGAGCAAACTGTGGTCTTACTCGAGTTTAGGTGTGTAGGCACGCACACACATGTCTGCGCATGGACGTACGAGCATACACATCTAGAGCGTTCTGTATATTTCTCGGCGCCAGTGACTCGCCGCCGCCCCTTCTCCTGTTAGTTAAAACAGTTCCGCCACGAGAAAGGCCAGAAGTTGGACTTTTGCTGCATAGGTGATGAATGCACGAGCCATTAGGGTATTTATGCAAGGTTGGGCGCTCACCCCAACCCGGCCCCTGGCTACATACAGCAACATTTGGAACCATGATATGCTAAAATGCGAATTTATCGATTTTTATATAGAGAAATATTTATCGACATGAAAAATTTAATAAGGATGATTTTATGAAAAACAGATATTTCTCCGGTGAATAAAATGATTTATTTTGCAAGAAAATATTAAATTTAAAAGTCTTTTGCTGTTTTAATTTTTTTCCACATTTACAATGTTCAAATTAATTTATTTGTTGTAGTAGTCTAGATATACTTCTGAAATATATTCTGAGTTTACTACTTGTTTTCCGAATATTTTATTTTCACACACAGCCGGAAGTAGGTTTTGTTTCATTTCCGTTTTAAAGTTTTGTACAGTTCTAACTGTTCGAATTGTATTTAAACAATGAGTGTCAATAACAAACGTAAGATTGAAGATGAATGCCGTGTTTTTAATTATGAATGGACAATTAAGTACTGTTTTATAAAAGTTGGTAGCAAATCAGTTAGCTTGCTGTGTCGTGAGTCAGTGGGTGTCTTCAAGGTATACAATGTAAAAAGACATTATCAAACAAAATATTCCGATTTCGGATACAATTTAACAACCGAAGGGAGGGAAAGGAAATGCCTTGAGTTGGTGAAAAATTTTGGAGAAACAGCAAACTGTTTTCACTAAACAGTCTTGAATTCAAGATGCTGCAACTGAAGCTAGTCTTGTGCTGTCACACAGAATTATAAATCAAATCAAATCAAATCAAATCAACTTTATTAGGGTCACAAATTGGGCGCGCAGGCCCGTCTTACATTCGGCCCTTCCAATCACTCGTCTTTCGTTCATCAAGAGCATTATACATTTACATAGGAAGAAAAATAAACATTGTGAAATGAATGTTGTAAACATAAACAAGGAAAATTACCATGTTATGAGGCCCATCTCCCACGTACCCATACATCACCCCACCCACACACACACACCCACATATCCACACACACGCACCCCAAGGGACACATACATACCCCACCAACCGACCCATCCCCCACCCACACTCCCCTCACCTGTTCCCCCAACCAAAACACACTCGCCACCCACAAACATTGCCCCACCAACCCACATATCCCACCCACATACACATCCTAACCCACACATCCTCTCCCCATCCACACCTCAAACCACCCATCCCCCAGCCACATCTCCATTGACCACATATTTCCCACCCACGCACACAATCCCCCCTCCCCCACACACATCTCCCTAACCACCCATACATCCCCAATCCACTCACACACACACACCCAACCACCCACACATACATAGTCCACCCACCCATACATGCCTTAACCCAATCCCCCACTACACAATCTCCCACCCGCAAATCACATACATCCCCTACCACGCAATATTCCCAACCCACGCACCGCACATACACATATCCCTCACCAACACATCCCACACCCAGATACCACCACACATCCCCACCTACACAAAACACACATATCCCCCACCCACATACCACACAATATTCCCACCCACACCCACACAGATACCCTTACCCATCCACCCCACATACCCCGGCCCACACACCACAAAAAATCCCCCATACACACACACATACCTCACCCACACAATATCCCTAACCAACACACCACACACCTCTCCACACCCACACAAGCATTCCCTACCCGTCCACCAACACACACTCACTCACGCATACATCCTCCACTACGCACCCACACACCCCCACCCACCCACCCCAACCAAACATCTCTCGATCACAATACCCCTACCCACACTTATCCTCCACCCACTCACGCATCCCACCCCGACACATGCACATCCCTCACCCACCTACACATCCCTAAGCCACTAACACACTCCCACCCACACATTCCCCATCCACGCACACATCTCCCACCCACACACGCCCACATACTTCCCCCAATCACCACACATCCCCTACTCACCCACACATATACCCCACCCATACACACATTCCCCGCACCCATCACACACATCCCCCACACCACACACTATACCCCACCCACACACATATCCTCACCCATACCACCACACCCCCACCCACACACCATGCACACATCCCCCACCAACACACCGCACACATATCTCAACCCACACACCATACACTTCTCCCCACCCGCCCTTGCATCCCCAATCCACCCAACACAATCTCCTACCCACACAACCCCGCCACCCACACATACTTCCTCAAACCACCCACACATCTCCACCCACATAAACACACACACACCCCCACACCCATCCCATACACATATCCTCCACCCATACACACTTCCCCCACACCAATTCCCACACCCCTACTTTCACCCCCACACATCCATCCATACATCCCACCAACACCCACAAATATCACTACCCACAAAAACCCACACACCCCAACCCATCCAAACGCATACCCCCACCCACACATCCCCCACCCACACATATCCCCACACTCACACACATCCTCCACACACACTCACACCTCCTCACATCTAGACACATACAAATTGTCTCACGTTAGCATTGAAACTAGTATGAACAAACTCCCACACTTTACTCACACACATACACTGACAATTGTCATGAGCGGTCTCATAAAAATGTTAAACATGGAGAAAAATGTGTACATAAAAAGTATGTGACGTAAACATAGTGATTATACATAGTGAGTAAAACAGAACAAGCCATTTTCTGATGGCGAGTTCACCAAGGAATGTTTGCTAGATGCAGCAAACATTATGTGTCCAGAACAAAACAAAACAAAAAAAAAAAGATCTGACAACATTACTTTATCCAGGAGAACTGTGGTCAGACGTGTTGATAAGATAAGTAACAATGTTATGCATAAATTTCAAGATGGAAGTAAACAATTTTTGTGGTAGTCTCTTGCATTGGATGAGAGTACCGATGTACATGATACTGCCCAATTATTGATATTTATACGTGGAATAAACACTTCTTTCAAACTCACTGAAGAGTTATTGAGTGTTGAGTCACTCAAAAACACAACCACAGGCCATGATATATTCAATGCTTTTACTATCTGTATTGAAAAAACTGGGTTAGTTCGGAACAAGATGGCAAGTGTTACAACTGACGGAGCTCGTGCTTTGACTGGAAAAAATGTAGGTCTGGTCTACTACGCTTCGGTTAACGAACGTTGCCGGCGATGATTCGTACGGTGATTTCCGGCTACATGTTCTTGTTCCCCGATATTAATGATATATAGAATACTCGTTAAGTTAAATTCCCCGATTATTTCAAGATCGCGTAAAAAAAAAAGGACCAATTACTTTATAAAGGTTCTCCAACCCTTGTTTACACTTTAAACATGTCGTGTTTCTGAAATTCGCTTCCGACACAGAAATACAGAGTGACATTTTCAGACGGGAGGCTCTATTAGCAATGGAATTGCGAATAGAAAAAAATTATATTCGCAATGGAATTGCGAATAGAGAAAAATTATATTCGCAATCGAATTGCGGGAAGTAACAAACATGTCACAGCATCTGCTCACTAGTCAATTTTAGTTTGGGCCATTAAGAAGTCTAAGAAGGTAGTTAATTTAAATAGGAATGTTCACTGTTGCGAGTTTAATTCTGCCGAATTCTCCGTATTATTTAATGAATCACTCTTCTTCTTACTTCTGTCCGTTCTTTTGGCAACCCGTTTTATTTTTACATTACGTTAGTCCTGTTTAAATATAAAGAACAATTTTTCAGAACAGGTATCCCCAATACAAATAACGATCCCTACAAATAATTCTGTCCCCAGGCGAGTTCAAGAATTGTTAACTTTCGTTTCTGTACACTTACTGTTACCATACCAGGCATCCATATTTGTTTATGTTACCGTTCTACTATTTACTAATTATGTCCTGATAATATCGCAGCAGTGATGATTCTATTAATTTGACACTTTCTATGGCCTTCACTGCATCCTCTCTGAGTGACTCTGTTCTGGTCCAAGCTGACAGTAATATGCTTCACCTCAGAGAGACATGATTAGGCAATTCAAACACCAGATTTCGATTGACTGGCCTCATTAATTAATAAATAAATAAGGATAAGGAAATGCTACGCATATAAAGTGCAGGAAAACCCGGTATGTCTGAAGCAGGTGGACAAGAGAGAGGAGAGAGATAGATAACGAAGATAGTGTGAGAAACAGAGATATGAAAAAGATGTATTGAAAGACATTAAAGAGTGGTAAAGACAAGAAAGGGAGAGGTAGGAGATCGAGACTTAGAGCGAGAGAGAGAGAGAGAGAGAGAGAGAGAGAGTGAGAGAGAGAGAGAGAGAGAGAGAGAGAGAGAAGAAGAAGAAGAAGAAGAAGAAGAAGAAGAAGAAGAAGAAGAAGAAGAAGAAGAAGAAGAAGAAGAAGAAGAAGAAGAAGAAGAAGAAGAAGAAGAAGAAGAAGAAGAAGAAGAAGAAGAAGAAGAAGAAGAAGAAGAAGAAGAAGAAGAACTCGTGTTCGGGTGGCTAAGTTCCTTTCCCAAGACAACAAAAGTAGAGGACAGATAAGAACAAAAAGACAAGTGTGCAGGTTCTTGTGCAGCAAGATAAACAACACCTAATACACAAAACCCGTAGAAAACATATGCCTAAAGCGAAATCATCAGACTAGCATTGGTGTCACCGAATTCCTGAAAATGAATAAAAAAAAATGTTGCCACCCCGGCGGGGAATCGAACCTCGAGCTCCCGTGCACCAGGCGGAGACACTAACCACTAATCTGCCGAGGACACGTTGTTAGATCAACAATATATTGTAATATGGACGCATAGGAATAATCACGTGATCTACTTCGATTGCGAATATAATTTTTTTATATTCGCAATTCCATTGCGAATAGTCATTTCGTTTTCAGACGTAAGTAGACCCACAAATCACGTTTTATGTAGATGTCTGTGTTTGTTCTTAGATGCATAATTAAATCAACCATTCATTTTTATATAAAGTGTGTTATTTTGGACTATTAAAGTCGGAGGGCAAGTGTCAAACTAAAATGATGAAGATGGCATGCCATGATCAACAATGATGTGATATTTCAATGGCGGGAAATAGCCGCTTTCTTGTCATACTCCAGCGATCACTATTTAATATTCTTATGAAACATTCACAGCGATGTTAAAGCCAATGAATGCAGTTTTCCATTGTAAATCCATTTTAGTAATTTTGTTTAATTTTCCATCACGCTAAACGGTCGGGATCGTTTATTTTTGGGTAACTTTTCATCACGACTTAACTCATATTTACGCGCGCTGGTAGGCCGTAGACAGGGCAAGCAGACAGTATGATGTGGTATGTGCATATATCTGTGACGTGCTGGTATGGGAGCTGGTCGTTCAGAAAGCAATGGCAAACTACTGAACGTAACACTTGCCTAGTACATCAACAGCAGCTGAAAAATGTTGGTGTTGACTGCAACGTCCCGTAATATATATATGTGTGTGTGTGTGTGTGTGTGTGTGTGTGTGTGTGTGTGTGTGTGTGTATATATATATATATATATATATATATATATATATATACATACTTAGTACGTACGCACATACGTACGTATGTATGTGTGTGTATATATATATTATATATATATATACACACACATACATACGTACGTATGTATGTGTGTATATGTGTATATATATGTATATGTGTGTGTGTGTATATATATATATATTCTTCTTCTTCAGCGTTCCGAGCCATTGAGGTTCTTTGCTGCAAATACAATCCGTCTCCATTCGTCTCTCTGGTGGACCTTCTCTTGCCAGTCGTTGATTCCAAGTGCTTGTAGGTCTGTATATATATATACACACACACACATATACATACGTACGTACGTATGTACATACGTACGTATATATATATATATATATATATATATATATATATATATATATATATATATATATATATATATAGGGTGTGTATATATATAACACCAGTGTTCGTGGCCTAAAGGATTGAAAATGCGATTCGTGAACTGCTTTCCACGCGTTCGAAACACAGCAGCAACCGATTTGGCAGCAAACCGTGTTGTCCTGGGGTTTGAACATGTTGGTATGGAGCCGGTCGATTAGAAAACAATTTGCTAACTACTGAACGTAAAACTTGCCAAGACATCAACAACAGTAGTAAAATGCTGGTGTTGACAGTCATGTCCTATAAATATAAATATATTTGCAGTCAACACCAGCATTTTTCAGCTGCTGTTGATCTACTAGGCAAGTGTTATGTAGTTTTCCATTGCTTTCTGAACGACCGGCTCCCATACCAGCACGTTATAACACAACGCGACATGGCCTGCTGCACAAATCAGTCACAGCTGAGCTTCGAACGCCTGGTACCCGGCTCACGAACCGCGTTCGCAAGCCTTTGGCCACGGAGACCGGTATATATATATATATATATATATATATATATATATATATATATATATATATATATATATATATACACACACATTGGCACCTTGCCGTCTTGACAGACGATAGTTTGTGCTTTAAAAAGGCATAATAACTTTTAACTATGGCGGTAGCGAGTGTGACTGATAAGGCCAATTTGCGCTGTAAATGTCCATTCACAGTGGGTGCATGTGAACACGTGGTCATTTCCACCATCATGCACCATCTTACGTCTCAAACGCTTGGTGTGTGACTTTTCTGCAATAATTTTCTCCTTTGACTTTATTCCATTTCTGATATTTGCCCTCCATGCAACACGTTCAGCGGCGACTTGCTCCCAATGTGCATTATCAATGCCTGTATCAATCATGTCCCGCTTACACACATCTTTGTATCGTAGTAGAGGCCGACCCTGAGATCTCTTACCCATCTGTAATTCACCAAAAAAGATATCCTTTGGTATTCTACCATCATCCATCCGCCTAAGATGTCCTATCCATCTAAGTCTACGAAGACTGAGCATGGAATAAACTGTCACACAACCTGATCTTTCCAATACTTCAGTATTTGTGATTTTGTCTTGCCACTTAATACCAAGAATTCTTCGCAGACACCGCATATGAAAGCTGTTTAAATTGTTCTCTTGGTGTGAGTAAGTTGTCCAGGTTTCACTGCCATAGAGAAGAGTACTAAGGACACAGGCTTGATAGACAAGGACTTTTGTTTTGGCAGTAAGCTTCCTGTTCTCCCAGACTCTTTTTCTTAACCTGTTCATTGTTGTTGCTGCCTTACCAATCCGGATGTTGATTTCCTGATCTAAGGATAATTTGCTATTTACCACCGATCCTAGATATGTAAAATGGTCTACTATCTCTAGTTCGGCGTCGTCAATAAAGATTGATGGTACCCCATGTGCACCTTGTGACATAATCTGTGTCTTCTTTTTGCTAATTGTTAAACCAAATTCAGAACAAGCATTGGAGAATGCAGATAGTAGACATTGCAATTCTTCCTCAGAGTGGGTCGTAACTGCAGCATCATCTGCAAAAAGCAACTCTCTGATCAGTACCCTCCTAATTTTGGTCTTAGCCTTCAATCTCTGAGCATTGTAGAGGCCGCCATCTGAGCGTGAGTGAATGTATATACCACCATCCTGATCACGAAATGCATATTTCAGTAGAAGTGAAAAGTATATTCCAAAGAGGGTGGGAGCTAGTACACAACCTTGCTTAACTCCACTCTTGATTTCAAATTCTTCAGAAGTTGCACCATCAAACTTGATTATACCCTTCATGCCTGTGTGGAACGATTCCACAATGGACAGAAGAGTTGGTGGGCAGCCAATCTTCTTTAGTGCCTTGAACAGACCCTCACGACTGACCAAATCAAATGCCTTTGTGAGGTCGATGAAGGCAATAAACAGTGGTTGATTCTGTTCACGGCATTTTTCTTGCATTTGTCGCAATGAGAATATCATATCAGTGGTAGACCGGTTCTGTCGAAAGACACACTGTGATTCGGGGTAGACTTGATCTCCTAGGACTTGAAGTCTGCGCAGAACAATTCTGGCAAATACCTTTCCAACAATACACAGAAGTGAGATACCCCTATAGTTGTTGCAGTCGATCCGATCGCCCTTGTTCTTGTACAGTGTTATGATGCTTGAATCTTTGAAATCCTGTGGGACTTGTCCTTCACGCCAGCATAGCTCTATTAGCTGGTGGATCTGTATAGTGAGTGTGTCTTGCCCACTCCTGATAACCTCTATTGGAATCCCATCCTTACCTGGAGCCTTGCCAGATGCAAGTTCATTTATAGCACACTTAACTTCTGTTATGGTGGGAAGTGTGTCCAGGTGGTCAAGAGTTGGTAGTGCCTCTATGGCGTTGAGGGCATTATCCGCTAGTTTGGTCTCACTTGAGTAAAGCTCCAAATAGTGCTCTACCCATCTGTCCATCTGCTGTTTCTTATCAGTGATGACTTCTCCAGTCAAGGTTTTCAATGGTGCACTTCTTTTGATCACTGGACCACAGGCTTTCTTTATTCCTTCATACATGTTTCTTATGTCTCCCTTATCACTTGCGATTTGAATGGACTCACATAACTTGATCCAATAATCATTTGCACACTGCCTGGCAGCCTTTTGCACATCCTTCCTAGCTTGCCTTAGCTCACTCAGAGTGTTACGCGTTGGTCTTTCCTTGTTTCTTAAGAGAGCTTTCTTCTTCTTATCAATCAAGGGCTGCAGAGTCTCGCTGTTGGCCGCAAACCAGTCCTGCCTCTTATGATCCACAGTGCCGTAAACCTTTACGACAGTTTTACAAAGAGTTTCCTTAAGTTTATTCCATTTATCATTTACTGTACAATTTTCTGGTGTATCAGTGAAAGCGTCTTCAAGTTGCTGTTGAAACTGAAAGCACTTTTCAGGATCATGAGTGTTAATAATATTAATCCTGGGGCTAGATTTGTGTTTAGCTGTGTAGATTCTCTTTGGTCTCAGTCTAACCCTTGCAACAACCAAAGAATGATCCGTATCACAGTCAGCACTGTGGTAACTACGAGTCAATGATATATGGTTCAGATGTTGTCTCCGTGTGATGATGAAGTCCAGCTGGTGCCAATGGCCGGATCTTGGATGTTTCCATGTGACCTTATGCATCTCTTTTGTTTTAAAAAAAGAGTTTGTAATACATAGGTCATTACTGGTGCAATGCTCCAGCAGCCTTTGCCCATTTTCATTCATGCGACCGATGTTGTATTTTCCAAGGCACACTGACCATGAACTCGAGTCCTTGCCCACACGAGCATTGAAATCACCGAGCATATAAATGTAGTCGGATTTTGGAACTGCTTTGATCACAGAGTCTAACTCCTCATAGAACAAATCCTTCACATCATCAGAGGAATCGAGTGTCGGTGCATATGCAGTAATAATGGTGGCAAACCCACAAGAGGTTGCCAAGCGCAGGGATAATAGTCTTTCATTTCCTCCTGCTGGAATTTCAATCATTCCCAGTAGCGAATTCTTCACTGCAAAGCCCACACCGTGTTGCCTTTTTTCTGCCTGCCCTTTACCCTTCCAGAAAAAGGTGTAGCTGTTTTCCCTGAGTGACCCTTCCTCAGCGAGGCGAGTCTCCTGCAGGCCAGCAATATCAATGTTAAGACGATTGAGTTCGGCATCAATCACAGCCGTTTTTCTCACATCGTCAATATTGGTCAAGTCAGTGGAAAATCCTGGACACATGGTTCTCACGTTCCAGGTTGCAAGCCGTAGCTTGAGGTTTCTATTTATATTTTTGTTTGTACCTGGTGCATTGGTTTTACAGCCTGCGATTCAGATTTTGTCCTAGCCCCAAGCACCCATTGAAGCAGGCAGGCTGTGGCGGATCAGCACCCAATTGGCTGGGGGCTGCCCAGCTTGAGGCGGGCGGTAGCTGATCAGTGACACCTATAGGTGTCTCCCACCGTCAGAGGCAACGCGTGGCGCCCCATGTCTACGCGAACTGACAAGGACTTATAACCCGTAACAGTTGCCTCTCGCTTTGATTCCGAGACCAGTTAAGACCAGGGATGGAGTTATTGCCTCTCCATAGCACAAAGCCTGGGCTAAAATATAGAGATCATGTGTTGCCCATGCAGCATGATCCCTCTCTCGGCCTGCCTAGTTCACTCCAGAGGAAAGGTAACACCCCTACATCTGGAACAAGACAAGCTGCAGAAGCTGCCGGATCAGCAAAGCAATGCTCTAACTGTCCGCCTGTCGGAGCTTCGATCCTAGACCAGTCGCCAACCAAGGCTTAGGGCCTGGTCTGCCCTGCCATGACAATTTTGTCTTTAGCTTGCATTTCCTCGCACCAGGGTAAGGCTTGTATCCTCCCAATTGCGCTCTTCCGCCCGAAGCCGTTGGCACAATGTGGGGTGTCGGGTTTGGTAAGCGCCGCCCAACGTTCGGCGCTAACAGAAACCAGGTAGTACCGTCTACTGTTATACGGTAGCTCAGTCATATCTGACTAAGACCTGACTGCAATATATATATATATATATATATATATATATATATATATATATATATATATATATATATATATATATATATATATTGATATCCATGGGGCAAGGAAACAGAACAGATGGTGTCACTATTTTGTTAATATCATATGATTTGAATCAGTGAAAGATTTAATACTGTTAGTTAGTTGCATATCCTTTACAAGATGTCACAGTCAATATCAGCATATTTTGCTGTTGTGATCTCTTTACAAGTTTATATTCAATAGTTTGTCATTGCTTTCTGAATGACCGCCCCCCCCCCCCACCCCATACAATTTAAAAAAAAAACCAACGCAAGGCAGTCTGCTGCCAAATCACCCACAGCTGTGTTTTGAACGCGGGTATGCGGGGTTACGAACTGCGTCCATTACCTCTTTGTCAATGAGCTGGCTTTAATAATGTAGTTGATTAATAACAATTACTCAATTAATATAACTCAGAATAATATTTTTGAATATGCAGTCTACTATTGACCGTGGCGAAGGGTTACAGACACGATTCGTAATCCTGTATACCCAGGTTCAAAACACAGCGGTGCTGGTTTTTTTTTTCTTCTAAAAAGGTATTGGTGCCAGTCATTCAGTATGCAATGGCAAACTGCTGAACATAAGATTTGCCTAGAAGTCATGAACAGCCAAAAATGTTGGGGTTGACTGCTACATCCAATGAAGGACATGCAACTAAAAAAATATGCAGACTAAATAACTCATGGTTTTTGTATTTATTTTTTCTAAAGTGCATGATTTGTTATTTTATAAAAGTTGAAAGTCACCATAAATCTAAAGGCTTATTACTTTATTCATAATTTTTAATATTACATGATATTCGTGGTGCACTAATTTTGCATTTGCAAATATGTGCCATATTATTAAAATGGCTTTAGGAGGAAGGAGGAGGTGGAATAATGAGAAGGAGTAGGCGAAGGAGGAGTTGGAGTGGAAGAAGAGGCAGGAGGAAGAGGAAGTTTAAGGTTTTCATTTGAATTTTGCTTTCTAACGGTGGCTCTCAAAATAACAACCTGATTTATCCCCCTTAGCGAGAAAAAAAAACCAAGAGCAGTTATCTGCCCTGTGACAAGACCGCCGGGGCTTGGTCTGGTTTGCCACGATAGATACTATCCCCTGCCTTTGCTCCAACCACCTCAATAGCACTCTACATCTACCAGGCCCCACACAAGCCGGGACAGCTTAACCTTCCCTCCCTCACCTAGGGTTCCAAACCCCAAGGGGGCTCGGACCAGACACCAGTCATATCACTGCACAAAGTCATAGCTAAGAGAACACAAATTTAATTCTGAACTACGTCAACCACAACACAGAGAAGGATGGCTGAAAGCCAGACTAGAAGAACTATGTACAAGATCAAAGACGCAGATGAGTATCCATCATGGAGGCGGACGATAGCTCGTGCGGTTGTCCAGTCGTGGTAGCGACTCACCCAGGCTCCTCCAGTGGACTGGAACTCCAAGGTCTGCTGCCTCTCCAAAGTTCCCTCTTCACCCAGAGAACCAAGCAAGGGCTGTCAAGCGCAGTCCCACTGCTTGACTGACACTGCACTGATGAACAAGGATCCTTCCTTGCTGTCGTACTATTTCACTCGTCACACTCCTGATGAAGTCTGGGCCGACCCTAGAACATTAGCGGTCTCCCACTTGCAGAAAAAGTACATGTAGCACCGTCTCAAAATACATCAGAGCCAGGTCACTCTTCTATCTCATCAGTGACCCACACACTGATATGTCACTTACACAATACGCGGTTGCTCCACACGAACACACAATGTCACTGGTAAAGTCTATCAGGTGACTAAACACTTCACCTTAGTTTCATGTCCTTGGACAATAGATCTTCACACAGTATCATGTAACTACCCTGATCAATGGGTAGTAATCACAACCTAGCATACACTGTCAACAGTTCATCACGATCGCATGAGGTAGCTCCCTACCTTCACAAACATTGTCAACAGTTCATCACGTTGGCATGAGGTAGCTCCCTACCTTAACAAACATGTCACTCAGGTGTTTCCACCAATGTTGTAATCAATGTCCTAGTTCACTGGAGCACATGTTGGCTTCATAAAATTAACCAATGTAAAAACACTATTTAAGCATCAACTGATACATGGTGTCCCATAACCCAGCCGGGCCAGAAGCATATAACACAGGTCATGGTGACCGGTAACAATGATCACCTCGCTCAACTTGAAAGGTCACTACCTTGCAATAACCAAGGTTTACACAGAGACTGAATGTCACCAGTGCTTCACTGGCTTGAATCACCAGACGTTTCAGTGTTGGATCCTCTCAGGATCGGATGACACTCGTCGGACTCTTGACGGAGGTCCTAACCTAGACCTACCGACTTATTCAGCACTCAGCTCCTTCCAACATTGATCTCGCAGAATCAGACAACCACTCCCAGTATGGCCTCAATCAACTTCTGGATAGGCACTGGAATGAGTGGGCCCATAGAGCTCATGGTGCAGCTCTTGAATCTTCTTCTGTATAGTAATAACAGATCCTGAAACACGGAGAGGTTGGTGTGAGTACTCAACTACAACAAAGACTACCAGCATCTCCACCCTGTCACCTGCCTCTCAGACATTCCTCATGTCTACCAACATGAGTATGAAATCATCACATCATAGATCTACCTAGTCACTATAATATATAGGCATAATGATGGTAGAAAAAGCAATAGCACACCTGTTCAGTCAAGTAACACTTCTGGGCTACATATAACCCCTAGCACCAGAGTCGACTGTATGACTCTGTCAAGCATCCTTCGCCTGGTGCCAGTCCAATCCGGTTTCATCTCCCATCATCAATCAACATATACACTTACTTTCCTTTCAGTGTAGGGATTACTGTATCGAGAAGGTGTCCAGCCGGACATCTCCTTCCTGACAGACTCATTAATTCCTCAATCCCTTAACCCATGGACTGATGAATTACACACCTTAAGAACTATATGTCCATAATGAATTATACTCCTGATAATTCATTACTATAGCATTAACTAAGGAGAACTCATGACTTGTTACACTTAATTAGCAAAATCATATCACAGCCATAGTGTCAGGTCTGGGATCCCTGCCCCAGATCCTGAGTTGCCCTTGTATTCACTGACTATCTTTCAGGTCAGTCATCCCTGTGCCGGTCGAGCATAGCTGTGGTGGCCATCCACCACTACACTTTCCCACAGCTACTGTGGGTCTCGTGTACCTTGTCCCTTGACGACTTAAGTCACGTCATCCAATGTAGCAAACCTCCAGACTCCACTACCAAACTCTGGCTCCACCTTTTTTTTTTGGGGGGGGGGAGGGGGGGGGTTATGCCCCTCCCAACTACTACCTCACGGCAGTACTCCAAGTACTCCACGAACCGAGTCAGGGTTCCAGAAGAGTAGAATATTAGAGACAGAAACGGTTAGGTTCAAACCTCGATCTATCTAGCCACCTCGGCCTCGAATTACGGAGCGCCGCATCACCCTCGATCGGGTATGTTCATTCATCGGATATGCACGATTGCATTGGGTCGGACCTATTACCGATCGGGTTGGGGTTACCGGCCTACCTCCCGCTGCCTAGACAAACGTACGATGGAACACGCACGGTCATCCTTGCGGACGGACATGACAACAAGCAGTAACAATAGTATCATGAATACTTCTTATCAACTGTTATCCTACCGATGCAACGCCATTCGGCTTACGCGGAATAACACTGCTATCTGCACCCAGCAAATACACCACTGCTGATTTCACCTTGATTCCTCGAAACATCACCATCACTGATAGAACAATTACGTTACCATTCTAATGTCACGAAGCACATTACACATTTCTAATAATAAGCTCTACCTTATCATGTACAGCGTCTAGAATGTTGATGTCATGACGGACAAACTGTCGCCTTGCCCGCGTAATGAATAAACCAAACCCGTAACTGCTACACACTGTAAAGCACATCGTTCGGCCTATTTTATTTACACACCACTCGCTGTGGCATACGGCTTGTTCCGTCAGGTAACACATTACATTGCTGATCGATAAAGCCTACTTAAAATTGCAACCGCCAACTGTAACGGATAACTCTACGCGACAACTCAATTTTGCAATGGCAATTAATTCATTCCGGGAACTCAGCACGGCATTACGACAACAATTAAATCATAGAATAAGTACTCAACTAACCTGTGATTGAAGAATCACAACCCTTGACTGTAGATGTCCGCACTGGCCGCGAATATTGACATCCAAATTACCTCAGCCTGTTGGCTGCGATCTGTCTACGCTGAGGTTTGGTGGGCGACTGCTCACGACAAAGTCAGTGCGCCTTCCACTCGCCTACACGGGCCGCGTGACTTTCATGATTCATGAAGAAAACCAGAGTCACGATAAGTTCCACCACCCCGTGCTGCATGAAGCACGCGTGAACTTAGAGATCTCTACCATGTACGCACTTGAGGGAACATTCTAGATTTTCTATAAATAACTAGAATAGCTCCTCCCCGCACTATTTTTTGATGGGGAATCCCCTATTAATTGATATTAATTCAAGGGAGACCAACGCATCGCACTCCCTTCAAAGGGATATTATGCAGAGATCTGCCGTTCTTTATCCGTTTCGTCACATAGGCCCCCACTTAAGATGGTCGACCCGGTCGAACTCACTAGACAAAGATCGGTCTGAACTCTGAACCTCTACTCTATCAAGATTGGATTCCCAGGAAAAGACGTTCCATAACATTCACTTTCCCTGCGGAGATCCACCAGAATGGTATGGATGCTGGATCACCCACCACCGCCTCAAACATACGTTATCTCCAGCGATTAGGCCCGAAACGTAACGGCCTGGTGATTGGCTTACAGGATCTGTCTACACTGGACTGTTCCGCATCCACCTGTTGCAGGCCATCGGTTACTTTACTGAAGGTTCGTTCGTCCCTTCCGACAATAGGATATTTCCTATCCCGACTAGGCATCACCTTCGTGGACTGTTCGCGGATGTCGACCGAAATGAATGGTCGCTTACTCCAGGTTCGTCTGGAGTACCCTTGCTCCTGCCTTCTCTCCCGCGAGTAAGGACAGTGAGCCTGTCGGCGTATCGAGTCACCCGACGATCCCGTCGTGCCAGTTGTGACTTCGCCTGTCCGACCTCGATTCCCAGTGTGCTTAACACCATGGGCCTCTTCCCGACGGAGCCCGTTCGCCCTATCTACGGTTGAACGCTCAGGAGACCGCAGACCCTCCCCACAGGATGTACTGCGTAGGACTGAGTCTTCCTCGCCCTCGTCTGGACCCAGAACCGAATCTAGCGCGATGGTAGTCGCACTACCTTGTGGAGAAACTACCTCGGACCTCTCCAAATTCTGAAGGAGAGTACAATGGAACTTACGCAATTCCCCGCGGACCTTCACCTCATACGTGGATCGGGACATTATCCGCTCCACAGGAAAAGGGCCCTGCCATCCGAGTTCGAATTCCGCCCCCTCGATTGGGAGAAGCGCGAGAACCCTATCTCCAATCTGCAGAGATAAACCGTTTTTGGTCTTGTGCTTTGGTGCTGCCAGACAACACGTTGGGCACGACCGGATATATCTCCGCACGTCGCCTGTCATTCCAGGCCAGTGGTAATGGCTGGAAAGACACTGGACTGTTGTCCCCACATCCTTATGTCCGGTTAAGGATAAGGTATGCACTCTATGTATCAAGCGGGATCTGTAGTCAGTAAGGACTACCATCTGACCGTACTGGCTATCCCCTTGCCCGGCTCTACGATAAAGCAACCGGTTTTCTACATAGAACTGACCCGGAGTTGGCGGGACAGAACTTTGGGACACCTCCAGTAAGTAAGGACGCAAAGTCGGGTCCCTACTTTGAGCACTGCTCACTAACCTCGCAAGAGAATGGTCTATTTCCTTACCACACTGCCTTTCTCCATCCTTAGCCCTGGCCTGCCTAGCGCTCACTAGACAATGTTCCCTGGGGTCCCCCAGGAATACATGCGGACGACCGAGGATCAAAGGGTAAATAGGATCAGGCAGCACAGCCGCCTGGATGCTACCCGTAACGTACCTGCACCGAATGTCAATCCGATCAATCGGCAAGTCCATAGCTACGGAGCTCCTCATGGCCAGCTGAAATTCTCTTGTCTCGCCGGTGAGCTGCCCTGGGCTCACAAGGTGGGATGAGATTACAGCTTCAAACTGCAATCCTGTATCGTATAGACATTCCACCTGCTTCCCATTCACCTCTATCGTTTCGATCACAGGTGATTTCTCAGACTTTGGTTTCTCCCGACCCTTAGGTGTGGTCTCGCTAGGTCTACCTCTAGTAGAGGCGAGACACGCAAAGTGCAAGTCCTTTGGCTTCCTCAGACAATCTACAGTATTATGGGAAGGAGACTTACAGTGCTTACACCACCTCTTACTCCACTTCCGTTTTGGGGAGGCGGGAGGGCTTTGCTTATCGGGTTTCTTACCAGAGTCTTTTACCACAGGATCTGCTACATTGGATGATTCTTTGGGACCTTTGGTCTTGGGCTTCTGATCAAGCCCCTTCTGCCTTTTCTGTGAATCAGTCTGACTGGAATCCCCAGTCTCACCATAGACTTCCACATACCTTTCAGCTAACTTATTTACTATGTCTAGCCTTTCCGCCCCATTTTCCCCTAAGAAATTCCTTAAAGGCTTGGACATCTGCATTTTCATTTGATCCACCACCATCAACTCTCTCAGACTCTCATAATCCTCTTTGAAATTGGCCAACGCCATCCACTTCAACAGGTATGAGTTCAACCTCACACTATAGGCCGAGAACATCTCACCTGGTTCTCTCTTGGAAGTTCTGAACCTCCGCCTGTAAGCATGGGCTGTCATTTCGAATCTTTTCAAAAGAGCCGATTTCAGGGTTGGATAATCATTTTCCATCCCTGGGGGAAGACGCGCATACACTTCGTACGCGGTGCCACGGAGTCCTTGTGACAGCTTAAGATTCCAACGCTCAGGCTCTAAACCCATAGCTTTACACATTGCCTCGAACTTCTCTAAGAATTGATCTATCTTCTCTTGGTCCGGTTCAAATGGTGGAAACGGCCATTTCATAGCATGGTAAGCTGGTCTGCTGGCTACTGATGAGCTAGGTAAAGCTACTCCACCTACTGCTCCCTCAGACTCACCAACCGATTTCGCCTCTACCTCAAGTTGCTTCATACGGAACTCATGTTCCATTTCCAACTTCCTAGCATCTAATTTCTTAGACTCTAGGTCAGCTGCCAGTTTTTGTGCCTGTTGGTCTGCCACCAACTTTTGCTCTTCAAGTGCTACCTTTCGAGCTTCAAGCTCAATTTCTGACTTTCTTCTCTCCCTCTCTTCTGCTCTGAAGTCTCTCTCTACTTCCAGTACATAGGCTTTGAATTCCTCACCTTCCAATCCCATCTCAGTTGCAGATGCCCGCACCTTAGCTAAATCTAAAGTACGAGTAGCCATGCTTAGTGTAATTTAGTATCAGTATAGATATACAATACCCAATCACAATGCTAACTGTTCTCCAACCAACACTGTAACTATGTATCTATACTAACTTAACTAACTGTCTGTCCACGTCGAAGAGAAAGGTTTCAGTAGCCCTACTCGTCAAGTAGATAATAGGTATAGGACAGATGACACTATAACCTATTCCTACGAGATGTCAGAACACAGATTAGATCCCGGACGGGCCCCCACTCTATCTTGTGACAAGACCGCCGGGGCTTGGTCTGGTTTGCCACGATAGATACTATCCCCTGCCTTTGCTCCAACCACCTCAATAGCACTCTACATCTACCAGGCCCCACACAAGCCGGGACAGCTTAACCTTCCCTCCCTCACCTAGGGTTCCAAACCCCAAGGGGGCTCGGACCAGACACCAGTCATATCACTGCACAAAGTCATAGCTAAGAGAACACAAATTTAATTCTGAACTACGTCAACCACAACACAGAGAAGGATGGCTGAAAGCCAGACTAGAAGAACTATGTACAAGATCAAAGACGCAGATGAGTATCCATCATGGAGGCGGACGATAGCTCGTGCGGTTGTCCAGTCGTGGTAGCGACTCACCCAGGCTCCTCCAGTGGACTGGAACTCCAAGGTCTGCTGCCTCTCCAAAGTTCCCTCTTCACCCAGAGAACCAAGCAAGGGCTGTCAAGCGCAGTCCCACTGCCTGACTGACACTGCACTGATGAACAAGGATCCTTCCTTGCTGTCGTACTATTTCACTCGTCACACTCCTGATGAAGTCTGGGCCGACCCTAGAACATTAGCGGTCTCCCACTTGCAGAAAAAGTACATGTAGCACCGTCTCAAAATACACCAGAGCCAGGTCACTCTTCTATCTCATCAGTGACCCACACACTGATATGTCACTTACACAATACGCGGTTGCTCCACACGAACACACAATGTCACTGGTAAAGTCTATCAGGTGACTAAACACTTCACCTTAGTTTCATGTCCTTGGACAATAGATCTTCACACAGTATCATGTAACTACCCTGATCAATGGGTAGTAATCACAACCTAGCATACACTGTCAACAGTTCATCACGATCGCATGAGGTAGCTCCCTACCTTCACAAACATTGTCAACAGTTCATCACGTTGGCATGAGGTAGCTCCCTACCTTAACAAACATGTCACTCAGGTGTTTCCACCAATGTTGTAATCAATGTCCTAGTTCACTGGACCACATGTTGGCTTCATAAAGTTAACCAATGTAAAAACACTATTTAAGCATCAACTGATACATGGTGTCCCATAACCCAGCCGGGCCAGAAGCATATAACACAGGTCATGGTGACCGGTAACAATGATCACCTCGCTCAACTTGAAAGGTCACTACCTTGCAATTACCAAGGTTTACACAGAGACTGAATGTCACCAGTGCTTCACTGGCTTGAATCACCAGACGTTTCAGTGTTGGATCCTCTCAGGATCGGATGACACTCGTCGGACTCTTGACGGAGGTCCTAACCTAGAGCTACCGACTTATTCAGCACTCAGCTCCTTCCAACATTGATCTCGCAGAATCAGACAACCACTCCCAGTATGGCCTCAATCAACTTCTGGATAGGCACTGGAATGAGTGGGCCCATAGAGCTCATGGTGCAGCTCTTGAATCTTCTTCTGTATAATAATAACAGATCCTGAAACACGGAGAGGTTGGTGTGAGTACTCAACTACAACAAAGACTACCAGCATCTCCACCCTGTCACCTGCCTCTCAGACATTCCTCATGTCTACCAACATGAGTATGAAATCATCACATCATAGATCTACCTAGTCACTATAATATATAGGCATAATGATGGTAGAAAAAGCAATAGCACACCTGTTCAGTCAAGTAACACTTCTGGGCTACATATAACCCCTAGCACCAGAGTCGACTGTATGACTCTGTCAAGCATCCTTCGCCTGGTGCCAGTCCAATCCGGTTTCATCTCCCATCATCAATCAACATATACACTTACTTTCCTTTCAGTGTAGGGATTACTGTATCGAGAAGGTGTCCAGCCGGACATCTCCTTCCTGACAGACTCATTAATTCCTCAATCCCTTAACCCATGGACTGATGAATTACACACCTTAAGAACTATATGTCCATAATGAATTATACTCCTGATAATTCATTACTATAGCATTAACTAAGGAGAACTCATGACTTGTTACACTTAATTAGCAAAATCATATCACAGCCGTAGTGTCAGGTCTGGGATCCCTGCCCCAGATCCTGAGTTGCCCTTGTATTCACTGACTATCTTTCAGGTCAGTCATCCCTGTGCCGGTCGAGCACAGCTGTGGTGGCCATCCACCACTACACTTTCCCACAGCTACTGTGGGTCTCGTGTACCTTGTCCCGTGACGACTTAAGTCACGTCATCCAATGTAGCAAACCTCCAGACTCCACTACCAAACTCTGGCTCCACCTTTTTGGGGGGGGGGGGGGGGGGGGGGTTATGCCCCTCCCAACTACTACCTCACGGCAGTACTCCAAGTACTCCACGAACCGAGTCAGGGTTCCAGAAGAGTAGAATATTAGAGACAGAAACGGTTAGGTTCAAACCTCGATCTATCTAGCCACCTCGGCCTCGAATTACGGAGCGCCGCATCACCCTCGATCGGGTATGTTCATTCATCGGATATGCACGATTGCATTGGGTCGGACCTATTACCGATCGGGTTGGGGTTACCGGCCTACCTCCCGCTGCCTAGACAAACGTACGATGGAACACGCACGGTCATCCTTGCGGACGGACATGACAACAAGCAGTAACAATAGTATCATGAATACTTCTTATCAACTGTTATCCTACCGATGCAACGCCATTCGGCTTACGCGGAATAACACTGCTATCTGCACCCAGCAAATACACCACTGCTGATTTCACCTTGATTCCTCGAAACATCACCATCACTGATAGAACAATTACGTTACCATTCTAATGTCACGAAGCACATTACACATTTCTAATAATAAGCTCTACCTTATCATGTACAGCGTCTAGCATGTTGATGTCATGACGGACAAACTGTCGCCTTGCCCGCGTAATGAATAAACCAAACCCGTAACTGCTACACACTGTAAAGCACATCGTTCGGCCTATTTTATTTACACACCACTCGCTGTGGCATACGGCTTGTTCCGTCAGGTAACACATTACATTGCTGATCGATAAAGCCTACTTAAAATTGCAACCGCCAACTGTAACGGATAACTCTACGCGACAACTCAATTTTGCAATGGCAATTAATTCATTCCGGGAACTCAGCACGGCATTACGACAACAATTAAATCATAGAATAAGTACTCAACTAACCTGTGATTGAAGAATCACAACCCTTGACTGTAGATGTCCGCACTGGCCGCGAATATTGACATCCAAATTACCTCAGCCTGTTGGCTGCGATCTGTCTACGCTGAGGTTTGGTGGGCGACTGCTCACGACAAAGTCAGTGCGCCTTCCACTCGCCTACACGGGCCGCGTGACTTTCATGATTCATGAAGAAAACCAGAGTCACGATAAGTTCCACCACCCCGTGCTGCATGAAGCACGCGTGAACTTAGAGATCTCTACCATGTACGCACTTGAGGGAACATTCTAGATTTTCTATAAATAACTAGAATAGCTCCTCCCCGCACTATTTTTTGATGGGGAATCCCCTATTAATTGATATTAATTCAAGGGAGACCAACGCATCGCACTCCCTTCAAAGGGATATTATGCAGAGATCTGCCGTTCTTTATCCGTTTCGTCACATGCCCTTAGTTTAATAGTTTTGGTCACACTTTCCAAAGGGGATTTTAACCCTTTTTCTCTTTGCCTTTGTTATATAATAAACTGACACACAAACATTAATAACTCAGGTTATAATTGACTTACAGACTTGAATAAGGTATCGTTGGATTTGTTTTTTCAAGAGGTATCCAACTATGCAGCTTATATAATTAAAAAGCAATTTAGAAAATGTTACTAAAGTACCTAGGTAAAGTTGATAAGTGATAAGATTAAAGCAGAATATCCAGACCACACATTATTACCACTTCACTGTGTGATTAATCAAGAAAGTCTGTGAAAACCTGTTTTGAATATCAAGCATATTATTGACACAGTTGTCAGTGTCATCAACCTCATCAGATCAAGAGGACTTAATCACATACAGTTCAAGGCATTACTTGACGATTTGGAAACTGAACAATCCGATGTCCTGTACCACACCAGTGTTCGATGGCTGAGTCTCGGCAAGGTGTTGAGGCGAGTGTGGGAACTCAGAGAAGAAATAGTGATGTTCCTAGAGATGGAGGGCATTGAATGTGACTTTAATACTAATATTGTCAATAAAGAGTGGAAGTTAGACTTTATGTTTGCCATTGAAATTATGGAAAAGTTAAATGAACTGAATTGACAAACTTCAGGGCAATGGTGTGTTCGCACATGAATTGTATGTACATGTAAAATCATTTCAGGCAAAACTTTCACTGCACTCCAGACAAGCAAGTGAAAAAGATTTTGTCACTTCCCTTTGCTGAAACAAGAAACCATTTCTGGTGAAATGACTGAAAAGTACAAAGCCCAATTAGATGCACTGATTGAAGAATTTGGATGGAGATTCCAAGATTTCAGTTATCAGTTATCAGTTATCAGTTGGGGTATCTTCGTTGCACTCCGGACATGTCCATAGGTGCTCAGATCCTCCCCCCAGCATATGCAACAGCGTCCGGTGGCTAATAGTGCCAGTTCTGTGTTGGTTGACGAGGCACTTTGTTTTCCCGATGTACCTCTCGCGTCTGGCTGTGCCTATTCTTACTCCCAGGTCTTTCATCCTGGACAGCGATGTGGAATCACTGACTTCAAAATCCTCTGTTCTCGCCAAATCTTTAAGGACGTTAATAACATCGGCACGATCCATGGGCTGGCCATCTACAGGGGGTGCAGAGCCAGCCAGTTTGTCAGCTCGTTCATTTCCCTCTACTCCCGCATGTCCCGGGACGAAGATGAAGGTGACTTTACGGACAACAAACTTCCGCAGCGATTCAGTCCACTGTCTACGTACAGATCCAGCTTTGACCTTCTGAATCATGCTCATTGAATCACTTAGTACACACACGTTGGTATAATGCTGTGATTCCAGCCATATGAAAGCCTGTGTAACTGCCATCACCTCCATCGTCATGCTGCTCGTGGTCATGGAGTGGGCACCACTGGATTCTTGAACGGTTCGGCCCGCTGAACGGGCTGTAAATGCCCACGCACTTCTCTGCTGCTTTACAACGGATCCATCTGTATAGATGAGCACTTCGGGGCTATCTGAGTGTTCATAGATGAGCGCGTTAACCTCTGCATTGACAGCGGCAGGGTTCTGCTCTCTGCACCGTCTGTCGAGTGTGATAATGCAGGAGAAAGTGCACTTAAAGGCTGGAGGAACCGGCACCCATTCCTTGCCGGGGTTTATACTGGTAAGACTGCAGACCTGTCTGACGATATCTTCCGCCCGACCCATCCATGATTTGCCCCTCTTTAGCCTGTCACCCTTTTCTCTGAATATAGCGTCATGCAGAGGGTGCTGCTCATCTGCACTTATTTTTAAGTATGCACGAGCTCTCCAGATCTTGATCCTGTGTTCCATTGTCGGGAAGTCAAGGAGGTATCTCATTGCTACACAGCTGGTGTCTCTCGTGCAGCCCAAAATGATGCGCATGGCTTCGTTTTGTACCTTTTCGAGTCTTCCAATCTGTGTAGGGCTGACAGTGAGGATGGCCAGGGCATACTCGATGCATGAAAGTACAAGTCCTTGGAATAGAAGTATTAGCAGTCTTTGCTCGATATTGGCAGTCGCCATGACTCTCATTGCTGACAAACCTTTTCGAGCCTTCGTTATGACATAATCGACATGATCTCTGAAGGACAGGCTACGATCAAGCCTCACGCCAAGATATGTCATTGACTGGGTTCTACTCAAACTGCTCCCATTCATTCTTACTGCCGGCAGGTCTTATTCCAAGATTTCAAGAACATAGAGCCACAGTTCAATATTCTCAGTTCCCCTTTCAGTACAGAAGCTGATACAGCCACAGAGGATATACAGTTGGAGCTGCTTGACTTAGAAGCAGATCATGACCTGAAAGAGAAAATTCAAGTCAGATGGTTTGCTGGATTTCTATGGATCTTTAACACAAGAATCATTTCCCAACTTGAAAAACTTTGCAACTAAACTGTTATCATTGTTTGGATCAACATACATTTGCGAACAAGCATTCTCTTGCTTGAAGATTAACAAATCTAAGAGTAGGTCTATATTGTCGGACTGCAACTTGCATGCTGTCATGCGAATTTCAACAAGTAAACTTGCTCCAGATTTCAAGAATATTCTGAAAAAGTACAAGCAGTTACATACATCTCATTAGAAATCAACAATTATAGTGACAGTGTAGTCGGTTTGTGTCTAAATTAAAGCCATTGATAGATAATAAAGAATATTTGTTATAATAACATGTTGTAAAATCTTGTTAACAAATTAGTAAAAGTTTTTGTCCATATTTTCAAATATATGTATAAGTATATAAGTAAAATAACATTGCAATCATTATTTATTTATACTGCTTAATAACCTATAAATAATTAATAATTACTTATTGTGATAGGTTGCTGTAAGCAAAATGGACATTTTATACAATATATATATATATATATATATATATATATATATATATATATATATATATATATATATATATATATATATATATATATATATATATATATATATATACACATGCGGCCCGCCAATAGCTTTACATTTGTCAATGCAGCCCTGCGCACAAAAAGTTTGCCCACCACTGTCCTAGTCCATACTAGCCCATTATGCATCCGTCCTGTTGATTTCCAACTTTGGCATTCAAGTCACCCATTATGATAGTAATTCAGAATTCATGCATTTCTTGAAGGCTTTCTCTAAATCACTATAAAATTCATCAATGTTGTCATCACTACTGTCTGCTGTTGGTGCATAAACTTGTATGACGTTGACATCAAAAGGTCTTGCACTCAACTTCACCAGTAACACTCTGTCTGATACAGTCCAATATCCTTTGATCGATTTTGCTCTCTCTGTATCCATTATAATTGCTACTCCTCGCTGTTGTTTCTTTCCACCAGAATAGATTATTCTATATTCCTCAGATGTCATAATGCCCATTCCTGTCCATCTGGTCTCACATACACCTAACAGGTTAATATTTAATCTTCTTATTTCGTTCTTAATGTTATCAAATTTGTCATCCCCACTCAGAGTTCTTACATTCCAAGTTCCTACTTTCAATGTTGATATTCTTTTGCACCCAGTCGCCTGCTGACTGTCTGGAGTCACCTGGTGCACATGACTACCCCTACCGGGCGAGGCTGCTCCTATAGAGCACCCATTTACGCTGTTTCTCTGATTATCGAGAAGACTGCAGTACATAATATTCTTGGCATCTGTAAAGAAGGTAGTTTGCCATTGCTTTCCTTCCTAGCAGTGACCATACTGGTCGATTACCGTAGCCAATGTCTCCCAAAAAAGAGATCCTCTGCCTACCGTCGTGAAAATGGAGACCATAACCTACAACTATCTGTCGGCTGCTCCTCAACTTCATCCACCACCTGCACCCATGGCTTTACGTAACCATGATCGGGGGGCTAAACGGGTACTCCACCTTGCCCAAGGGTGTCCCGTAGGCTAGTGGGGGGGGGGGGGGGGGGAAGGAGGCACCCATCAAGGCATTACTATCATGCTATTATATGATCAGAGACATTAGACGTAGACAGTCACAATTTTTTGGGCATGTTATGAGAAGAAATGATTTTTAGAACTTGGTGACAACTGGTAAGATCGAGGGGAACAGACCAAGGGGAAGACCTAGAAACAAGTATCTGGATGGCTTGGCCTTGTGGCATGGTCGAGACAGAAACACGGAACTGATCCACGACTCTGTTGATCGAGTGAGATGGCAGAACATGACCGCCCACGCTTACCGGCATGGCACATGATGGATGGATGGATTATATTTTAAATATTCTCTAAGCGAACGTAATTGCACCAGCATTTGGGAGAGAGAGAGAGAGAGAGAGAGAGAGAGAGAGAGAGAGAGAGAGAGAGAGAGAGAGAGAGAGAGAGAGAGAGAGAGAGAGAGAGAGAGAGAGAGAGAGAGAGAACTATTTGTTCAAACTGAATTAAATTTACAAACATAAATGACATTTCCTCAAAACATATTTATCAAGATAAACTCCATAGACTTCCAAGGTCTTTCGCCGTTAATGTAAGTAAATTGTCTTTAAATTGTGGGTGGCCTTAAGAGGCCAGTAAAAAATGTGTCCCCACATCGGGGAAATTGACGCACATCATCCTTTACTTATCATTGAAAGTACAGTTTTAATAATTAAACATAAACAGAGAATTGCAAAAGTGGGTCATAAAATGTAAGTAAATAAAGATTAAACAAATTTTGTATAAAGAGTTTAATAGCTTTCTTCTCACAATTGCAAATATATTACTGAGGTTTTGAATATTTTATTTCTCAAAGAAAAGTAAAAGATTTTAATGTTAGTTCTTGGTATTATATCTAGGTATACCATTTTTATTTTCAAATGCTAGTAATTTCCCTTGTATCAATATTAGAGGTTTATGTCCCCCTACCAAGTGCAAAGTGCTACTGCAACCATAGATTAATCATAGGCAATTTACATATGCCGGTCTCTGTGGCTGTGGGGTTATAACACTTTCTCTTTGTAATCCCGTTTATCACGCAGAGTCTCGCAGCGGAGCGAGAACTGAGGTGGTTCGACCCCCGCTCGTGACTTGCGGATACTGAGCCGGCCGCTCAGAAAGCAATGGCAAACTACTGAGCGTAATCTTGCCAAGAGATCAACAGACAGCTGAAAGATGCTGCTGTTGACAGCTAAGTCCTGTAAAAGGATACGCAAAACATTAAATTAAATTAAATTAATTTACATATAAGGTAGACCAAGAAGACGGTGGAGAGATAATATATACACAGACCTACAAGCACTTGGAATCAGCAACTGGCAAGACAAGGTCAACCAGAGAGACGAATTGAGATGTATTGTATCTGCAGCAAAGAACCCCAATGGCTCGGAAAGATGAAGAAGAAGATGAAGAATTTACATATAACTTAAAGAAAGTCAAATATACAAATAGAAACGCAAGATTTGATCTACAGGTACTGAAGAGTGAGGAGATAAAAGATAAATTCACATTACATCCATTGGCACCTTGCCGTCTTGACAGACGATAGTTTGTGCTTTAAAAAGGCATAATAACTTTTAACTATGGCGGTAGCGAGTGTGACTGATAAGGCCAATTTGCGCTGTAAATGTCCGTTCACAGTGGGTGCATGTGAACACGTGGTCATTTCCACCATCATGCACCATCTTACGTCTCAAACGCTTGGTGTGTGACTTTTCTGCAATAATTTTCTCCTTTGACTTTATTCCATTTCTGATATTTGCCCTCCATGCAACACGTTCAGCGGCGACTTGCTCCCAATGTGCATTATCAATGCCTGTATCAATCATGTCCCGCTTACACTCATCTTTGTGTCGTAGTAGAGGCCGACCCTGAGATCTCTTACCCATCTGTAATTCACCAAAAAAGATATCCTTTGGTATTCTACCATCATCCATCCTCCTAAGATGCCCTATCCATCTAAGTCTACGAAGACTGAGCATGGAATAAACTGTCACACAACCTGATCTTTCCAATACTTCAGTATTTGTGATTTTGTCTTGCCACTTAATACCAAGAATTCTTCGCAGACACCGCATATGAAAGCTGTTTAAATTGTTCTCTTGGTGTTAGTAAATTGTCCAGGTTTCACTGCCATAGAGAAGAGTACTAAGGACACAGGCTTGATAGACAAGGACTTTTGTTTTGGCAGTAAGCTTCCTGTTCTCCCAGACTCTTTTTCTTAACCTGTTCATTGTTGTTGCTGCCTTACCAATCCGGATGTTGATTTCCTGATCTAGGGATAATTTGCTATTTATCACTGATCCTAGATATGTAAAATGGTCTACTATCTCTAGTTTGGCGTCGTCAATAAAGATTGATGGTACCCCATGTGCACCTTGTGACATAATCTGTGTCTTCTTTTTGCTAATTGTTAAACCAAATTCAGAACAAGCATTGGAGAATGCAGATAGTAGACATTGCAATTCTTCCTCAGAGTGGGTCGTAACTGCAGCATCATCTGCAAAAAGCAACTCTCTGATCAGTACCCTCCCAATTTTGGTCTTAGCTTTCAATCTCTGAGCATTGTAGAGGCCGCCATCTGAGCGTGAGTGAATGTATATACCACCATCCTGATCACGAAATGCATATTTCAGTAGAAGTGAAAAGTATATTCCAAAGAGGGTGGGAGCGAGTACACAACCTTGCTTAACTCCACTCTTGATTTCAAATTCTTCAGAAGTTGCACCATCAAACTTGATTATACCCTTCATGCCTGTGTGGAACGATTCCACAATGGACAGAAGAGTTGGTGGGCAGCCAATCTTCTTTAGTGCCTTGAACAGACCCTCACGACTGACCAAATCAAATGCCTTTGTGAGGTCGATGAAGGCAATAAACAGTGGATGATTCTGTTCACGGCATTTTTCTTGCATTTGTCGCAATGAGAATATCATATCAGTGGTAGACCGGTTCTGTCGAAAGCCACACTGTGATTCGGGGTAGACTTGATCTCCTAGGACTTGAAGTCTGAGCAGAACAATTCTGGCAAATACTTTTCCAACAATACACAGAAGTGAGATACCCCTATAGTTGTTGCAGTCGCTCCGATCGCCCTTGTTCTTGTACAGTGTTATGATGCTTGAATCTTTGAAATCCTGTGGGACTTGTCCTTCACGCCAGCATAGCTCTATTAGCTGGTGGATCTGTATAGTGAGTGTGTCTTGCCCACTCTTGATAACCTCTATTGGAATCCCATCCTTACCTGGAGCCTTGCCAGATGCAAGTTCATTTATAGCACACTTAACTTCTGTTATGGTGGGAAGTGTGTCCAGGTGGTCAAGAGTTGGTAGAGCCTCTATGGCGTTGAGGGCATCATCCGCTAGTTTGGTCTCACTTGTGTAAAGCTCCAAATAGTGCTCTACCCATCTGTCCATCTGCTGTTTCTTATCAGTGATGACTTCTCCAGTCAAGGTTTTCAATGGTGCACTTTTTTTGATCACTGGACCACAGGCTTTCTTTATTCCTTCATACATGCTTCTTATGTCTCCCTTATCACTTGCGATTTGAATGGACTCACATAACTTGACCAAATAATCATTTGCACACTGCCTGGCAGCCTTTTGCACATCCTTCCTAGCTTGCCTTAGCTCACTCAGAGTGTTACGCGTTGGTCTTTCCTTGTTTCTTAAGAGAGCTTTCTTCTTCTTATCAATCAAGGGCTGCAGAGTCTCGCTGTTGGCCGCAAACCAGTCCTGCCTCTTATGATCCACAGTGCCGTAAACCTTTACGACAGTTTTACAAAGAGTTTCCTTAAGTTTATTCCATTTATCATTTACTGTACAATTTTCTGGTGTATCAGTGAAAGCGTCTTCAAGTTGCTGTTGAAACTGAAAGCACTTTTCAGAATCATGAGTGTTAATAATATTAATCCTGGGGCTAGATTTGTGTTTAGCTGTGTAGATTCTCTTTGGTCTCAGTCTAACCCTTGCAACAACCAAAGAATGATCCGTATCACAGTCAGCACTGTGGTAACTACGAGTCAATGATATATGGTTCAGATGTTGTCTCCGTGTGATGATGAAGTCCAGCTGGTGCCAATGGCCGGATCTTGGATGTTTCCATGTGACCTTATGCATCTCTTTTGTTTTTAAAAAAATAGTTTGTAATACATAGGTCATTACTGGTGCAATGCTCCAGCAGCCTTTGCCCATTTTCATTCATGCGACCGATGTTGTATTTTCCAACGCACACTGGCCATGAACTCGAGTCCTTGCCCACACGAGCATTGAAATCACCGAGCATATAAATGTAGTCGGATTTTGGAACTGCCTTGATCACAGAGTCTAACTCCTCATAGAACAAATCCTTCACATCATCAGAGGAATCGAGTGTCGGTGCATATGCAGTAATAATGGTGGCAAACCCACAAGAGGTTGCCAAGCGCAGGGATAATAGTCTTTCATTTCCTCCTGCTGGAATTTCAATCATTCCCAGTAGCGAATTCTTCACTGCAAAGCCCACACCGTGTTGCCTTTTTTCTGCCTGCCCTCTACCCTTCCAGAAAAAGGTGTAGTTGTTTTCCCTGAGTGACCCTTCCTCAGCGAGGCGAGTCTCCTGCAGGCCAGCAATATCAATGTTAAGACGATTGAGTTCGGCATCAATCACAGCCGTTTTTCTCACATCGTCAATATTGGTCAAGTCAGTGGAAAATCCTGGACACATGGTTCTCACGTTCCAGGTTGCAAGCCGTAGCTTGAGGTTTCTATTTATATTTTTGTTTGTACCTGGTGCATTGGTTTTACAGCCTGCGATTCAGATTTTGTCCTAGCCCCAAGCACCCATTGAAGCAGGCAGGCTGTGGCGGATCAGCACCCAATTGGCTGGGGGCTGCCCAGCTTGAGGCGGGCGGTAGCTGATCAGTGACACCTATAGGTGTCTCCCACCGTCAGAGGCAACGCGTGGCGCCCCATGTCTACGCCAACTGACAAGGACTTATAACCCGTAACAGTTGCCTCTCGCTTTGATTCCGAGACCAGTTAAGACCAGGGATGGAGTTATTGCCTCTCCATAGCACAAAGCCTGGGCTAAAATATAGAGATCATGTGTTGCCCATGCAGCATGATCCCTCTCTCGGCCTGTCTAGTTCACTCCAGAGGAAAGGTAACACCCCTACATCTGGAACAAGACAAGCTGCAGAAGCTGCCGGATCAGCAAAGCAATGCTCTAACTGTCCGCCTGTCGGAGCTTCGATCCTAGACCAGTCGCCAACCAAGGCTTAGGGCCTGGTCTGCCCTGCCATGACAATTTTGTCTTTAGCTTGCATTTCCTCGCACCAGGGTAAGGCTTGTACCCTCCCAATTGTGCTCTTCCGCCCGAAGCCGTTGGCACAATGTGTGGTGTCGGGTTTGGTAAGCGCCGCCCAACGTTCGGCGCTAACAGAAACCAGGTAGTACCGTCTACTGTTATACGGTAGCTCAGTCATATCTGACTAAGACCTGACTGATAAATTCAACGTAGAGATTCAACGTAAGACCTGAAAGATAAATTCAACGTAGAGGTAAAGAACAGATTCGATGCATTGTCCGATATGGAAATATTATTTCAAGACGTCAGTGACCAATTGGAAATATAAAAGAAACCAGTCAAGAAGCTGTACTGACAACAATGATAATCCCAAAAATAAAGATAATAGGACGCAAGAAATGGATGATGGAAGACATCTTAAAACTCATGGAAATAAGAAGAAATAACAAAAATAACAAGGAAATATTCGAAGAGACTCACAGGAAAATTATAAGCTATGCAAAGAGGCAAAATAAACATGGCTTGAGAAAAATTGCAAGGAAATTGAAAACCAACACAACACTCAGAATACCAAATTAATGCACACAAGAATTAATGACATCACTAACAAAAGAACTCCGGCTCCATGGCCGAGGGGTTAGTAGCTTTCTCCGCTAACCCCGAATACTATCGTCACGTGACGCGACGAGAATTAGCAGTGGTTCGAATCGCAAAAGTGACTTATGAGAATATGGAGCCGGTCGCTCAGAAAGTCGTGGCGTGCTGATGAGCGTAATCTAGCCTAGGAATCAACATACAGCTGAAAGATGCTGGTGTTGACCGCAATATCCTGAAACAGGATGGAAACGCGGAAAAAAAAAAAAACTAACAAAAGAACACACACATCAACAGGTTGCCTAAAAACCAAAGATGGCAAAATCATAATAGAAAAAGATCAGATTTTACATGCGTGGTCAGATTATGTAAAAGACCTTTATGATGATACAAAAGAAGAACAATATGATCATCAGAATAATAATGAAGGACCATCAATTTTGTTTGTCGGGGTGTTTTTCTTTTAAATATCTAGCAATTCCGCAGAGCCGGTCTCCCTGGCGAAGGTGTTAACGATTTTCTCCGTAATCCCGTATATCCACGTGTGGGGAAACAGCTGCGCGAGATTTGGTAGGGAATCGGTGTGCGTTGGTTTCTTACAGGGGTATCAGAGATTGTCGCTCAGTAAGCAATGCAAAATACTCTTCGTAATCTTGCAAAGACATCAACAGCAGCGGTAAAATGCTGTTGTTGACAGCGATGTAAATATGATTTGCGAAAAAAAAATTCCACTGAATGCTTGAACATAAGTATAGTGATCAATCAAGGCATTACTATCATGTTATTATGATATTTGAAATATTCTCTAAGCAAACGTAATTGCACAAGCATTTAGCAGAGAGAGAGAGAGAGAGAGAGAGAGAGAGAGAGAGAGAGAGAGAGAGAGAGAGAGAGAGAGAGAGAGAGAGAGAGGAAGAATGGGGGGGGGAGGGGGGGAAAGAACTATTTGTAATATTTGTCAACATAAGCCCCATAAGCTTGCACGGCCTTTCGCCAGTGCGAAAATAAGTGCACCCAGGCCCTGATTGTGCCAGACCAGGTTTTGTCCTACTCACTTCGCCTGTTAATCGCCATCTCTCTCATTCCTATCACCTAGGCCAGGGGTGGGCAAACTACGGCCCGCAGGCCGCATGCGGCCCACCACCTGATCTTATGCTGCCCGCGAGGACATTTAGGAATAATAATTTTTACTTCGTTTTTAAGTTATTCTGTTGAATTTTAAAGAATTTCATGTACCGTTATGAATGTTTCAACATATTTGATAAGTTGATTATGTGGTTGTTTCGGGATTTGAAATTTAAATATTGAGCACAACCCACTACTGGCAACGCCGATCGCATTCCGGTATGAACCTAAGGCCTATCCACGTCAATATGGAAGCACTATACTCGAGTTTCGCCCTTGTTTGAGCTCGTCAGTAGTGCATATCCCTGACCGGATCCGGAAACAGTCCCGGATCACGCGTGTGAAGCGGGTGTGTAACCACGCGGCACACACTGGACACACCAAATTATCACAACAGAACACCACAACGCTACCCATCGTAGGCTATGCTCAAGATTGCCCAATCGCCGCGACCGACGTCCGTCAATCGATGGGACCCGAACGATCAGGACTTCTCACTGGCAAGGAACACCAGGCCTCCTAAATCCAGTGAGCAATAATCAATTGATTATGTGGTTGTTTCGGGATTTGAAATCCTACGATGGGTAGCGTTGTGGTGTTCTGTTGTGATAATTTGGTGTGTCCAGTGTGTGCCGCGTAGTTACACACACGCTTCACGCGCGTGATCCGGGACTGTTTCCGGATCCGGTCAGGGATATGCACTACTGACGAGCTTAAACAAGGGCGAAACTCGAGTATAGTGCTTCCATATTGACGTGGATAGGCCTTAGGTTCATACCGGAATGCGATCGGCGTTGCCAGTAGTGGGTTGTGCTCAATATTTATATTTGATAAGATTTCTTTCTAATTATCAATTTTTGTAAACAGTCCTTGGCCTTCGTAATGTAATGCTTCTTCTTCTTCTTCTTCTTTCGTTCGCCTTAAATACTATAACTGCAATGTTTCCTCTTGTGTGAATTTAACTGTCTATCTTAGTTCACTCAGCAGTCCATAGAGTTCTTCCACTGTCGTCTCTCTTGGCCAGAAGGTTAGCCTAGACATGTTGTAATTTGGGCAGTCTTTGAGTATGTGCTCTGCTGTTTGCGACGATAATCCACACGTGCACATGGCTGATTCACCAATCTTGAATCTTGTATACATGTGGTTGCGTAATCTATTGTGTCCTGTTCTGAGGAGCAGAATAATGACTTGTTCTGGTCTTTCCATAACGTGGTAGTCGTCTTGAGCAGGTTTTGGTGGCTTTCTGACTGATTTGATCATTCTTTTCTTTTGGTGGTAACGGGCACATCAGGCTGTTCTTCTTTTGCTCCTTCCTTAGCCAATCGATCAGTTCTGTCGTTTGCGGGTACTCCACAGTGGGATGGTATCCACTGTATGGTGACCTTATGCTGGCTGCTAAGTTCAGAAAGTAGTGTCCTTAATACTGTCAATTTCCAAGACATCATTTCGTTTTCGTTGAGGTGAGATTCTTGCCAGCAACATACGCTTACCTTTTCTTGGTCCAAGATGTTTTCTAATTCTATTGTTTTGTTGCTGAATCCCTCCGCATTCCAGTGCATTAGTTTTAGTCTTTGTTTGGTATGGCCAGACGCTCTATTCTCAGGTCCCCTGGCTCCACAGGACATCTGAGAAGGGCCTCCAGTAGTTGTGGTTGGACTCCTTCGAGGCATATGGCCCGGCACCGCACCTGCCTGGGGGTCCAAAGTAGGGCGAGCACCGTAACATTTAGCCGTAGTCGACATATTTCATTTCGCGTGATTGGTGGCCTCCTGATTTCTGTGGTGCGCCTCCTGGCTGGTTGCCTCTTTATTCAGCACCTTTCCTTTGCTAGAGCAGACTGTGGTCTTATTCGAGTTTAGGTGTGTAGGCACGCACACACATGTCTGCGCATGCACGTACGAGCATACACATCTAGAGCGTTCTGTATATTTCTCGGCGCCAGTGACTCGCCGCCGCCCCTTCTCCTGTTAGTTAAAACAGTTCCGCCACGAGAAGGCCAGAAGTTGGACTTTTGCTGCATAGGTGATGAATGCACGAGCCATTAGGGTATTTATGCAAGGTTGGGCGCTCACCCCAACCCGGCCCCTGGCTACATACAGCAACATTTGGAACCATGTTATGCTAAAATGCGAATTTATCGATGTTTATATAGAGAAATATTTATCGACATTAAAAATTTAATAAGGACGATTTTATGAAAAACAGATATTTCTCCGGTGAATAAAATGATTTATTTTGCAAGAAAATATTAAATTTAAAAGTCTTTTGCTGTTTTAAATTGTTTCCACATTTACAGTGTTCACATTAATTTATTTGTTGTAGTAGTCTAGATATATTTCTGAAATTTATTCTGAATTTACTACTTGTTTTCCGAATATTTTATTTTCACACAAAGCCGGAAGTAGGTTTTGTTTCATTTCCGTTTTAAAGTTTTGTACAGTTCTAACTGTTCGAATTTTATTTAAAAAATGAGTGTCAATAACAAACGTAATACTGAAGATGAATACCGTGTTTTTAATTATGAATGGACAGCTAAGTTCTGTTTTATAAAAGTTTGTAGCAAATCAGTTAGCTTGCTATGTCGTGAGTCAGTGGCTGTCTCCAAGGTATACAATTTAAAAAGACATTATCAAACAAAATATTCCGATTTCGGATACAATTTAACAACCGACGGGAGGGAAAGGAAATGCCTTGAGGTGGTGAAAAATTTTGGAGAAACAGCAAACTGTTTTCACTAAACAGTCTTGAATTCAAGATGCTGCAACTGAAGCTAGTCTTGTGCTGTCACACAGAATTGTAAAACAGAACAAGCCATTTTCTGATGGCGAGTTCATCAAGGAATGTTTGCTAGATGCAGCAAACATTATGTGTCCAGAACAAAAAAACAACAAAAACAAACAAACAACAGAACTGACAACATTACTTTATCCAGGAGAACTGTGGTCAGACGTGTTGATAAGATAAGTAACAATGTTATGCATAAACTTCAAGATGCAAGTAAACAATTTTTGTGGTAGTCTCTTGCATTGGATGAGAGTACCGATGTACATGATACTGCCCAATTATTGATATTTATACGTCGAATAAACACTTCTTTCCAACTCACTGAAGAGTTACTGAGTGTTGAGTCACTCAAAAACACAACCACAGGCCATGATATATTCAATGCTTTTACTAACTGTATTGAAAGAACTGGGTTAATTCCGAAAAAGATAGCAAGTGTTACAACTGACGGAGCTCGTGCTTTGACTGGAAAAAAATGTAGGTTTGGTAAAGTTGATAAGTTGATAAGATTAAAGCAGAATATCCAGACCACACATTATTACCACTTCACTGTGTGATTCATCAAGAAAGTCTGTGAAAAACTGTTTTGAATATCAAGCATGTTATTGACCCAGTTGTCAGTGTCATCAACCTCATCAGATCAAGAGGACTTAATCACATACAGTTCAAGGCATTACTTGACGATTTGGAAACTGAACAATCCGATGTCCTGTACCACACCAGTGTTCGATGGCTGAGTCTCGGCAAGGTGTTGAGGCGAGTCTGGGAACTCAGAGAAGAAATAGTGATGTTCCTAGAGATGGAGGGCATTGAATGTGACTTTAATACTAATATTGTCAATAAAGAGTGGAAGTTAGACTTTATGTTTGCCATTGAAATTATGGAAAAGTTAAATGAACTGAATTGACAAACTTCAGGGCAATGGTGTGTTCGCACATGAATTTTATGTACATGTAAAATCATTTCAGGCAAAACTCTCACTGTACTCCAGACAAGCAAGTGAAAAAGATTTTGTCACTTCCCTTTGCTGAAACAAGAAACCATTTCTGGTGAAATGACTGAAAAGTACAAATCCCAATTAGATGCACTGATTGAAGAATTTGGATGGAGATTCAAAAATTTCAAGAACTAAGCCACAGTTTAATATTTTCAGTTCCCCTTTTAGTGCAGAAGCTGATACAGCCACAGAGGACATACAGTTGGAGCTGCTTGACTTACAAGCAGATTATGACCTGAAAGAGAAATTCAAGGCAGATGGTTTGCTGGATTTCTATGGATCTTTATCACAAGAATCATTTCTCAACTTGAAAAACTTTGCAGCTAAACTGTTATCATTGTTTGGATCAACATACACATGCGAACAAGCATTCTCTTCCTTGAAGATTAACAAATCTAAGAGTATGTCTTTATTGTCGGACTGCAACTTGCGTGCTGTCATGCGAATTTCAACAAGTAAACTTGCTCCAGATTTCAAGAATATTGTCAAACAGTGCAAGCAGTTACATACATCTCATTAGAAATCAACAATTATAGTGACAGTGTAGTCGGTTTGTGTCTAAATTAAAGCCATTGATAGATAATATTTATTTATACTGCTTAATAACCTATAAATAATTAATAATTACTTATTGTGATAGGTTGCTATAAGAAAAATGGACATTTTATACAATATATATATATATATATATATATATATATATATATATATATATATATATATATATATATATATATATATATATACATGCGGCCCACCAATAGCTTTACATTTGTCAATGCGGCCCTACGCATAAAAAGTTTGCCCACCACTGCCCTAGTCCATACTTGCCCATTATGCATCCGTCCTGTTGATTTCCAACTTTGGCATTCAAGTCACCCATTATGATAGTTACTTCAGAATTCATGCATTTCTTGAAGGCTTTCTCTAAATCACTATAAAATTCATCTCTACTGTCTGCTGTTGGTGCATAAACTTGTATGACGTTGACATCAAAAGGTCTTCCACTCAACTTCACCAGTAACACTCTGTCTGATACAGTCCAATATCCTTTGATCGATTTTGCTCTCTCTGTATCCATTATAATTGCTACTCCTCGCTGTTGTTTCTCTTCACCAGAATAGATTATTCTATATTCCTCAGATGTCATAATGCCCATTCCTGTCCATCTGGTCTCACATACACCTAACAGGTTAATATTTAATCTTCTCATTTCGTTCTTAATGTTATCAAATTTGTCATCCCCACTCATAGTTCTTACATTCCAGGTTCCTACTTTCAATGTTGATATTCTTTTGCACCCAGTCGCCTGATGACGGTCTGGAGTCACCTAGTGCACATGACTACCCATACCGGGCGAGGCTGCTCCTATAGAGCACCCATTTACGCTGTTTCTCTGATTATCGAGAAGACTGCAGTACATAATATTCTTGGCATCTGTAAAGAAGGTAGTTTGCCATTGCTTTCCTTCCTAGCAGTGACCATACTGGTCGATTACCGTAGCCAATGTCTCCCAAAAAAGAGATCCTCTGCCTACCATCGTGAAACTGGAGACCATAACCTACAACTATCTGTCGGCTGCTCCTCAACTTCATCCACCACCTGCACCCATGGCTTTACGTAACCCTGATCGGGGGGGGGGGGGGGGGCTAAACGGGTACTCCACCTTGCCCAAGGGTGTCCCGTAGGCTATTGGAGGGAAGGAGGCACCCATCAAGGCATTACTATCATGCTATTATATTTTAAATATTCGCTAAGCAAACGGAATTGCACCAGCATTTGGGGGGGGGGGGGGGAGAGAGAGAGAGAGAGAGAGAGAGAGAGAGAGAGAGAGAGAGAGAGAGAGAGAGAGAGAGAGAGAGCAAGAGAGAGAGAGAGAGAGAGAGAAAACTATTTGTTTATGTTGAATTAAATTTACAAACATAAATGACATTTCCTCTAAACATATTTATCAACATAAACTCCATAGACTTCCAAGGTCTTTCGCCGTTAATGTAAGTAAACTGTCTTTAAATTGTGGGTGGCCTTAAGAGGCCAGTAAAAAAATGTTGGTTCCCCACATCGGGGAAATATCCTAGATAAGAAGTTACGGCTTATCATTGAAAGTACAGTTTTAATAATTAAACGTTAACATAGAATTGAAAAAGTGGGTCATAAAATTTAAGTAAATAAAGATTAAACAAATTTTGTATAAAGAATTTAATAGGTTTTTTCTCACAATTGCAAAAAAATTATTGTGGTATTGATTGTTTTATTTCCCAAAGAAAATAAAAAGATTATTATGTTAGTTCTTGGTATTATATCTAGGTATACCATTTTTATTTTCAAATGCTAGTAATTTCCCTTGTATCAATATTAGAGGTTTATGTCCCCCTACCAAGTGCAAAGTGCTACTGCAACCATAGATTAATCATAGGCAATTTACATATAAGGTAGACCAAGAAGACGGTGGAGAGATAATATATACACAGACCTACAAGCACTTGGAATCAGCGACTGGCAAGAGAAGGTCAACCAGAGAGACGAATTGAGATGTATTGTATCTGCAGCAAAGAACCTCAATGGCTCGGAAAGATGAAGAAGAGGATGAAGAATTTACATATAAACTTAAAGAAAGTCAAATATACAAATAGAAACGCAAAATTTGATCTACAGGTACTGAAGAGTGAGGAGATAAAAGATAAATTCAACGTAGAGGTAAAGAACAGATTCGATGCATTGTCCGATATGGAAATATTATTTCAAGACGTCAGTGACCAATTGGAAATATAAAAGAAATCAGTCAAGAAGCTGCACTAACAACAACATATAAAGATAATAGGACGCAAGAAATGGATGATGGAAGACATCTTAAAACTCATGGAAATAAGAAGAAATAACAAAAATAACAAGGAAATATACGAAAAGATTCACAGGAAAATTATAAGCTATGCAAAGAGGCAAAAGAAACATGGCTGGAGGAAAATAGCAAGGAAATTGAAAACCAACACAACACCCAGAATACCAAATTAATGCACACAAGAATTAATGACATCACTAACAAAAGAACACACACATCAATAGGTTGCCTAAAAACCAAAGATGGCAAAATCATAATAGAAAAAGATCAGATTTTACATGCGTGGTCAGATTATGTGAAAGACCTTTATGATGATACAAAAGAAGAACAATATGATCATCAGAATAATAATGAAGGACCATCAATTTTGTTTGTCGGGGTGTTTTTCTTTTAGATATCTAGCAATTCCGCAGAGCCGGTCTCCCTGGCGAAGGTGTTAACGATTTTCTCCGTAATCCCGTATATCCACGTGTGGGGAAACAGCTGCGCGAGATTTGGTAGGGAATCGTTGTGCGTTGGTTTCTTACAGGGTATCAGAGATTGTCGCTCAGTAAGCAATGCATAATACTCTTCGTAATCTTGCACAGACATCAACAACAGCGGTAAAATGCTGTTGTTGACAGCGATGTAAATATGATTTGCGAAAAAAAAATTCCACTGAATGCTTGAATATAAGTGTAGTGATCAATCAAGGCATTACTATCATGTTATTATGATATTTGAAATATTCTCTAAGCAAACGTAATTGCACAAGCATTTAGCAGAGAGAGAGAGAGAGAGAGAGAGAGAGAGAGAGAGAGAGAGAGAGAGAGAGAGAGAGAGAGAGAGAGAGAGAGAGAAAGAAAGAATGGGGGGGGGGGTAAGAACTATTTGTAATATTTGTCAACATAAGCCCCATAAGCTTGCACGGCCTTTCGCCAGTGCGAAAATAAGTGCACGCAGGCCCTGATTGTGCCAGACCAGGTTTAGTCCTACTCACTTCGCCTGTTAATCGCCATCTCTCTCATTCCTATCACCTAGGCCAGGGGTGGGCAAACTACGGCCCGCGGGCCGCATGCGGCCCGCCACCTGATCTTATGCGCCCCGCGAGAACATTTAGGAATAATAATTTTTACTTCGTTTTTAAGTTATTCTGTTGAATTTTAAAGAATTTCATGTAACGTTATGAATGTTTCAACATTTTTGATAAGATTTCTTTCTAATTATCAATTTTTGTAAACAGTCCTTGGCCTTCGTAATGAAATGCTTCTTCTTCTTCTTTCGTTCGCCTTAAATAGTATAACTGCAATATTGCCTCTTGTGTGAATTTAACTGTCCATCTTAGTTCACTCAGCAGTCCATAGAGTTTATCTTCCACTGTCGTCTCTCTTGGCAAGAAGGTTAGCCTAGACATGTTGTAATTTGGGCAGTCTTTGAGTATGTGCTCTGCTGTTTGCGACGATAATCCACACGTGCACATGGCTGATTCACCAATCTTGAATCTTGTATACATGTGGTTGCGTAATCTATTTTGTGTCCTGTTCTGATGAGAAGAATAATGACTTGTTTTGGTCTTCCATAACGTGGTAGTCGTCTTGAGCAGGTTTTGGTGGCTTTCTGACTGATTTGATCATTCTTTTCTTTTGGTGGTAACGGGCACATCAGGCTGTTCTTCTTTTGCTCCTTCCTTAGCCAATCAATCAGTTCTGTCGTTTGCGGGTACTCCACAGTGGGATGGTATCCACTGTATGGTGACCTTATGCTGGCTGCTAAGTTCAGAAAGTAGTGTCCTTAATACTAGCAATTTCCAAGACATCATTTCGTTTTCGTTGAGTTGAGTTTCTTGCCAGCAACATACGCTTACCTTTTCTTGGTCCAAGATGTTTTCTAGTTCTATTGTTTTGTTGCTGAATCCCTCCGTATTCCAGTGCATTAGTTTTAGTCTTTGTTTGGTATGGCCAGACGCTCTATTCTCAGGTCCCCTGGCTTCACAGGACATCTGAGAAGGACCTCCAGTAGTTGTGGTTGGACTCTTTCGAGGCATATGGCCCGGCACTGCACCTGACTGGGGGTCCAAAGTAGGGCGAGCACCGTAACATTTAGCCGTAGTCGGCATATTTCATTGCGCGTGATTGGTGGCATCCTGATTTCTGTGGTACGCCTCCTGGCTGGTTGCCTCTTTATTCAGCACCTTTCCTTTGCTAGAGCAGACTGTGGTCTTACTCGAGTTTAGGTGTGTAGGCACGCACACACATGTGTGCGCATGCACGTACGAGCATACACATCTAGAGCGTTCTGTATATTTCTCGGCGCCAGTGACTCGCCGCCGCCCCTTCTCCTGTTAGTTAAAACAGTTCCGCCACGAGAAGGCCAGAAGTTGGACTTTTGCTTCATAGGTGATTAATGCACGAGCCATTAGGGTATTTATGCAAGGTTGGGCGCTCACCCCAACCCGGCCCCTGGCTACATACAGCAACATTTGGAACCATGTTATGCTAAAATGCGAATTTATCGATTTTTATATAGAGAAATATTTATCGACATGAAAAATTTAATAAGGATGATTTTATGAAAAACAGATATTTCTCCGGTGAATAAAATGATTTATTTTGCAAGAAAATATTAAATATAAAAGTCTTTTGCTGTTTTAAATTATTTCCACATTTACAATGTTCAAATTAATTTATTTGTTGTAGTAGTCTGGATATATTTCTGAAATGTGTTTTGAGTTTACTACTTGTTTTCCGAATATTTTATTTTCACACAGAGCCGGAAGTAGGTTTTGTTTCATTTCCGTTTTAAAGTTTTGTACAGTTCTAACTGCTCGAATTTTATTTAAAAAATGAATGTCAATTACAAACGTAAGATTGAAGATGAATGCCGTGTTTTTAATTATGAATGGACAACTAAGTACTGTTTTATAAAAGTTGGTAGCAAATCAGTTAGCTTGCTGTGTCGTGAGTAAGTGGCTGTCTTCAAGGAGTACAATTTAAAAAGACATTATCAAATAAAATATTCCGATTTCGGATACAATTTAACAACCAAAGGGAGGGAAAGGAAATGCCTAGAGTTGGTGAAAAATTTTGGAGAAACAGCAAACTGTTTTAACCAAACAGTCTTGAATTCAAGATGCTGCAACTGAAGCTAGTCTTGTGCTGTCACACAGAATTGTAAAACAGAACAAGCCATTTTATGATGGCGAGTTCATGAAGGAATGTTTGCTAGATGCAGCAAACATTATGTGTCCAGAACACCAAAAAAAAAGAAAAAAGAAAACAGATCTGACAACATTACTGTCGTGAAAATCACTGTAATTAACAATCAGATGATAAAAATAACAGCGAAAGGCTGTATTCGCCACTACAAGTTGTTTACTACGGAGAGAAGTCGGCGAGATCAAACAGTGGAGTTGTCTGTGAATGTCCCCACAAGACAGAAAGGTTGTAGGCTTGTTATTGTGACCCAAATTGGGAGAATGCAGGAACACGCTAGCTGTGTTGGTTGTCACAACAAGGAAGGCAATTTTTGCATTGATTAAACCAAAGGGAGAGACGATTTCTGAAATGGATAATCTGCCCCTGGAACCATCTAATGTTTTGACATCAAAGGAACGTCACCAAAACAACCCAAGGCTCTTTGACAAAAACATGACTTGTTTACAAGAGTGTAGCCAAGAAAGTTGACCTGAACTGACGTGTTTTTTGTACCGCTGTTAGGAATTCGGAGAGAGCATCTACAGTGTTGATTTAATTAAAGATTAAGTAACATGTGTCTTTATGGCAAATGGTAGATGCCATTCAGGAGTGATGCGGTGTTGCATAAGGTATTAAAGATAATGTATTTAGGCTTAATTAATATAGGCAGTAGCCTTGGTAAAACTAGCTAGAGTAGTGAAGTGAGAATTAGCTCTGCTAGTGAGAATAGTGTAGTGGGGTGATATTTGGAGAGATTTAAGAATGGGTTGGGAGATGGGGGAAATGTCCAATAGTGGGATCTTCCAGTGGTGTGCCTACTGGGGTTCTGCGGTCTGTCTATTGGGTTTTCCTTGTCTTAACCTGATTGAGATTGAGGTGATGAGCCACTCTAATCCATGACAGAGTTTAGTTTACTGAGAAATCTCTGAGCAAGGCAGTAGGCCTACATTCAGCTAGTAGGGGATTGGTATCAGGCGGCCTTCACCAGATGTGGTCTCTTTCTCTAACAGGTTCCCCTACGTCTATGAGGAAACTCTACACTGGGTTTGATGGAGGTCAACTCTCATTAAGAAGAACATCAAATGAACATTCACTTTATTCTATAAGATGAATAAACACCCAGAAGAAAGTATGGTCAGCACTGTTTATGCTAGGCCCAGGATCCAGATGGTCCATACTAAACTGGCTCAGTTGAGCAAAACATTATAAACGATTCATTTACAATAGGGATTCACCCAGGTTGGGTGATACTCGTTTTCTTCACCACATACCACTGAACACTAGTGAATAGAAAAGAAAATAGAACATGGCGTTCTTGTGGAATAATTTAGTCCAGTGAAGGAGTACTTTAGAACCGTTTGTGTGTGACAATCTATGAAAACGGATTAGAGAAAAATGTGAGACCTGTGACATTGAAACCTAGTTTTCACGGTACAGAGATCCGTACTTATCTGAGTTATAGGGACCTTAGTCTTTATAGTGAGTGACAGATCCATGATTAATGTTAAACAATAACCATTTTCGGAGGAGCATGCATCTAGTCGACCCAGTGGATCCAGGAGAAAGTAAACGCCTGGAAGAAGAGACGCATCAATGTGTGAGGTGTTCTTATGCTAAGCTATCATGCTGTGGCGTACCCTTGCTATGATGATCATCTGACTTGGGTCCTGATCTGCTGCTCTGAATCTACAGACACACTAGAATTCGACATACATTCTACACATTACACACACACACACACACACACACACACACACACTCTTCTCACACACATACTCTTTGCTTTAATAAATTATTTTGTATTTATTTGTTAAGGCTAGAGTTGTTGAGTATGTTGTGTTGTGGAAGAATGAGAGGGGGCATGATCCAGGGGTGAGTGAGAGTAAGAAAGAGGTGTCGACAGACTGAGGGAGTTTTGTGGACGGATTCTGGTGGTTTCTCTAGGACAATAAAATTGGGGTAATAAAAATGCGGGTGTTGATTCCCCTCACTCCAGGGACGACACTAAAGTAATAAAGGATTAACTAACGACAATTACTTTATCCAGGAGAACTGTAGTCAGACGTGTTGATAAGATAAGTGACAATGTTATGCATAAACTTTAAGATGCAAGTAAACAATAATTTTTGTGGTAGTCTCTTGCATTGGATGAGAGTACCGATGTACATGATACTGCCCAATTATTGATATTTATACGTGTAATAAACATTTCTTTCAAACTCACTGAAGAGTTATTGACTGTTGAGTCACTCAAAGACACAACCACAGGCCATGATATATTCAATGCTTTTACTAACTGTATTGAAAATACAGGGTTAGTACGGAACATGATGGCAAGTGTTACAACTGACGGAGCTAGGGCTTTTACTGGAAAAAATGTAGGTCTGGTAAAGTTGATAAGTGATAAGACTAAAGCAGAATATCCAGACCACACATTATTACCACTTCACTGTGTGATTAATAAGTCTGTGAAAAACTGTTTTGAATGTCAAGCATGTTATTGACACAGTTGTCAGTGTCATCAACCTCATCAGATCAAGAGAACTTAATCACGTACAGTTCAAGGCATTACTTGACGATTTGGAAACTGAACAATCCGATGTCCTGTACCACACCAGTGTTCGATGGCTGAGTCTCGGCAAGGTGTTGAGGCGAGTGTGGGAACTCAGAGAAGAAATAGTGATGTTCCTAGAGATGAAGGGCATTGCATGTGACTTTAATAATAATATTGTCAATAAAGCGTGGAAGTTAGACTTTATGTTTGCCATTGAAATTCTTCTTCTTCTTCTTCAGCGTTTCGAGCCATTGAGGTTCTTTGCTGCAGATACAATCCGTCTCCATTTGTCTCTCTGGTTGACTTTCTCTTGCCAATCGTTGATTCCAAGTGCTTGTAGGTCTGTATATATATATATATATTATCTCTCCACCGTCTTCTTGGTCTACCTCGGAGTCTACGGTCATTTATTTCCCGAGTATAAGCGAGTTTTGTTTCCCTATTATCTTCCATTCTTTCTATATGCCCCAGCCATTGTAGTCTATTAGCCTTCATGAAACCAGTGATTAGCCGGGACTTAAACAGATCATAAATGTCTTTGTTACTTCTTCTTTTCCACTCTCCACTTTGTGTATCCCCTTTGTGTGTCCAAAGATGCGTCTTAAAACTTTGTTCTCAAAGGTTTGTAGCAAGGCTTCGTCTCCTTTCGTTGTACTCCAGGTTTCAGAGCCATACAGCACAACTGGTCTGATCAGTGTTTTGTATATTGTGATCTTGGTGTTACGAGATAGCGCCTTTGATTTTAGTAGATGTTGTAGTGCATCGTATATCTTATTTCCAGAATTGATTCTAGTTTGTATTTCTTCCCTTATGATGTTGGAGCAGTTGAAGATTGTACCCAGGTATTTGTATGTTTCCGTTCTTTTAATGGTCATATTATCTATTTGTATGTGGCCAGAGGTTTTAGCCATTCTTTCTCTTGAAATTACCATATATTCTGTCTTATCTTGGTTGATAACCAGCCCCATCTGTTGGGCTTTTCCCTTTAAGTGAGTCAATATTTCCAATGTCTTATGTTCATTTTCCCCTATAATATCTATATCATCTGCATAACCAAGCAGCTTGGATGTTCCTCCAATATCACATTCCTCCTTTACCTTCCTTACAACTTTCTCTAGAGCCAGATTGAAGAGTAGCTGCGATAGTGCATCACCCTATTTCAAGCCAGATGTTATTTGGAAAGGGTTTGATTTCCTGCCTTTATATGTTACTATATTATAAGTATCTTCCATGCATAGTCTGGTTATGTTGATTAACTTCCTTGGTATTCCAAATTCCCGCATAGCATTCCATAGACTATTCCTATGGACACTATCATAAGCCTTTTTTAAAATCCACAAAAATGTTATGGAGATCTCTTTTATATTCCCAATTTTTCTCGGCTATTTGTCGTAAGATAAATATCTGATCTATTGTTGATCTGTTTTGTCTAAAACCCGCCTGGTAGTCACCTAATATGTATTCTGAATGTGGTTTTAGTCTATTTAGTAATACTGCGGATAGTATCTTATAGCTTATGGACAGTAGTGATATTCCTCTATAATTTTCACACTAAAACTTGTCTCCTTTCTTAAAGATATGTATCAATTATGACTCTTTCCAGTCATGCGGTAATTCTTCTGTCCTCCAGATTTTTATTATTAGTTCGTATAGCTTTAGATGTAATGCATGGCCACCCGCCTTTATAAATTCAGCAGCAATTCCATCAGCCCCAGTTGCCTTATTGTTTTTAAGTCGTGTGATTACATATAGGATTTCTTCAAATGCAGGTTCTTCAATTTTTGGTTCACACGTTAGAACCTCTTCCTGTGAGAAAGTGTTACTTGGAGCTTCACAATTTAGTAATTCAACAAAATATTCTTTCCATGTGTTGCACATTTCCTCATTGGTATTTATTATATTCCCATTTTATCTTTTACATGTGTTGTGTTGGTGCCCTCGTTTCATTGACTTCAGTTCTTTAAAAAACTTTCTGGATTCGTTTTTCTGGTGATTAGTTTCCATATCTTTGATTATATTACTCATATATTCTCGCTTCAGCTGTCGAACTATTTTTGTAGCCTCATTACATTCATTTCTATATTGCTCTTCCTTTTGGATGTTGTGATGTCATTTAGCCATAGCTGTCTGGCATTCCTTTTCCTAATGACTGCTTCTTCACATTTTGGATTGAACCATCTGTTCTTTCTATGCGTGGTTAACACACCGAGACATTCTTCTGCGGTAGATTGAATTGTATTCTTGATGTTCAACCAAGTTTGGTCAACGTTTTCCTCCAACGGGTTTGGTAGAATTTCAAGTTTACATTTTATTTCATCTGCAAATTTCTCTTTGACTGTAATTTCTTGTAGTTTTTCTCTGTTATATGTTGGGTGTAACCTTTGTAGTTTAGCATAGAAAGCTCTCTTAAGTTTTATTTTAAATTTTGCCCCAACGAGGAAGTGGTCGCTGTGGCACTCAGCTCCTGTATAGCTTCTAACTTGTTGTATGTTTGATGCATTTTTGTTGTTAATTAAAATGTGATATATTTGATTATAGGTTCTCTTGTCACATGATATCCAAGTTTGTTTATGTATATCCTTTCTTTGCAGTCTGGTACTGATGATCTGCAGTCCTTTGGCTTCTGCTAGGTTGATGACTCTCCATCCATTATCATTTGAAGTTGTATGTAGTCTTTCCATACCGGCAACTTTTTTATGAGTTTGCTCTCTACCTATTTTTGCGATGAAGTCTCCCAGCACAATCAGGATGTCCCGTTTGGGGTTTCTTCTATGACATCTTCCAGATCATTATAAAAGTCTTCTTTAATATCCTCTTCTTTCTCTTCAGTAGGTGCATGTACATTAATCATCGTTATATTTTTCCATTTACCTTTTATTCGTAATTTACTAATCCTATCATTAACAGCTTTAAAGTTTAGAACTTTCCCCCATAACTCTTTTTTTAATGACAAATCCTGTTGCTAATTCATGTTTATTTTGGGTGTTTCCTCCATATATTATAATAATTCCATTTTGCTCTAAAGTACCCTGTCCTTGCCACCGTATTTCTTGAATTGCTATTATATCCATTTTATACTCAACCAGCTCCCGGGTTAATTCTTCGGCGCTCCAGCTCGATATAGTGTCCGTACATTCCATGTTCCAAATCTCAAAAGTCCTTTAACGTTCCAAGGTCGAAGTCCAAATAAGTCAGCCCGAATTCGAGGCTTGTGTATCTGTTTCGTAACACAATGGTTTTTACAAAGGTGGGGATGTTAACCCCACGCTTCAACCCCCAACCTGGAGGACCAGGGTGTTTCTCTGTCTGTTCTCTACCCTTTGAACTGTCAGGCTTGGGAGGCCCTGCAAGTAGCTACGCTACCGCCGGCATAGCTCTCAGGGTCATTGAGAAACTCAAGTTCCCCCACCACGACAAGGTGGAAACACCATCGGGGGAGCAATTGAAATTATGGAAAAGTTAAATGAACTGAATTGACAAACTTCAGGGCAATGATGTGTTCGCACATGAATTGTATGTACATGTAAAATCATTTCAGGCAAAACTCTCACTGTACTCCAGACAAGCAAGTGAAAAATATTTTGTCACTTCCCTTTGCTGAAACAAGAAACCATTTCTGGTGAAATGACTGAAAAGTAAAAAGCCCAATTAGATGCACTGATTGAAGAATTTGGATGGAGATTCCAAGATTTCAAGAACGTAGAGCCACAGTTCAATATTCTCAGTTCCCCTTTCAGTGCAGAAGCTGATACAGCCACAGAGGATATACAGTTGGAGCTGCTTGCCTTAGAAGCAGTTCATGTCTGAAAGAGAAATTCAAGTCAGATGGTTTGCTGGATTTCTATGGATCTTTATCACAAGAATCATTTGCCAACTTGAAAACTTTGCAGCCAAACTTTTATCATTGTTTGGATCAACATACATTTGCGAACAAGCATTCTTTTCCTTGAAGATCAACAAATCTAAGAGTAGGTCTTTATTGTCGGACTGCAACTTGCGTGCTGTCATGCGAATTTCAACAAGTAAACTTGCTCCAGATTTCAAGAATATTGTCAAAAAGTGCAAGCAGTTACATACATCTCATTAGAAATCAACAATTATAGTGACAGTGTAGTCGGTTTGTGTCTAAATTAAAGCCATTGATAGATGATAAAGAATATTTGTTATAATAACATGTTGTAAAATCTTGTTAACAAATTAGTAAAAGTTTTTGTCCATATTGTCAAATATAATGTATAAGTATATAAGTAAAATAACATTGCAGTCATTATTTATTTATACGGCTTAATAACCTATAAATAATTAATAATTACTTATTGTGATAGGTTGCTGTAAGCAAAATGGACATTTTATACAATACATACATACATACATACATAAATACATACATACATACATGCATACATACATACATACATACATACATACATACATACATACATACATACATACAGACAGACAGACAGACAGACATTCATACATACATACATACATACATACATACATACATACATACATACATACATACATACATACATACATACATACATACATACATACATACATACATACATACATACATACATACATACATACATACATACATACATACATACATACATACATACATACATACATACATACATACATACATACATACATACATACATACATACATACATACATACATACATACATACATACATACATACATACATACATACATACATACATACATACATACATACATACATACATACATACATACATACATACATACATACATACATACATACATACATACATACATACATACATACATACATACATACATACATACATACATACATACATACATACATACATACATACATACATACATACATACATACATACATACATACATACATACATACATACATACATACATACATACATACATACATACATACATACATACATACATACATACATACATACATACATACATACATACATACATACATACATACATACATACATACATACATACATACACACATACACACATACACACACACACACACACACACACACACACATACATACATACATACATACATACATACATACATACATACATACATACATACATACATACATACATACATTGGCACCTTGCCGTCTTGACAGACGATAGTTTGTGCTTTAAAAAGGCATAATAACTTTTAACTATGGCGGTAGCGAGTGTGACTGATAAGGCCAATTTGCGCTGTAAATGTCCGTTCACAGTGGGTGCATCTGAACACGTGGTCATTTCCACCATCATGCACCATCTTACGTCTCAAACGCTTGGTGTGTGACTTTTCTGCAATAATTTTCTCCTTTGACTTTATTCCATTTCTGATATTTGCCCTCCACGCAACACATTCAGCGGCGACTTGCTCCCAAAATGCATTATCAATGCCTGTATCAATCATGTCCCGCTTACACACATCTTTGTATCTTAGCAGAGGCCGACCCTGAGATCTCTTACCCATCTGTAATTCACCAAAAAAGATATCCTTTGGTATTCTACCATCATCCATCCTCCTAAGATGTCCTATCCATCTAAGTCTACGAAGACTGAGCATGGAATAAACTGTCACACAACCTGATCTTTCCAATACTTCAGTATTTGTGATTTTGTCTTGCCACTTAATACCAAGAATTCTTCGCAAACACCGCATATGAAAGCTGTTTAAATTGTTCTCTTGGTGTGAGTAAGTTGTCCAGGTTTCACTGCCATAGAGAAGAGTACTAAGGACACAGGCTTGATAGACAAGGACTTTTGTTTTGGCAGTAAGCTTCCTGTTCTCCCAGACTCTTTTTCTTAACCTGTTCATTGTTGTTGCTGCCTTACCAATCCGGATGTTGATTTCCTGATCTAGGGATAATTTGCTATTAACCACTGATCCTAGTTTGTAAAATGGTCTACTATCTCTAGTTCGGCGTCGTCAATAAAGATTGATGGGACCCCATGTGCACCTTGTGACATAATCTGTGTCTTCTTTTTGCTAATTGTTAAACCAAATTCAGAACAAGCATTGGAGAATGCAGATAGTAGACATTGCAATTCTTCCTCAGAGTGGGTCGTAACTGCAGCATCATCTGCAAAAAGCAACTCTCTGATCAGTACCCTCCTAATTTTGGTCTTAGCCTTCAATCTCTGAGCATTGTAGAGGCCGCCATCTGAGCGTGAGTGAATGTATATACCACCATCCTGATCACGAAATGCATATTTCAGTAGAAGTGAAAAGTATATTCCAAAGAGGGTGGGAGCTAGTACACAACCTTGCTTAACTCCACTCTTGATTTCAAATTCTTCAGAAGTTGCACCATCAAACTTGATTATACCCTTCATGCCTGTGTGGAACGATTCCACAATGGACAGAAGAGTTGGTGGGCAGCCAATCTTCTTTAGTGCCTTGAACAGACCCTCACGACTGACCAAATCAAATGCCTTTGTGAGGTCGATGAAGGCAATAAACAGTGGTTGATTCTGTTCACGGCATTTTTCTTGCATTTGTCGCAATGAGAATATCATATCAGTGGTAGACCGGTTCTGTCGAAAGCCACACTGTGATTCGGGGTAGACTTGATCTCCTAGGACTTGAAGTCTGCGCAGAACAATTCTGGCAAATACTTTTCCAACAATACACAGAAGTGAGATACCCCTATAGTTGTTGCAGTCGCTCCGATCGCCCTTGTTCTTGTACAGTGTTATGATGCTTGAATCTTTGAAATCCTGTGGGACTTGTCCTTCACGCCAGCATAGCTCTATTAGCTGGTGGATCTGTAGAGTGAGTGTGTCTTGCCCACTCCTGATAACCTCTATTGGAATCCCATCCTTACCTGGAGCCTTGCCAGATGCAAGTTCATTTATAGCACACTTAACTTCTGTTATGGTGGGAAGTGTGTCCATGTGGTCAAGAGTTGGTAGAGCCTCTATGGCGTTGAGGGCATCATCCGCTAGTTTGGTCTCACTTGAGTAAAGCTCCAAATAGTGCTCTACCCATCTGTCCATCTGCCGTTTCTTGTCAGTGATGATTTCTTCAGTCAAGGTTTTCAATAGTGCACTTCTTTTGATCACTGGACCACACGCTTTCTTTATTCCTTCATACATGCTTCTTATGTCTCCCTTATCACTTGCGATTTGAATGGACTCACATAACTTGATCCAATAATCATTTGCACACTGCCTGGCAGCCTTTTGCACATCCTTCCTATTTTGCCTTAGCTCACTCAGAGTGTTACGCGTTGGTCTTTCCTTGTTTCTTAAGAGAGCTTTCTTCTTCTTATCAATCAAGGGCTGCAGAGTCTCGCTGTTGGCCGCAAACCAGTCCTGCCTCTTATGATCCACAGTGCCGTAAACCCCTACGGCAGTTTTATAAAGAGTTTCCTTAATTTGACCCCACTTTTCATTTACTGTACAATTTTCTGGTGTATCAGTGAAAGCGTCTTCAAGTTGCTGTTGAAGCTGAAAGCACTTTTCAGGATCATGAGTGTTAATAATATTAATCCTGGGGCTAGATTTGTGTTTAGCTGTGTAGATTCTCTTTGGTCTCAGTCTAACCCTTGCAACAACCAAAGAATGATCCGTATCACAGTCAGCACTGTGGTAACTACGAGTCAATGATATATTGGTCAGATGTTGTCTCCGTGTGATGATGAAGTCCAGCTGGTGCCAATGGCCGGATCTTGGATGTTTCCATGTGACCTTATGCATCTCTTTTGTTTTAAAAAAAGAGTTTGTAATACATAGGTCATTACTGGTGCAATGCTCCAGCAGCCTTTGCCCATTTTCAATCATGCGACCGATGTTGTATTTTCCAAGGCACACTGGCCATGAACTCGAGTCCTTGCCCACACGAGCATTGAAATCACCGAGCATATAAATGTAGTCAGATTTTGGAACTGCCTTGATCACGGAGTCTAACTCCTCATAGAACAAATCCTTCACATCATCAGAGGAATCGAGTGTCGGTGCATATACATACATACATACATACATACATACATACATACATACATACATACATACATACATACATACATACATACATACATACATACATACATACATACATACATACATACATACATACATACCTACCTACCTACCTACCTACCTACCTACCTACCTACCTACCTACCTACCTACCTACCTACCTACCTACCTACCTACCTACCTACCTACCTACCTACCTACCTACCTACCTACCTACCTACCTACCTACCTACCTACCTACCTACCTACCTACCTACCTACCTACCTACCTACCTACCTACCTACCTACCTACCTACCTACCTACCTACCTACCTACCTACCTACCTACCTACCTACCTACCTACCTACCTACCTACCTACCTACCTACCTACCTACCTACCTACCTACCTACCTACCTACCTACCTACCTACCTACCTACCTACCTACCTACCTACCTACCTACCTACCTACCTACCTACCTACCTACCTACCTACCTACATACATACATACATACATACATACATACATACATACATACATACATACATACATACATACATACATACATACATACATACATACATACATACATACATACATACATACATACATACATACATACATACATACATACATACATACATACATACATACATACATACATACATACATACATACATGCATGCATGCATGCATGCATGCATGCATGTATGCATGCATGCATGCATGCATGCATGCATGCATGCATGCATACATACATACATACATACATACATACATACATACATACATACATACATACATACATACATACATACATACATACATACATACATACATACATACATACATACATACATACATACATACATACATACATACATACATACATACATACATACATACATACATACATACATACATACATACATACATACATACATACATACATACATACATACATACATACATACATACATACATACATACATACATACATACATACATACATACATACATACATACATACATACATACATACATACATACATACATACATACATACATACATACATACATAATACATACATACATACACACACACACACATACACATACACACACACATACATACATACATACATACATACATACATACATACATACATACATACATACATACATACATACATACATACAAACATACTGTCACAGAACTCAGTGGGTCCGCCTCGTGATGTTTCTGCTGAGGAAAGGTCCGGTGAGACATCGGAGATTCGGGTGACGAAAATTTAACAGTGAAAGGGAAGTAACCAGTAAATTGACTCAACCCGACCCGAATCGTTGCTCGCCCTTTAGGATTAGTCCAGTAGGTTGGTGGCGGAACAGATGTCCGGGCAAGACCGACTGCGCATGTCTGACTGCGCAGTCGATTGTCCCGGAACACCTGATCAGTTGGAGACAAAGGTTGCCGGCAGGCAGTCGACATTTTGGCCTAGTGCTAAGGGAGAGAGAGCAGGACGCCGTGTCTTGACGAGGGTTAAAGACTTCCGACATCATGTCCAGTTGCAGTGACAACGCTTCTCGTCTCCACTGTCGTGCTGTTTGTGTGAAGGTATGTGTACAACCGTTTTCATTAATTAGTGCGGTGTCGGTGATTTAAATTATGAGATTTCGCTAACGCGTGTACGGACCGGCGCGGGAAAGGAGGTCACGTGTGAACAGTGGCAAGCTTGTAGTTTACGACTGTAAAATTAAGCCTGTGGCAAACGCGTGTGTAGCAGCATTGTACTGCTAAGATATTTCATAGGTTAGCAGCGCGTGGCTTATTTACAGCCCCTGTTGATCGGGGAAATCGGGTTCAGGGAAGTGAGACCTATAATTCGAGTTCACACATGGCCAACCTTATAACCTTGAGCGTCTCACAGCGCTAACGGAAGTAGATTAAGGAGTCGCTTCGGATATATCGAGTGATATATCGATGAAATCGGGCAAGTGCAACGAATCGACTGCACCGGTCGGCTGAACCCTCCGAGGTCGTTTCAAGGTCGTGCCGGGAGTCGAGCGTCTGATCACCAGGTGGCCGACCACTGACTTTCTTCTTGACTTTCCTCACATCTGTCTTGTAAGTAGTTCCCTCGATGGAAGGCCAGCTTAATATAGTGGTGTCCTGAGAGGTTGACAGAAGGAGAAGGGACCATTGCGACAGAATTGTTCATATTGAACATGACACCGTTCTAAATGCCCCGACCTGGGACCAGGGAGGGGGGAACGGGGTGTGGATGTCTGCTACAGGGAGATCCCCCTGTATATTTATTTGGAGTTCTTGGATGGTGCCTACGGCCTGGTACGACATCAGCGTTGGCGGATAACAGGAAGGAGGTGAGGGAGTACTGCCATTGGCCCTCCTTAAGGGTGCTTCTATCTTTAAGTACAACTAACTCACTAACCACATGTGTTGTCTAGCTATGTTTCAGCAGAGACCCATATCTCCGACACCAACCTTGACCCAGTCCTACGTTCGTCTGAGAAAGAGGATGTAGGTGGACAGCTGCCACTTTGGTTCTAGGTCCAGTCTGTCCTCGACCATTGGAGCAGCCAGTGAAGGAGTGCGGCCCTTATGGGAAGGGTCCACATGTCTGAGTAATGGGGACTTAAGTGTATCTGCTGTGGGTAAGTCTGATTCATGGTGCTCTCACTGAGTATTATCCTCCACAGATTCTATCTTGTTGAGAGCAGAGCCATGATCTGGGGACGAGTCCAGTGATCCGGACTAGGGCGACAGCCGGTGTGAACAGCTGGGAAGTCCACTACCGCAGCGAGCAGTACGTACAATCGAGAGTACGTCTCAGGAGGGGCTCCAGCTAACGCCTCGCCCACTCCACGTCTGATAGCCCAGGTTATGGGCCAGGACAACACCATATCGCCTTGTTCGTTACTCCAGCTGGGCAAGTATCTGATTGTTGTTAGTGTCCAGGTTGTGACCCTGACTGACTGCCTGCATGCCAAATAATGCTGATGTCTCCGCTACCAAGTGCCTGGTACCCTGTGGTGCCTGATATTGTGGAAGAACTTGTGTCTGTTTTGAACTCTATCTAACGTGACACGTTTAAGCGGGAGAGGTATCTGTGCTGTGATATCTGCGCTATGAGTCAGAGGATCTGCGCGGGTTGCATAGACAGTTAGGACTGCTACTACCATTGAGTGAGAGATCACCCTCTTGCTATATCCGCAGTACCATCAGACTTTTCCAGACGCTTCAGAGGAGTGTTCTAGTTCCTCAGCTTCCGAGAGACAGTCTTTATCCCTACTCTAAGGTGATCCAGACTTCAGGGACGTCATCCACCGAAGGTCCCAAGTACCAGTGAGTCAACTCGCCAGCCATCCTATCCAAGTGGAGAAACCTATACCTGGAGGGAGGCCTGAGAGACTTGGTGAGCGTGTCTGACTTACCCAATAGTGTGACTTGAGGCCCTGACGATGATGACACTTCCTCCAGGAGGCTACTCGATCCTTGCCACGTCTTATCTCGCATAGATACTGCTAGGTCTATCTCGGAATCATTATCATTCTCATTCATCCATTCATCTTGTATAATACACCATATTGTTAACATAGTTAGCTGCCAGAGTTGTGTCATGAGTTCAGGACGAAGTTTGAAAGGGGTAACGTCCCTTGGTTGAGAGTGAGGGAGATAGGGTTCCAAGGGTCGAAGGGGTTTGTGGACTGAGGTCACCTATGTCCCAGGGCTAAAGGTATCCCGTTGTTAAAGTGTGATAGCAGGTTCCCCTCACCCCAGGGAGTGTTATGACATTATTTGGGGGCTCGTCCGGGATCCGAATGATTCAGCTCTGGTGATTATTGATAGGTGTTAGGACATATCATTCCTATCCTCACTATAGAGTCTACGTAGGTCTTTGGTCCTATTTCTTTCTTGACGAAGACGGAGTGACTTGTGGTGTGCTGTGTGTTGTGGTGTATAGATTAGAGTTGTGTACTGACTATCTGTATATTGCACTTTTGGATATACACTAACACTACTAACACCCCCACCCTAACTATGGCCTCTGGCAAACTAAATATGACCGAAGTGCAGGCAACAGGCGAAGGAATGGGCCTGAGAGGTGATGCACTTTCGCAATATATACAAGAGGTGGAAAGAGACTTCCGGCAGGAAGAAAGAGAGAGAAAAAAACGTGAAGCGGACCTGGAGGATAGAAAGTTAGCCTTGGAGGAAAAGAAGTTAGAAGCTGAGCAAGCAGCTAAAAAGTTAGACGCTGAGCAAGCAGCTAAAAAGTTAGAAGCGGAGCAAAAGAAGTTCGACTCTGAACAAGAAGCTAGGAGACTTGAGCGAGAGCATGAGTACCGAATGCGGGAACTCGAGCTCAAGGCACAAACCAGTAGAAATACTGAGGGAGCAGTAGGAGGTTCTTCACTCCCTGGTTCACCCACCTTAGGTAGACATGGTTACCAGGCCATGAAGTTTCCTCCTGCAATTTTTGAGGAAGACAAAGAGAAGATAGATCAGTTCCTACAGAAATTCGAGGCTATGTCTGTCGCAATGGGTCTCGATAAAGACAAATGGTGTCTGAAATTATCCCAAGGTTTGCGTGGAACAGCGTTCGAGGTCTATGCCCGTTTACCGGCCGGACACGAGAACGATTACGATGTGTTGAAAGAGGCGTTATTGAAACGGTTCGAAATGACTTCACACACATACCGGAAGAAGTTTCGGTCTGCGAACCGCGAACCTAGTGAGTTATTCGCCGCGTATAGCCTGCGACTCAAATCCTATTTGCATAAATGGATGGAGTTAGCCGGATTTGCGAAAGACTACGAAGGTCTCGAAGAACTAATGATCGTCGACCAAATGCGACAGCATATGTCGAAACCTCTAAAAACTTTCTTGGGAGAACAGGGGGCGGAGAGGTTAGACGTCGTGGCAAAATTGGCGGAAAGGTACGTCGTAGTACATGGGGAGGCTAGTGATACCTGTCCCACTAGTACTAAAGGTCAGGACAAGTCTGACAAGAAGAAATTTAAAAGCTCTCAGCATAAAAAGGTAGAGTCTTCAGAAAGGTCCACCGGAAAAAGTCCAGAGAAGTCAAAAGATGGGAGTAAGAGCCCACCTAAATCTTCCCCGAAGAAGAATTGGAAGGGAAGATGGTGTTCGATTTGCAAAGAGCCCTCGCATAATACGAAGGATTGCAAAGCGAAGGCTAAAAGCTCTCACTTCGCGGCCTGCCTAGTGGAACCAAAGGCGGTTTCCACCGAAAAGGTCGAGGTCGTTGACAGGACTGTGGACCATGAACGACCACCAGTGGTAGAGCTGGTGGAAGTAAACGGCCAACAGGTGGAGTGTCTCTACGACACTGGCCTGGATGGCGAAGCCGTAATTGCTGCCAGTCTGGTGCGACCAGACCAACTCACGGGGGAGAACATCGAGATACAGCCTGCCATGAAGAGTGCTGTTGCCATGACGTTACCGATAGCCAATGTGGAGATTAGCTCCAGATACGTCACGGGCATCATTCCAGCAGCTGTATTACTCGATCCCCTATATCCCGTGATCCTGGGAAGCAAATATGTATTTCTAGGGGTGCTGAAGGAGCCAATCCACCTAGGCGACATACATAAATGCGACCACGCGGGAAAAGACGAGGCAGATGCAACCAGCTCGGAACCCCTGCTAGGGGATTTGCGCACTGCCCAGAGCGATGACGCAACGCTGTGCCATTGCTACAAGAAGCTGCAGAAAAGTGCTGACCCACCGCAACGGGGCCAGTACTATCTGAAGAATCGGCTGCTCTACCGAAGAGCCGGACGGGGAAATGAACTGCACGGACAGTTGGTGGTCCCGAAGGACTACCGTCTCCAAATTCTTCAGAGGGGACACGCCATATCTGGTAGTAATCTATACGGGAGTGGACATATGGGTGTCAGAGCGACGCTGCAGCGGATTTCCGGTCATTATTATTGGCCCGGAATAACTGGTGATATACGCCGGTTAGTAAAGACTTGCCCAGAGTGCCAGAAGGCAACACCCACGAATCGGACTAAGACTAGATTAGCTCTTAAGGTGGGAGATAGAGCATTATTGTGGGGTCCCGGAAGGACCAATATGCTCGACGTAGGATGGCAAGGGCCTTTTCCCGTGGTCAGGGTAGTGTCCAAGTCCAACTACGAGATCCGGATCGGGGGAATTTTGAGAATTTTCCATGCAAATCTCCTACGAAAACCCGAGGAGAGGTCCGGTGAAAAATCTCCACACCTGTTGGCAATGGCAGTCGCCGGAAATAAGGTTACAGATCCAGACGGAGACCAAGCAGACCCAGTACTACATAGGGAGGACTATGGGAACGTACGGGGTAGGTACGATTGTCCACCCAGCGATAGGGGAACCATCATACGTCTGGAAGAGGCCCAGGGGGAAGGATTCCCTAGTAACCTAGTTCGGAAGGGATGGGTAGCGTCGGGAAAGGCGCGTGAGGCCCGGAACTCCGTTCGATCACCGACTGACCAACCTCGCTGTCGAAAGAGATGGCCGGGGAAGCCCCAGTCCAGAGGGGTCTGGAAGACTGCATGGTCCATCGAGGACGATACCGTTGATCCCAAGGCGTGTAGCGTAGGGAAAACGAGCGGTAGTAACGACACCATTACAGGCGGGATGAGAAGATCCACCTGTATGGCGACCCGTCGCGTACGCGAGTCGGGATTTCGGCCGGCCGAACGTAACAGCTCGACGGGCGAGCGCGAGTGTCTGTGGTAAGTCTGGGCTTGTTAGAAGTCCCAGCAATGCGTGTATGGGATGGTGTACCCTTTCGGGTACCTTCAGTCCATCGATCTTTGATGGATTTGGCCACCTCCCAGAAGCTCAACGCGCGCTGAATGCGTGGGTTGTTGGTGCTTCAGCCCTACAACATTACAGTTGAATACCTTCTCGGTAAGGAGAATGTTGGGGCTGATTGATTTTCTGTCTAGGCATCCGGTCCCGGAGGAAGAGGTTGAGATCACTCGTACCGAACCTCCTGAGGAAAAGAGTTGACCCGGTCAACTCTCTTAAGAGAGGGCCTATGTCACAGAACTCAGTGGGTCCGCCTCGTGATGTTTCTGCTGAGGAAAGGTCCGGTGAGACATCGGAGATTCGGGTGACGAAAATTTAACAGTGAAAGGGAAGTAACCAGTAAATTGACTCAACCCGACCCGAATCGTTGCTCGCCCTTTAAGATTAGTCCAGTAGGTTGGTGGCGGAGCAGATGTCCGGGCAAGACCGACTGCGCATGTCTGACTGCGCAGTCGATTGTCCCGGAACACCTGATCAGTTGGAGACAAAGGTTGCCGGCAGGCAGTCGACATTTTGGCCTAGTGCTAAGGGAGAGAGAGCAGGACGCCGTGTCTTGACGAGGGTTAAAGACTTCCGACATCATGTCCAGTTGCAGTGACAACGCTTCTCGTCTCCACTGTCGTGCTGTTTGTGTGAAGGTATGTGTACAACCGTTTTCATTAACTAGTGCGGTGTCGGTGATTTAAATTATGAGATTTCGCTAACGCGTGTACGGACCGGCGCGGGAAAGGAGGTCACGTGTGAACAGTGGCAAGCTTGTAGTTTACGACTGTAAAATTAAGCCTGTGGCAAACGCGTGTGTAGCAGCATTGTACTGCTAAGATATTTCATAGGTTAGCAGCGCGTGGCTTATTTACAGCCCCTGTTGATCGGGGAAATCGGGTTCAGGGAAGTGAGACCTATAATTCGAGTTCACACATGGCCAACCTTATAACCTTGAGCGTCGGCGGGGCCAGCGCGGCCGAACCGTTACTCACAGCGCTAACGGAAGTAGATTAAGGAGTCGCTTCGGATATATCGAGTGATATATCGATGAAATCGGGCAAGTGCAACGAATCGACTGCACCGGTCGGCCGAACCCTCCGAGGTCGTTTCAAGGTCGTGTCGGGAGTCGAGCGTCTGATCACCAGGTGGCCGACCACTGACTTTCTTCTTGACTTTCCTCACATCTGTCTTGTAAGTAGTTCCCTCGATGGAAGGCCAGCTTAATATAGTGGTGTCCTGAGAGGTTGACAGAAGGAGAAGGGACCATTGCGACAGAATTGTTCATATTGAACATGACACCGTTCTAAATGCCCCGACCTGGGACCAGGGAGGGGGGAACGGGGTGTGGATGTCTGCTACAGGGAGATCCCCCTGTATATTTATTTGGAGTTCTTGGATGGTGCCTACGGCCTGGTACGACATCAGCGTTGGCGGATAACAGGAAGGAGGTGAGGGAGTACTGCCATTGGCCCTCCTTAAGGGTGCTTCTATCTTTAAGTACAACTAACTCACTAACCACATGTGTTGTCTAGCTATGTTTCAGCAGAGACCCATATCTCCGACACCAACCTTGACCCAGTCCTACGTTCGTCTGAGAAAGAGGATGTAGGTGGACAGCTGCCACTTTGGTTCTAGGTCCAGTCTGTCCTCGACCATTGGAGCAGCCAGTGAAGGAGTGCGGCCCTTATGGGAAGGGTCCACATGTCTGAGTAATGGGGACTTAAGTGTATCTGCTGTGGGTAAGTCTGATTCATGGTGCTCTCACTGAGTATTATCCTCCACAGATTCTATCTTGTTGAGAGCAGAGCCATGATCTGGGGACGAGTCCAGTGATCCGGACTAGGGCGACAGCCGGTGTGAACAGCTGGGAAGTCCACTACCGCAGCGAGCAGTACGTACAATCGAGAGTACGTCTCAGGAGGGGCTCCAGCTAACGCCTCGCCCACTCCACGTCTGATAGCCCAGGTTATGGGCCAGGACAACACCATATCGCCTTGTTCGTTACTCCAGCTGGGCAAGTATCTGATTGTTGTTAGTGTCCAGGTTGTGACCCTGACTGACTGCCTGCATGCCAAATAATGCTGATGTCTCCGCTACCAAGTGCATGGTACCCTGTGGTGCCTGATATTGTGGAAGAACTTGTGTCTGTTTTGAACTCTATCTAACGTGACACGTTTCAGCGGGAGAGGTATCTGTGCTGTGATATCTGCGCTATGAGTCAGAGGATCTGCGCGGGTTGCATAGACAGTTAGGACTGCTACTACCATTGAGTGAGAGATCACCCTCTTGCTATATCCGCAGTACCATCAGACTTTTCCAGACGCTTCAGAGGAGTGTTCTAGTTCCTCAGCTTCCGAGAGACAGTCTTTATCCCTACTCTAAGGTGATCCAGACTTCAGGGACGTCATCCACCGAAGGTCCCAAGTACCAGTGAGTCAACTCGCCAGCCATCCTATCCAAGTGGAGAAACCTATACCTGGAGGGAGGCCTGAGAGACTTGGTGAGCGTGTCTGACTTACCCAATAGTGTGACTTGAGGCCCTGACGATGATGACACTTCCTCCAGGAGGCTACTCGATCCTTGCCACGTCTTATCTCGCATAGATACTGCTAGGTCTATCTCGGAATCATTATCATTCTCATTCATCCATTCATCTTGTATAATACACCATATTGTTAACATAGTTAGCTGCCAGAGTTGTGTCATGAGTTCAGGACGAAGTTTGAAAGGGGTAACGTCCCTTGGTTGAGAGTGAGGGAGATAGGGTTCAAAGGGTCGAAGGGGTTTGTGGACTGAGGTCACCTATGTCCCAGGGCTAAAGGTATCCCGTTGTTAAAGTGTGATAGCAGGTTCCCCTCACCCCAGGGAGTGTTATGACACACACACACACACACACACACAAACACACACACACACACACACACACATACATACATACATACATACATACATACATACATACATACATACATACATACATACATACATACATACATACATACATACATACTGTGGGATGTGGATTTTAATTCCTGAGAATGATTCGTTAAAATGTCTAGGGGGTATTATTGATTCTCTGTCACTGGTAAGAATGCAGGGTGATCAGGGATATTTACCACAACTCCCAGGAGGAAAGAGTTCCATCCTTGAAACAATGGCATCTGTGTGTAGGTTTCCCTTCCCACTTCATCACCCTTTAAATTAACTATAGATGCTAGAAGGATATTGATTGCTCACAACATATAAACAACCACTTGTTGGACACCACATTTACTTGATGTGCACAACACTTTTGGACACACAGTTCAGGTATTAACTCAAGATCTGCAGTTACATATATATATATAGGTGTAATAAACACTATGCATTTTCAGACAGGCATGGGAATGATATGCAGTATTACAACATAGTACCCCGTGACCCCAGAAAAACCAGGTTATTACAAACAACATAACAAACACAAATTGGGTCTACTTTCATTTTCCCTCATAATTAAGGCAAATAAAGATATTAAATAGAACCCAAAATAACATGTTTCTGACACCTTTTACCATTCTCTCCTTGTTAAAAATAATGAGTTGGTGTCAAAATACTATACCATCTATATACCATGGAAAAAAAAAAACTACTGACCTGTTACCTTCAGAAAACAAAACCCAACATATAAACAGCAGTTTGTACTAATTAAATTAATTAATCGAGTCTATCTCCTGGTGTGCGGTTATGGGTCCACCTTTGCTGTCGATTAGATCCTTTTCCCCATTATCTGGGTACCGAATTAATGCACTCAGTTATGTTCTTACTATTTAGTCACTGGTAATTGGCTGGTGCAAATCATACTTTATAATAGAAATTACACACAATCACAAATCCCTCTGCGGGCTAGAATATTCGAGTACTCTGTTGCAGTAGGCTCGGTGTCTTTTTTTGAAATTTGGGGCCTCAGGTTGGTCTAACTTTCCGGAATTTCCACTTAAGCTCTGCAGAAGGTACTTTACCATCTCACCATACATGGTGCCAAGTAGACGTCCATTCAGCTTCTCTGCTTTTAATATCAGAATCCCAAGTAGTTCAACAAAGATTTTACACCCACCAAGTCGCGAGTCTATAACCCATGGCATTTAGGTTGACATTGGACCAGCAAAGAGTTAGTCGTTGTTATCTAGTCCAGTGTAGAACTTTAATTGACTGAGAGGCATCTCATGGTAGTATCTGTGACTAGGGCCACAATTGATCTATACCTACATATATGCACAGATGAATGAATCCAGCACAGTAACAGGTTTGCAAACAATTGGATGATTCCTCTTGTTGCTGATGTAGAGACATTTAGCTGCTTTCATATGGTCTTTTATCTGATGGTGTTCCGGGTTTGGAACCTTGAGGTAATCTGGTTTCGTAGTTATGTTTCAGATGATATTAAGTTTGTACCTTGGTTGTATTGGCTTATGTGGTTCAGTGTCTTCTCCCCATTTGATTGAGCCATAACTTAGTGTTGAATAGCTGAATTCCATGTTTGACTGTTTGCAGCTGTGAGACATTCTTTCGAAGACTTATCCATTGTGGATATTAACTTGGTAATCCAACCAACAGTTGAAGGGCTTTCACTGTTGCTAGTTTTAGTAACTTGTAGGATTGTCCCATAGTTTCACTGATTTTGCTGAGTGATAAGGCTTATAGGTGATACTTCTCAGACGTAAAGCAGACGATACACTGTTGTCAGTTACTCTGTTGATCTTCATCTTTGTAGATTATTAGATCTTGAAGTCCACATGTGGAATGTTCCTACTAAAATAGGACTTAATCACTCACCCCGTCAGTTGTCTTCTAATTTATCTGTTGCTCGCTAGGGAGCTATTGAGCGCCGCAGTAAACATTGAGGTATTGCTAGATCCAGACTATGGTTTGGACATTCACTTTATGGCTGTTTACCCAGGATCCAGTGTTAGTGATATAGTCCCACCAAATTCAACCACCACCTGCTTCTCTTCTATAGAAAAGGGATGACAAGAATACAACACTAGCATTAACCTACTGTGTTATGGTAAAAGGTTTACAACACAATTACAAACACAAATACAAAACACCAAGGGGAGAAGGGGAAAGGAGTGGGTGTCCATGTTCCACTGTCCCTCATTGCTGAGTAGAGCCATTCTGACTCTTCATAGTGAGTAAGGTATTTTCTCACTTATATTTTGTTCTGTTGTTACTGGGACTATTGGATGGGTGAAGTCATTCTGTCCATCCAACATGTTGATATTGTCTCTCTCATTACTTGAAGAGAATAGCCTATACAGAATCCCTGTGGTTTCTAATGCCGCGTCTTCATTTCGGCACTATAATCATCACTAGGTCAAGACTATTCACTATTGGCTTCTTAAGTACTGACATACATATGTATTCTTACATCAACATCCTCTAATCCCAAGGTGCAACATTAAAATGTATATTCCCACAGTAAAAAGTAACAATCAGAACAAAGAAAATTCTCATACCAGAAAAAGACATACATGTACATTTCTCTGATATTAAGTACATGATACTCATACATAATAATTAATCATAATGATGATGCAGGGAGCCTAGGTTTTTGAATTATCTTCATGAACTAAAACATCCATTGTTTTCCCCCATTGCGTACAGCACATGAGGATAGTAATCGCTGTGATATGTTTTGCCAATGACTGCTATTATTCGGACGGTATTTATAAGAATAACTTATGCCGCATGGTCCAGTCTTCTGAATATTGCAAGCAATTTATTCACATCAATCTTCGCTTCTGTTTCTACTACGGTGAGGCGATGCGGAGTGAATCCTATCCGAACATACATTTACATCACGCGTTTAATTGTTCATGAATTTATATTCAAACATGGCCTGTCCCTAACACTATTTTATGAAATGATTATATGTTCACCCTCATATGGAGTGGTTACTAATCTGTTAACAAAAGAATGGTACTAAAATTTAGCACTATATTTCCAAGTTACAGATTATAATGTGGCAAAATATTTTATCCCCTGACTAAGTACGAGTCAGGAATATGCGTAATCATTTGTATGTCCCCGCATGGATAAAACACCTTTCTATAGTACATAGATTATTTGCAGATTTCTAAGCATAAATAGTGAGATATTGTTCACAGTGCCTAGAAGTTTTACCATAGGAATATGAAATTGACAGACACTAGTTCTTTACTATGAAGCCTGAATCAGGGGTCTGCTCCTACATTGAGAAAATCTCTAGAATGTGTTTCAGACATGAGAGTTGATACTTTACAGTACACATAATATTCATAGATTATAGCACTACCAGTGAGATATAAGTTCATAATGCCTATACAAGATATTAACATATGGATTTGAAATTGTAAGACATAGGAAAAATTACAGCGTGGCGCCCACCTGTGTTTCCTTAGTAAACATCATCCAGCCTGGTTTAAGAGAATTGTAACTAATTCTTAATTAAACATACTGGTCTAGGTAATACATAAATATATCTTAATATATGTAGATAACATACCAATAGCTTGAAGAGAATCATGGTTTTAAAACAAACTACCTTCTCCCCGCAGGGAAAGGTCGACTTTTTTGTCTGTTCTCTTGACTAGAAATGGCCGCTTCAGTCTTTGTTTTCCCCCTCGCCAGGATTGGCCAGATACGGGAGAGAAAACAAGCCAAACTAAATTTAGCTGTGCCACGGTCAGTCTATCGCTGTTTTATTTTCTCCTACATTAAGTAAGTTACTTAATCAGTAATTGTAAGGGTTTGTTTATTTTTAAGGGAGTCCCTAAATAGGAAAGGGTAGAGACGTTTTTATTATATTACACGCCTCCCCCATTTAAGACATTTATTTCTTTCAGAAATTAAATGGTCAAGAAGTACTCTACAATTTCCGTCTTTACATTGACTCACCTAGTATCCATCCCTTATTACTTTACTACTGCCTTATGTTATATAATCTATCAGGGCCACGTCCATTTTCTTATAGTCACGACAACTGGCATAACCTTAATGGCTTACTTCCCTTTTAGTGAAAAAGTGTAGCACCCTCTCCACTGTTGTCAGCTATTGTTTGAAATATGAGTGGTTATCTGATAATTTGTTACTTTCAAGTACTAGTTTGTCTGCATCAAACCGACTTTTTGAAACAATTGAGATATCATCATTAAGCTTGATTTCTCTCTCATTAGATTATCAATCTTGAGATTATGTTAAAACCGACGGTTAATTCTGCGTCTACTGATAGCATATTAAACTCGCCCGTCTCCCTGTAAGTTAGACGTTTGTTTTAACTATAGATCTGATATTTAAAGGAAGCTAAAGATGGTTCCTGTTGAAATACATTTTCATCCAACACATCATGTGTTTGGGTTATAAGTCGAGTTATGGGATTTTCCGATCCGTTTTAATAACTACTGATTAGAGTGGTGTCCCTTTCTCTTGCGGGTTTTCCTGGAGAATCTCGTCTAACATGTAAACAAGGTCCAACTTTTCTAGATTTCCGTTCTGAACCGAATATTACGGGGAACATGAATCTATCAGAAATGAAGTAATTCTTAGCTTACTCTCTGCTTTTCCTTCTAACCTAGATCTATGTTACGCTAGAATCCTTATTAGTAATTCTAACTGATGTGTTTGAGTTTCACTCTGTATTTGTTGCTTTGGTGTTGAATTACGAGCAATTTTGCGTCGCTTGGCGTACATTGATCGTCGTCTGCCTCCCTCCAGGTTTTTAGACTATTTTCAACTTAGCAACATACATTGTTATGTAGGTTCAGACGTATTGTCTCCTACCATATATAATCAGTTCAGTGAGAAGTTAAAAGCCCCTTTTTGTGATTCCTTTGATAGTCTTCCAGACAATCAAGTTGCTGGTTCACTTTCCAGTTATGGATGTGGATTACTAGTTTTTGTAAAATTACTATTACATCTGTATATCCCTATAATACTGGCGTCTCCTGAGTTGTGTCCTCAAGATAACAGGTAAGGTACTCTTAATGTTTCTCTCCAGTTTTGTTTTCATCCGTTTAATACGTGGTCTGGATTTATTTAGATTGACTAAGGTCTATCTTTGAACTGTTATATAATTTACTAGCTGGATTCCTGAATGAAATTCCTACTCTAGTAAATATCAAGCAATTCTTCAGCTATCTGCTCCAATTTGCTTGGTTTTTACACAGCTATATTCCATTTTTCTAGCATGGGTTCACTGTATAAGTTTTAGGCGTTTCCCCTGTCTTCACGTCAAGGAATTCGTCCTATTTATAAACAGCATCTATTCCAAGAGTTGTTTATTTAATTGTTGCTTTTACTGATTCGTATCAGTTATTTAAGCTAATCTCTGTTAGTCTGGATCTGCTTTCACATATTTAATGCTGGCATAACATCCAAATCAGAACTGAGATGTAGAAATCTGTTTCGTCTTGCGATTGATTTCTGATTCACCTACCTATTAGTAGGCTTCGAGCATTATCTAGAATTTAGTTACTCGGTTAGTTTTAAAGAAAATACAATTGAGTCGCGCGCCTCTATTGTACCACTTATTTTTGCCCTTCTTAATTCTTCCCTTATGAGAATATTAATGTTAGTTAGGCAATTATTGAAATAACTTTATGTAAGCTAATCGCTAACTAAAAGCTGTTTCACTCCTCTTTTTGATGAGGACTACTCATAGTGAACATTTCACTTAATGAGAATTAAACTGTAAATTTCAAAGTTAAGGAGCCAATATCTGAAATGTTCAGTCTCTGACTAGAGACTGGCACAGATTTTTTCCGGTATCTCCTGAAGTTTATTTGAAATTCCAATTTCTTATGTTAATTCTTTAATTATACCTTTTACATACCTATACGGTCTGTTTCCGCTACCATTAATAATGGAATCGGGGTGGATAATTTAAAGAAATACCTTATATTCTGTTGGGTCAGTAAGTGAGTTGATCAGTTTCACTTACATCACCAGGTGAATATTTTGGTTGACCCTATTTATTAACATATGGGCCATCTGAGTTTGTTATTAATAACTACTCATATCACCGGTGGAGTAGAATAAGTGTCAGTATGGCTTTTCTTCCTAAGTATCCATCATTTATTCACTTTACTTTACTACCGGTGTTGTAGAACATGTTATGTCATATTAAAAAAAAAAGGATTAAATTAGGGTGCCCCTAAATACTGCAGATTCTTACAATATTCCTTCCCTTCCATTAACTATGTCTACATTTTTGCAAGTGGTGGTTTTGGCCTTACCATTAGTTCATTTACTTTAGTTACTGCTATTTTCCCCTGGTTTAATTCATCTCTCAGGTATTATTTAGTGTACTACTGAATCATTTGTTGATTAAATTTTTCCCTTAAAAAAAATTTATTGGATTTTTAACTTATCTGTCCTAATTATCTATACAATTGTCTATCACTCTCTGCTGCCTTGGTAACTTTTCAATATTACATGAATTATACAAGCAGATCAAGCATGAAAATACAATGATAATCAATGACAAAATAATTAATTAACACATGATTCATATGTAGGAACATAAACCTTATGGATACATAATATAGTAGTGTGTTCATGAGTACACCACTTTTAAACCATTTAAAGAGAATATCAGAGTAGCAGAACCATACCTCAAACGGGAATGACTATGAATTCTAAACATTCACTGAATTACCTATCTTATGTGAGTTTACCATCAATAAGATATAAAATATGAGTTTAAAAAAAAAAATCTCATATCCAACAACCAACTACCTGATGCATCTGCCAGAATCAAGATATTACCTGTGAACAGTTTTGTACAAAAAAAAAACCTATATTTATCTGAGCCATTATGGGTTCATATAACACTTGACTCAGCTCATACTAATGAGTGATTAGGTCTGTTACTAACACTATAACATTCTGAAGTGACTTGGTTTACCTGCGAGAGGTTTTCCCTGAATTCATATACTCACAATAATACACCAATTGTGATGTTTACCATGAGTTTTAAATTCACGGACTACTCCACTACTAGGTGAAGTCCGTACCGGGCGGGACCACACATGTGGGATGTGGATTTTAATTCCTGAGAATGATTCGTTAAAATGTCTAGGGGGTATTATTGATTCTCTGTCACTGGTAAGAATGCAGGGTGATCAGGGATATTTACCACAACTCCCAGGAGGAAAGAGTTCCATCCTTGAAACAATGGCATCTGTGTGTAGGTTTCCCTTCCCACTTCATCACCCTTTAAATTAACTATAGATGCTAGAAGGATATTGATTGCTCACAACATATAAACAACCACTTGTTGGACACCACATTTACTTGATGTGCACAACACTTTTGGACACACAGTTCAGGTATTAACTCAAGATCTGCAGTTACATATATATATATAGGTGTAATAAACACTATGCATTTTCAGACAGGCATGGGAATGATATGCAGTATTACAACATAGTACCCCGTGACCCCAGAAAAACCAGGTTATTACAAACAACATAACAACCACAAATTGGGTCTACTTTCATTTTCCCTCATAATTAAGGCAAATAAAGATATTAAATAGAACCCAAAATAACATGTTTCTGACACCTTTTACCATTCTCTCCTTGTTAAAAATAATGAGTTGGTGTCAAAATACTATACCATCTATATACCATGGAAAAAAAAAACTACTGACCTGTTACCTTCAGAAAACAAAACCCAACATATAAACAGCAGTTTGTACTAATTAAATTAATTAATCGAGTCTATCTCCTGGTGTGCGGTTATGGGTCCACCTTTGCTGTCGATTAGATCCTTTTCCCCATTATCTGGGTACCGAATTAATGCACTCAGTTATGTTCTTACTATTTAGTCACTGGTAATTGGCTGGTGCAAATCATACTTTATAATAGAAATTACACACAATCACAAATCCCTCTGCGGGCTAGAATATTCGAGTACTCTGTTGCAGTAGGCTCGGTGTCTTTTTTTGAAATTTGGGGCCTCAGGTTGGTCTAACTTTCCGGAATTTCCACTTAAGCTCTGCAGAAGGTACTTTACCATCTCACCATACATGGTGCCAAGTAGACGTCCATTCAGCTTCTCTGCTTTTAATATCAGAATCCCAAGTAGTTCAACAAAGATTTTACACCCACCAAGTCGCGAGTCTATAACCCATGGCATTTAGGTTGACATTGAACCAGCAAAGAGTTAGTCGTTGTTATCTAGTCCAGTGTAGAACTTTAATTGACTGAGAGGCATCTCATGGTAGTATCTGTGACTAGGGCCACAATTGATCTATACCTACATATATGCACAGATGAATGAATCCAGCACAGTAACAGGTTTGCAAACAATTGGATGATTCCTCTTGTTGCTGATGTAGAGACATTTAGCTGCTTTCATATGGTCTTTTATCTGATGGTGTTCCGGGTTTGGAACCTTGAGGTAATCTGGTTTCGTAGTTATGTTTCAGATGATATTAAGTTTGTACCTTGGTTGTATTGGCTTATGTGGTTCAGTGTCTTCTCCCCATTTGATTGAGCCATAACTTAGTGTTGAATAGCTGAATTCCATGTTTGACTGTTTGCAGCTGTGAGACATTCTTTCGAAGACTTATCCATTGTGGATATTAACTTGGTAATCCAACCAACAGTTGAAGGGCTTTCACTGTTGCTAGTTTTAGTAACTTGTAGGATTGTCCCATAGTTTCACTGATTTTGCTGAGTGATAAGGCTTATAGGTGATACTTCTCAGACGTAAAGCAGACGATACACTGTTGTCAGTTACTCTGTTGATCTTCATCTTTGTAGATTATTAGATCTTGAAGTCCACATGTGGAATGTTCCTACTAAAATAGGACTTAATCACTCACCCCGTCAGTTGTCTTCTAATTTATCTGTTGCTCGCTAGGGAGCTATTGAGCGCCGCAGTAAACATTGAGGTATTGCTAGATCCAGACTATGGTTTGGACATTCACTTTATGGCTGTTTACCCAGGATCCAGTGTTAGTGATATAGTCCCACCAAATTCAACCACCACCTGCTTCTCTTCTATAGAAAAGGGATGACAAGAATACAACACTAGCATTAACCTACTGTGTTATGGTAAAAGGTTTACAACACAATTACAAACACAAATACAAAACACCAAGGGGAGAAGGGGAAAGGAGTGGGTGTCCATGTTCCACTGTCCCTCATTGCTGAGTAGAGCCATTCTGACTCTTCATAGTGAGTAAGGTATTTTCTCACTTATATTTTGTTCTGTTGTTACTGGGACTATTGGATGGGTGAAGTCATTCTGTCCATCCAACATGTTGATATTGTCTCTCTCATTACTTGAAGAGAATAGCCTATACAGAATCCCTGTGGTTTCTAATGCCGCGTCTTCATTTCGGCACTATAATCATCACTAGGTCAAGACTATTCACTATTGGCTTCTTAAGTACTGACATACATATGTATTCTTACATCAACATCCTCTAATCCCAAGGTGCAACATTAAAATGTATATTCCCACAGTAAAAAGTAACAATCAGAACAAAGAAAATTCTCATACCAGAAAAAGACATACATGTACATTTCTCTGATATTAAGTACATGATACTCATACATAATAATTAATCATAATGATGATGCAGGGAGTCTAGGTTTTTGAATTATCTTCATGAACTAAAACATCCATTGTTTTCCCCCACATTGCGTACAGCACATGAGGATAGTAATCGCTGTGATATGTTTTGCCAATGACTGCTATTATTCGGAGGGTATTTATAAGAATAACTTATGCCGCATGGTCCAGTCTTCTGAATATTGCAAGCAATTTATTCACATCAATCTTCGCTTCTGTTTCTACTACGGTGAGGCGATGCGGAGTGAATCCTATCCGAACATACATTTACATCACGCGTTTAATTGTTCATGAATTTATATTCAAACATGGCCTGTCCCTAACACTATTTTATGAAATGATTATATGTTCACCCTCATATGGAGTGGTTACTAATCTGTTAACAAAAGAATGGTACTAAAATTTAGCACTATATTTCCAAGTTACAGATTATAATGTGGCAAAATATTTTATCCCCTGACTAAGTACGAGTCAGGAATATGCGTAATCATTTGTATGTCCCCGCATGGATAAAACACCTTTCTATAGTACATAGATTATTTGCAGATTTCTAAGCATAAATAGTGAGATATTGTTCACAGTGCCTAGAAGTTTTACCATAGGAATATGAAATTGACAGACACTAGTTCTTTACTATGAAGCCTGAATCAGGGGTCTGCTCCTACATTGAGAAAATCTCTAGAATGTGTTTCAGACATGAGAGTTGATACTTTACAGTACACATAATATTCATAGATTATAGCACTACCAGTGAGATATAAGTTCATAATGCCTATACAAGATATTAACATATGGATTTGAAATTGTAAGACATAGGAAAAATTACAGCGTGGCGCCCACCTGTGTTTCCTTAGTAAACATCATCCAGCCTGGTTTAAGAGAATTGTAACTAATTCTTAATTAAACATACTGGTCTAGGTAATACATAAATATATCTTAATATATGTAGATAACATACCAATAGCTTGAAGAGAATCATGGTTTTAAAACAAACTACCTTCTCCCCGCAGGGAAAGGTCGACTTTCTTGTCTGTTCTCTTGACTAGAAATGGCCGCTTCAGTCTTTGTTTTCCCCCTCGCCAGGATTGGCCAGATACGGGAGAGAAAACAAGCCAAACTAAATTTAGCTGTGCCACGGTCAGTCTATCGCTGTTTTATTTTCTCCTACATTAAGTAAGTTACTTAATCAGTAATTGTAAGGGTTTGTTTATTTTTAAGGGAGTCCCTAAATAGGAAAGGGTAGAGACGTTTTTATTATATTACACATACATACATACATACATACATACATACATACATACATACATACATACATACATACATACATACATACATACATACATACATACATACATACATACATACATACATACATACATACATACATACATACATACATACATACATACATACATACATACATACATACATACATACATACATACATACATACATACATACATACATACATACATACATACATACATACATACATACATACATACATACATACATACATACATACATACATACATACATACATACATACATACATACATACATACATACATACATACATACATACATACATACATACATACATACATACATACATACATACATACATACATACATACATACATACATACATACATACATACATACATACATACATACATACATACATACATACATACATACATACATACATACATACATACATACATACATACATACATACATACATACATACATACATACATACATACATACATACATACATACATACATACATACATACATACATACATACATACATACATACATACATACATACATACATACATACATACATACATACATACATACATACATACATACATACATACATACATACATACATACATACATACATACATACATACATACATACATACATACATACATACATACATACATACATACATACATACATACATACATACATACATACATACATACATACATACATACATACATACATACATACATACATACATACATACATACATACATACATACATACATACATACATACATACATACATACATACATACATACATACATACATACATACATACATACATACATACATACATACATACATACATACATACATACATACATACATACATACATACATACATACATACATACATACATACATACATACATACATACATACATACATACATACATACATACATACATACATACATACATACATACATACATGCGGCCCGCCAATAGCATTACATTTGTCAATGCGGCCCTACGCACAAAACGTTTGCCCACCCCTGGTGTAAATGATGTTTGTGTGTGTGTGTATATTTGTATGTATTGTCTTTATGCATGTGTGTGTGTCTGTGTGTGTATGTGTGTCGGTGTGTGTGTGTGTATGTGTGTGGGTGTATGTGTGTCTGTGTGTATGTGTGTCGGTGTGTGTGTGTGGGTGTGGGTGTATGTGTGTGTGTCTGCCTGCCTGCCTGCCTGTCTCATACCATTGTAATATGCATTGTTTATGTTCACAACATTCATTTGACTATGTTTTTTTTTGTGAATGTGAATGTGAATGTAACATGCAGGATAGATACCTGATGTATGAAAGATGAGTGACTGTAAGTGTCGAATATAAGACCTGTATGCGTGCCCAATTTGTAACCCTTTTAAAATAAAGTTCGTTCGTTCGTTAGTTCTCCCCTCCTTCTCCTTTCCATTTCCTTCTCCTCCTTATCTTCCTTCTCTTCCTCCTCCTCCTCCTCCTCCTCATTCACCTTCTTCTTCTTCTTCTTCTTCTTCTTCTTCTTCTTCTTCTTCTTCTTCTTCTTCTTCTTCTTCTTCTTCTTCTTCTTCTTCTTCTTCTTCTTCTTCTTCTTCTTCTTCTTCTTCTTTTTCTTCTTCTTCTTCTTCTTCTTCATGCAGTAGGCTATTTTCAGAACGGCTCTCTAATCACGGCTTGCCGGAAATACGCTCGATCCTGTGCCATCTCCTCCGCCTTATTGATGTTTATTCTGAAAATGTCTGTAACGTTATTTGCCCACACTCGTGCTGGCATACCCTTACCTCTTCTTCCACGATCCATGTATGCTATAATTAGGGCTGCCAGATATGTGGACACCAAAAGGAGGGCATAATAAGACAAAAAAGAGGATAAAGGAGGACATATTTAATGTTTCATTTGAATTGTTCCAGACTAAACTCAGTACAATTTTATTGCAGTAGCTATCAATAAGTGCATCTTACTCTTAGTGAAACGACCAAGAAACTATCATGGTAAAAAATAAATATAAATTCAATGGAGGCCTTTTTCAAAATGCTAAAAAAACATTATTTAAACAGCCTATTTTACAATTATTACCTTATAATCTTTATTAATTACACAACATATTTCTCGTAGGAGCCAACGTTTCATAGAAGATCTTCGTTAGCATTCACATATGCATTAAAATGTTCACAGGTAAGATTCTTCAAATTCTACTTTGTGATAATGATGCCCTTTACAGAGTCGAGTAAGAGTCTGTTCCTTCGGTGTTTCAAATTTGGCATAAATATGAAAATTAAATAAATATTATTAAGCAATGGATTTTAATGAAGAAGTAAAAGTATATATCAAAAAGTGTAATGAGCCAAATACAGATAACAGTTAGAATTACTATATTCGACTAGATCGCAGAAATACATATACTTTGTACATTTTAACAATGTAAACATACGGTAGAGTGTATATACATTGTATGTTGTAACAACAATACATAAAAAATTATAGCTTAAAATATAAGAAAAGCCGGACATTTTAAAGGTTTTTAGCTTTGCCTGACGGACGGAGAATATTAGGATAACAAGGAGGACATGTTTTCTTTTCGCCGGACGTCTGGCAACCCTAAACACGATGACGTCTAATATAATCAATGTATTCCGGTCTTCGGGACATGATGTCAGTCAGCTTGTCAATGTCCACATCTTGTAGAATGTCGCTATTTTTCTTCTTGATTTACTCTGTTGTAAACATTTCTCTCACACTCTGCAGCACGTTTTTGGTTCTGTTTTTTTTTTTTTTTTGTCCTTGCTTCAACACCATAAAATTGTCTGTGTGTGGCTGTTTGTGATTTCTTGACAAGTTTGCTATTGCTTTCTGAACGACCAGTACTCATACCATTGTACCTGCCGCAAGGCGGGTTGCTGCCAGATATCCCGCAGCTGATTGGCACTCGGTATGAGGGATTGCGAATTGCGTTCGTAACACCTTAGAGACAGCGCCTGCCGTGCCATACAATAGACTAGAGTAAATGTAACATTGATCATCCTTACATTTAAAGTATTCATCAGCTGTTTATAGATGAGTAGTCGTTTCGTATTGTTGAAATTTATTTTGACATTTCCCATTCACTTTCTATTTCCACTTCACGCCTGATATTGTCTTTTATTAATTGTCCTAGATAAGGAAAACTATTAATGTCTTTAAGTATTTTTCCATTCACTGTAATTTAATTTTCAAAATAGATCAGAAACTATCTTTGTTGATAATCATTTTTATTTTCTGTATATTTATTTCTTAGAAGCTGTCATTGCTTAGTTGCTATACTTGGTATTGTCATTCTTGGAGATCCTCCTGTCTTTCCGCTAATAAGTCTATATCGTTTGCGTTTCTGTTATTTATTGATTTCCCTTTAGTATTGAGTCCTGATCTTCTTTTTATCTTTTTAAATATATTATCTGCATAAATATAGTACATGAATAGGGATAATACACAAATTAGTCGTACACCTCTAATGTACCTGAAAGAAGTGGTGTACACAATGCTGACGTTAATTGTTGCTTTTTGTTAGCAGCATCGTCATCATCTTGTGCCGTGCCGATAAGCGTGGGCGGTCATGTTTCGCCATCTCACTGGATCACCAGAGTCAAGGATCAGCTCAGTGTTAGCAGTATACGTTTCCTTTTAATCTTCTGTCTTTTACCAGCTAAACTTATTTATCCGGGTATTATTTGCCTAAATCACGGACAACGACAATCTGCATCCATTTCCCAAAGAAAGGAAATTTAAAACTGTGCACCAGCTGTAGTACTACCGGACTAATAAGTCGTCCTAGCAAAATCCTCCTTCTAAATATCATGAAGAGGACTAAAATAAGTTAAAATACACGAATTACAGACATGCTTCAGACAAACCAGGGACCATATCTGAAATAGGAAACCATCTTTACAAAATGCAGAGTGTACAATATAGATCTCCATACTTGTTTCGTAGACTATACTAATTCCTTCAACTGTAATTACTATCACAAATATTATTGAGCTTTGTCGTATACTGTCTCACAAGCCGTTACTAGCTGTCAAGATCTCCTCAAATCCAACCCCGTTGTACGAGAACATAAACTGCAATCACCACCGGTATGATTTCAACTTGGGGGGAAAAGGGTCAATCGACACCGCCCAGATGAAAACAGATCACGAACCGTGAGAATACGTGAAAAAAGGATTGGATCAACGAATATAAAAGATGGCGCACAAGTAAACTTCTTCCTGTTTTACACAAAGCCAAGACGCGAGGTAGAAGGCATTGAGGGACGGTCATCGACATCTACAAACGAACAAATGATTTCACGATCCATTCGTGAAAGACAACAGAAGTAGAATCCTACAGCGAAGTTGAACAACGCTGAGCCCTAAAGCCTGAAACCAGTGTCAATGTTTACAGCTATTCAAGGGAATGCAGGTAAACAATGCTATATTTTATATTAGTTTAGTTTAGTCTGTGAGCCTTTTTCCCAGGAGAAGAGTTGGTAAGCCAACGTTTTAATGCGGTTAGTTCTTAAGAAATTAATTTAGTGAAACTAAATAATATATTCAGTTATCATAGTCATAGATAAACTGTACATTAGGACAACCCTGTGAGTTTCCTTTTCTTCTAGCAAACAACTTATTTAACGCGAATCATGAGATCTAGTTATGCATTGTATTCTTAAGACGTTAAACTCAATCAGCAGCAAATTAGAAATTGGTGAGTAACTTAAGATTTAAGAAGGTTAAGAATACTTAGTTCAGTAAAAAGAATCTATTTTGCATGTGCCAACACTGGTAAGAGAAATTAGTGCAATGTGTAACAAAAGTACATGAGCACCTGAGATGTAAATAGATTTCTTTAGGGATCAGAATTATGGGTGATGGGTTAAAGCACACATGGCAATGTATTTTCAATGTTGTTAAACATTTGGAATTAATATTTGTGCTACATAATAATGCTTAATCAACTGCCATGCAAGAGTGGTTATGATTCATGATGGATTAATATGGATTGAGCATATCACATACGTCTATGTATTTGATGAGAGCATGTGGTGATCCATGTGTAAGTTCATTATAGCTAACCATGAGGAATTATCATTTGTGACTCTCATAATTTGGCCTAAATATCACATAATTCCATGTAATTGATGAGAGCGTGGTGGTGATCCATGTGTATTTTCATTATTGTTAAACATGAGGAATCATCCTTTGTGAATATCATAAGTAGACCTAATGATCACACAAGTCTATGTCATTGAAGAGAGCATGCCTGTGGTGAGTCATGTATGATTTCAATTTTGTTAAACAGATGTGAATGTATCATTTGTGAACCACATCAGTACGAATGACTAATTATCATCCAGGAAAATATTATAATTTCTGATGAAGGATGGTGGAATGATGAGATTTCATTGTAATGTCATTCGTGTTGAATCTGTGAATTTATCATGGGTAAAACACAAACATATGCTTGATTTTCATCCATACAGATATAATTGTGTCTGATGAATGATTGTGAAATGATCATCCATGCACATATGAATATTATGTCTGATGAATGAGTCTGAGTGAGATGAAGAGACATGCTGAGAAGGGTATAAGCTAGCAATCAATCTCATGATAGAAGGCCACTTTGCTGTATAATGTCCTATCTATCACAAGAGAATATGTTCGGCATAACCCAAATACTAATTAATCATTTAGTGCACTCCGACGCATGACACCACTTTGTATAATATATCATTCATAGTACCATCATCTCATTTTGTGCCCTAGGCACGACACAACCCATATTACATCACGCGTACTAAAAGCATCTGGTTTTGTGTCTTAAGCAAAACCCCATTTTATATCATAGGTCACTCATGTTACAACATATAGGCTAGTGTCCTGATGATTGTAATGAAGATGATGATTGTAATGATAATGATGATGATGATGATAATGATGATGATAATGATATAATGATGATGATGATGGTAATGAAGATGTTGACTGTTGTGGCATACAAAAACGTCTCTACTAACATCCGTCTATAGATGCCCTTTAAAAAATTACTAATCCCAAATAATTACTGTTAAGTACCTTACTTTCGGGAAAAGAAAATAGAGAAAAACTAACCCGTAGGGTAGCTTAATTTATTTGGCCTTAGTTTGTTCACGTACCTGGCAAGACCGGAACTGATTGTAAAACAAAGACTCTTTGTAGCCATGTTTGGTCAGTGCAACACAAAGAGCGGACACGTAAAAGTTTCCCAGTGTGGGGAAAGGCATTTTTGCCTTAAAAACCATCATTCTCTGCAGCCTTTGGTATGTTAAAACCTACATTATTAATACGTATTACATAAACCATTGTGTTTAATTAAGAATTAGTTAGAATGATAAATCAACAATTCTTGTAAACTGGAGTCTGATTGATTTTTACCACTAGCGCCATGCCAGGCCATGCTGTAAATTTTCCTATGCTTGTCAATTTCATATTCCTATGTTAAAACCTTTTATAGGCATTGTGAACCAATATCTCATTAGCAATGCTTATAACCTATACATATTAGGTGTACTGTAGAGTATGAAACTCATGTCAGAAACACATTGAGAAACTCTTCTCAATTTGGGAGCAGACTCCTGATTCATACTTCACAGTAGAGAACTTGTGTCTGTCAATTTCATATTCCTATGGTTAACTAACTTCTATGCATTGTGAACTATATCTCACTATCGATGCTTAGAAATCTGCAAATAATCTATGTACTATAGAGATTGAACTCTAAAAGACATTTTCAAAGATACAATTTCTCCATGTGGAAACAGACTTTTGAGTGCACATTGTATGAACATACTTCATAGTAGAGAACTTGTTTCTGCTAAATTCTAATCGGTAACTTGAAACTATCGTGCTAAGTCTTAGTACCAGCTTTTTGTTAACAGATTAGTAACCACACCATAGGTGTGATAGACATGTAATATTTTCATAAAGATGCTAGGAAATTTCCATGTTTGAGAATATAAATTCAAGAACAAAGAAAGTAAACGCATGATATACATTGAAATGTTCTGGTAGGATGTGCCTTCAATCCGCATCACCTCACTGTGGTAGGATCAGAAGCGAAGATTGATGTTAATAAATTGCTTGCAATATTCAGAAGACTGGACCATGTGGCATAAGTTATTCTGATAAATACACTCCGAATAAGAGCAGCACTTGGCAAAATATATCACAGCGTTCACTATCCTTATACTGCTATAAGCAGTGGGGAAAACAATGGGTGTTTTAGTATGGATTAACCCCTGAGGAAATCAAAAAACATAGGCTCCTTGCATCATCATTATGATTAATTATTATGTATGATTATCATGTACTTGATATCAGAGAAATGTACACGTATGTTTTCTCTGTTATGAGAATTTTTTTCTGCTCTGATTGTTACTCTTTACTGTGGGAATATACATTTTAATGTTGCCTCTGGGGAGTAGAGGATGTTGATGTAAGAATCCTTGTGCATGTCAGTACACAAGAAAAGGTGAACCGTATGGTCATTAGCCTTGGCCTAATGCTGATTATAGCGAAGGAATGGAGACGAGGAATCGGAAACAAAAGATCCTATTTCTTGACTATTCTCTTCAAGGTATGACAAATGCACTAGCAAAGTGTTGGATAAAAAGGATGGCTCACTCATCTAATAGTCCCAGTAACAACAGAAGAAACATAGAATGAAAAGATATCTCACTCACTATCAGAGCTAGAAAAGCTCTACAACGAGCAACGAGGGACAGGGAACTTGGAAACCCACTCCTAACTCTTTCCCCTTTGTGTTTGTAAATGTGTTGTGACAGGTAAACACATCACATGAGGTTAATGCTCGGTTGTATTCTTTGTCATCCTTTTATATAGAAGAGAAGCAAGTGGTGGTTGGATTTGGTGGGACTGCATTGCTTCACTATCAATTGGAAACTGGGTAAACAGCCAAGAGAAAGTGAAAATGGCAACCTGTCCTAAACCTAGACTGGACCAATACCCCAATGTTGACTGCTGCACTCATTAGCTGCCATAGCCAGCGAAAGGCACATTTGAAGATGATTGACAATCAGCGTTTGATATTCTGACTCCTGTCAGATTACCCAGGATGGACTTCATTATCAGAATGTCAAAAGGATATACCTAGTACACAGATACAAAAAGGATAACCTGTTTTACTTCTGGGAGGTATCGCCTGATGAACCATCAATCGTCGAGGTCAACTAAACTGGGAGTTATACTACGTGTAATAAAACTAACAGCAGTAAGAACTCTCCATCTGTCTGTTGGACTCTCAAGTTCAAAGGATACACCCAAGTATCCTCCTTCGAAAGAAAAGTCAACATAAGGTTCAAGACACCAACTCAAACAAATGGGGAGGAGACACTGAAACACCATAAGCCAGTACAACCAAGGTACCAACTTAAGATACTCTGAAACATAACTACACCAGATTACCTCAAGGTTCCAAAATCTGAAACACCTGGAAAAAAGCAAGATCCACTTGAGATCTCAGACTTGAATACCATCAAAAAGATCATATGAAAGCAGCTAGCGGAGTAAATGCCTTTACGCCTGCAACCAAAGGAAGCATCTGATTGCTCGCATCCCTGGTTATGTGTTGAAAGTAATATTCTTCAGTTCCATGCAACAGATAAATCCTGGACATATTTCCAGATGAACCAAATAAATGACAAACAGCATTGTATGTCGACACTGAAAGAAAATACTGAATCAGAACTCTGTGCTGGTCCCATGTCAGCCAACATGCCATCAACTGTGGAATAGGTTATAGACTGGTAACTAGGTGGGTGAAACCTCTATGTGAGCCAATTTGAAATTCGGATAGTTAAAGCCGAAAAGCTGAATGGACGTCGACTTTTCATCAGACCTGATGAGAAAAGGAATTACCTTCTGCAGATCTTAAGTGGAACTCCTGAAGTATGACCAACCTGAGGCTCCAAATTGTCACAAAGGCACCGAGCCATTTACAAAAGAAGATTCGTGAATTCAGCCCCAATGGAGGGGATAGGTGGTGAATTTATTTCCTAATATGGATTATAATTATTCAGCAGAAACTTCAGTGGACATTAGAACATGACTGTGAGTATTTATTTCTGTCCCGGATAATTATGGACATTAACTGCTTCGAACTGGAGAAGAATACCCATCCGCAATGCCTAAAGGAATACTATAATTAATTAGTTTAATTATTAGTACACACTGCTTTTATATGTGTTTTTTTTTCTATGCCATGGATGTAACAGGTCAGTAGCTTTTTTTCAATGAAGGTTATGGTATAGTATTTTGACACCAACTCATTATTTTTGAAATATGAGAATTGTAAAGGGTGTCAGAAACAACTGTTTTATATGTTGGGTTCTATGTACTTAGATCATTGTTTGCCTTGAAGATGTAAGGTGGGTCAATGATAATAGACTCAATTTGTGGTTGTTGTGTTGTTTGTAATAACATTGTTTTTCTTTTGACGACCATGGGGTTAATATGTTTTTATTATACAAATCATTCCCATGCCTGTTCTGAAAATGCATTTTGGTAATTACAAATATATATGTTACTACATATCTTGATTTAATACGTGAACTGTTTGTCCAAAATTTGTTGATGTGTACATCAAGTAAATGTGGTGTTCACCAGTGGTTGTTTATATGTTGTGAACAATCAATGTCTTCTAGCACTAGATAAGCTTTAGAGGGTGATAAGTGGGAATGGAGAATTACTCATAATACAGCTATGAACAGGAGTGAAGTATTTTCCTTCTTGTGTTTATGGTAGAATTCCATGATCACCTCACGTGACTAAAATAACAGAGAATCAAAACAAATACCCTAGACACGTTTAACAAAATATTTTCTTAGATTAAAATCCACATCCCACAATTGTAATAACAATGATGATGATGATAATGATATAAGGATAATGATGAGAATGATGATGATGATTGTAATAACAATGATCATGACGATAATGATGATTATGATGATGGTAAAAACATATTATAGACACGGTGAACAGGAGGGAAGATACACGCCTTGAAGCTTTTGATCAGGAAAAGAATTCACCTGAATAATATACCAGACTTGAGACTATTATGTACTTATATTGGTTATAAGCAAATACTCATTGCAATGGGGAATGATTTCTAGAACCCTTAATGTATGGGACCCTTTTTCTTTAATGGAAGAAGATGGAGAGAAGATAAATAGGTACAGAAAAGGATGGTCAACATAATTGTCAAATTCCAAATCAATCAAGATAATACTTAACCTGGATACCCGAGGACAGGCATAGGTGAAGATGAAACTGCACATTTGCTAGTTTAAACCTTGAACACCTGATAGTGAGAAATGGGATGGAGAGCAAACAATTATGTTGGTGATAACTAATTGAGAACACCAAGACAATATTTCTCCTATGTTTATTGTTCTCTGGAAACAAGATTCCTTTTATTGTTTTCACCTATTGTTTTTCTTTAAAGGTACAGCATTACATTTCTAATGTCATATTGATGGTATGATTAGATGTATGTTGATTGCTGAAATTTCAGATAGTGGCTAAGTACAGCTAGATCCAGACCTGACTAGGTTGAATGCAGCACTTTGTGAATGCAGCACTTTGTGAATGTAGAACCTTGTTGAGTGAGCACCTTGTAGAGTGATGCCCTTGATAGAGTAGTGCAGACAGCTATTCACCTGCAAGATTTCCTCTGCAAAGGACAGGTATCCAAATTTATTTATTCTATTTAGCAAAAGAGAAATAGAGCCAACATTCTGCTCAGACCTGGAACAGATCAACACGAAGAAGAAAACAACATACATCCATTGATTGTAGCCAGAGGGATCCACAAGTGGAAGTGGAGAACCCATAGTGCATATTTCTTTAATTCAGTTATCCTCATGCCAGTTGAAGATGAGCAGTACATGTAACTAACCGACAGAGATATTGTTGCTGATATACACAATATGTGTAGCACATAAATGATGTATTGTTATCATTAGATGTATATGTCCTTATTGAATGAATAAGATTGTAATTTTTTTAATGCAATGCTTACCACCTAAGTTTATGTTTATTAAATAATAAAAATGAGGCCATGTCATTTATTGAGTGTTTTTACTTGTTATGGTCAATTGTTTTAACTACCGTAGATAAAATTAGGTTAACTGTGAGTGGAGAGGCAAGGAACCACCAAAAAGGGGTTGTGGGAATAAAGGGGAAATACTTGTAATTGTTTTCCTAGAGGTATTCTTTGGTTCTCTGAAACTCTATTTATGGACTCAAACAACTGAGCCATTAAAGGTTAACATAATTAAACGGGAAAGAGGAACTTAGTACTCATTCTCTTTTGGGGCTTGAGCCATCAATCCAGACATCCGACAAGCTTCAAGAGAGATATGCTTTCAAAACATTTGATTTGCTTTTTAAATCATTATATCATGAACACCGCAGAAGTCGGATGTGTCGGCCTAACGGCGCAAGAACGCAGCTCTGCTGTAAACAGGCACAACGCAATCACGTCCGAAAAAAAAATCCGGATGAACGAAGAAGAAGAATATCATGAACAAAAAGCAGCAGACAGAGTAGCAGGCGAAACATCAAAATAGTTTTGGAAATGTCGAGGCACAATTCCCTACATTGAATGCAAAAGAGAGATAGCAAACAAAGTGGGTAAGATATCATATGAAAACGAAGTCTAATAAGCTACTTCTTGCTTCCTAAAATCAAAGAAACTGCGGCTATAGACCAAGAGGGAGACTAAGAATTAGATAAACAAATGTTAGCAAGAATATACTACACAAAGACAATCTTAATGTAGTCTAGGTGATACTTTGACTCAAGATTGAGAACTTTAACTATCCTATTCACTTAATAGCGAATGTCGAATATAAGCCATCGATCACGTCATCATCATCACCGTCATCATCAAGTGCCTTGTCGACTGGTGTTGGCGATCATGCTAGTCCACATCTTGCGATCTCCAACAGCATGTATCAGTTCGTATGGTCACATCTTTCTGTTTATTGACAAACGACCGACATAATTATTCCAGTTTCTCTCTCCTCATAATCGAAACGTCCCCCCCCCCCCCGGGCCCCACACACAAAAAATTCCTTTATTTTGTTTGTGATAAATTGTCTTTGGGTTGTAGCCTCTTTCAAAACATTTAGATTACTGGTTTGGACTGTCTAAAGCAGTGGTTCTCAACCTTTTTTGGCCCGTGCCCCCCTTCACCATATTTTCAGAACGTCATTCCCTCCTTTCATATTTCCTACCTAAAAATTTGGCCCGTACCGCCCTTTACCATATTTTCAGAACGTCATTCCCCCCTTTCGTATTTCCTACCTAAAATGCCCCCCCCCCTCCTTTTGTTTTTACACAGTATACGTAATAATGGACGCTAAATTTAATAGCACATACTAAAACAAGTCTAGACGTCCACATAAAACGTGATTTATGGATCTACTTACTTTATAAAATTAATTTTAGAAGGGTGAGACGTACAGAACCGTAAAATATGAAGGGAAAAACAATATCAAGTAATCGGTTCTTGTACTAAAGCGATCTTGAAATAATCTTAATTCTCTCCCCCCCCCCCCCGGAAACCCCCCCCCCCCTCCTGGGGTCGGGGAATTCCCCACCTGTTGAGAACCACTGGTCTAATGAATTATCACATTCTTCTGTAAAATCACATCTCTGAGGTCTCAAAGGATTTCTGTTTTGCGCGCTTACTAATTGTTCTGAAACAACAGTCATATGTAAAAACAGCTTCTATAAAACATGCAAACAATTGTACTCAAACTTCCATATGGGGACAAATAATAGAAATCATTTAGATGGATCCAAATTCCACGACACCAAAAAAGTTGCCCTAAGTATACCACCGCGGAACTCTAAAAATAAAAGATAACAAATACTGTATTTCCGCGAAATTAACAGTTGTGGTCTTTTCAGTTAGGTTTCCCGACAACGCTAACGATAACCCACTACACATTCCAACATAGCTGTGGGAAAAGTTACGGGACTTTAATGTGGTAGGTCACAACGTTATCGGAAGGAGTGGTCATATGATAACTGTTTTTCAGATTGAGAGACAAATTGCTTACTGTTTTCACCAACTCTGTATATCAGGTAGCCGGATGTGGCTTATGGGTATTGAGGGCACTTTAATAACAATCCCGACATTACGGTTGGGAGCAGATCACTTTGCCTTGATTTTCACAACGGTAGTTTCCACAATTTCACACGGCCGTTCAGAAAGTATTGGTAAATTCATTATCATCATATGCAATGCCGTAAAGCGTGCGCGATCATGTTTCACCAGCCGAAATCTGAATCTTGGATTAGATCTGTGTTCTTATGCCGAATAATTCATGTGGCCAAGCTATGATGGTATTTATCTCTGTGCCTTCCTCTTGCTCATTTGCTATTGCAATTTTGTCGGTTGTCATCAAGCTTACTACCCCATTCCTCCTCATAACGTGTCCAAACAATCCTGTCTGTCTACGTCTAATTTCTCTAGTTAATTTACTGTGGTCATTTTTCTTTGTGGAAAGTTTCATTATTGTTTCTTGAAATATTACACTTATATTGATTGTATTGGGTTTACAGAGCGTGCTTCGCGCAAAAGGACGTTGCCATTTAACATTTTAAAAAATAATAATAAAAAATACAAGCTTCTGTAAGATCTTTTCCGTTGGACGTGTTGCGGGAAATGAGCAGACGAACAGATTGATTGGGTCTGCACCGCTGGGTGGGTATTGGTGCATTCTAGGGCAGATGTGGTCAGTACCCTTTGGGATGATGTCTGTAGTGTGGAGGAACAGACACATCATCATTGCTTGGAGAGAATGGTTTGACAGGGGGTGACATGAGGATCTGGCTGACCAGTATTCCGAGGAAAGACCAGAAGGATATATAAACAGACTGCAACTGGTACCTTCACTATTGGGACTCTTAGGTGACTGTTGAAGATAATAACGGAGCACGTATGGGAATTTCCGGAGGGCAGTGATGTCGGTTCTTTCTAACCGCCGATGGTATTATTTCCAGCTTCCTCAGAAACCACATTTCGACTGCCATTAGTTGATTCCTGGCCTGTCTACTTATCGTCATATTTCTTCGGTTCACATAATGGGAAACCACTGAACGTAAAATTTCATAGAAAATAAAAATTTTAAAAAATTTAAAAAAAACAATAATTGCTGGGCTTGAATGTGACGTCTTATAGAAAAGAGGACCTGGAACTAACATTTAACAATGGATCAGTGCGTTCGTAAGCAGTTATTCGGGTCAAACTGCTTCCACACTAATGGCATCAAGACTAAGTGCCATCAAACTCTGGTGCACGCTCAAAAGCCAGAACGCCAGTATCAGGTACGTGTATATTGACACGTCTCTACGTCGTTGTAATTAAATGACAGGTTTGTGAATACAACAAGGTATAATAACCACAGAGATGAATCTACGGATATGTAGCTTCCGAAACAAGCGTTTCATTTATACGACCAGCTTTATGTAGTTCAAAAGTTAAAGCCATGTAGACCGATATAACCGGTATAACTTAAAACACTATATGATCCTAGTGATTCATTCATTCTTAGTACACGGTGACACACTTGCTGTAGCAAAAATAATCCCGTATGAATTCAATTTCACTTAAAGTGATTTCACTTTCACAAGGCAGGCAAACGCCCTTTTATGCACATTGAACATATGGTACTAAATCCATATTTTGCTAGACCAATCGAGACTCGGTGGGTGGTATGGTCAGTATTACACCGGCCGCCTTTAGTTTCCATGACATTTCCTGGTAGCAATTATAGATTGGGTCGACCTGTAAGAATAGGTCCATTTTTAGAATATGTCCCATTGAGAATTCTAACCTATGGTCATCGGAGGGGCAGACGGGCTTCTAGCTACTACACTACCGCTGCTCATAAAGTCAACTATTGGCTCGTAGTTAATTACAAATTAATGGTTAAAATACTTGTCTGCTGGTCAGGAAGTCATGCGTTCGAATCTGCTTCGAGGCGAATACTTTTAAAATTAACCTGGGAGTAGTAGTAGGGGGTCTCTATGCGGCGCAATGAGGGCGATTTTTTGAGGGATGGTGAGGGCTGGTGAGGGTTGGTGAGGGATGACGAGGGTTGGTGAGGGTTGGTGAGGGATGACGAGGGATGCCACTGCCTCCCTCGCCCTCGAGTTGTGGTCTGCCTCATGCCTTCCAGCTCCTTCCTGCTTTTTTAAGTGTCAGCTGTCGTTTTTAATCAGAGCATCGGGGTTAACAATGAAAAGATCAACTGAACTATGGTGCCAGGTTTGCTAATTGATTCAGAATATGTCAGCCGGTGTAATGCATTAATTAGCTTCCCGTTTGTATAGACGACATAAGAGCTGTCAGGTGGTCGACAAACAAACGGAGTCGGGTGGTAAAGTGAGGGCAGTCGGGCTTCAGAGTAGTGAGCAGGGTCGGTCGGACCAGATAGGTTCCGCTTGTTATGACGATGCCGCGTAGTATGACGATTCATACCACCCGGTCGACTATTCTTCGTGTTTTTCCTAGATCGATAATTTTTTTTTTTTTGTTTTTTGATTGTCTGTGGGTTAAAAAAGAATTTAAATGGCCGGTAAATTATGCAAGGTAGTTGGTGATATTAATCGGAGTATGTGTAACAAAGGAAAAGATCAATTGAACTAGGTGGGTAGGCTCAGTAAAGATGAGTTCGATAACGGCGGCGGCATCGTTCCTAATTGTTTCACAAGCTGTGACCAGCTGTATAACCCTTCCTTGTCTTCACATTTGTATGGTAACACTGACGCATTGGAGATGCCAGCCATGGTAAAGAAGAAAAAAAAATAATAATTATTTTCCCGTTTGTATAGACGTACACAAGCTAGTTGGTACCATAGGCCCCCTCATATGGAGGTGATAGGTTCGAAGCTCGATTCTTTATCGTTGGTAAGTGTATGGGGTGCGTAGAGGGGCATAGGGGATGTGGTGGGATATCACCAGTGTGTAACTGGGGTGTCTAGTTGTTGTCAATGCGCTTGATAGTTTCGAGTCCTACTGTGTGGTGGAGTAGTGTAGTAGTAGTAGTCAAGGTTGTAACGGAGATAGGTGGTGTTGTAGGCATCGTTTGAGAGTCGAAACACGCACCTGGTTGATAAGGGTGTCCATCCTAGGCGGCTCTTTTTAAGTGTATACTAAGCCGTAAATGTATAACAACGGTGTCTAGTTGCTGCCATAGCGCTTGTCAGGGTCGAAACCTACTGTGTGGTGGGGGTAGTGTGGCAGTGGGCGAATATGTAACGCAGCTAGGTGGTATCATTGGCGGTTCAAATCACTCCCCTGGTCGCTAACTATACCCAACATAGGTGCCAGAGAAGCGAATGCAGCGGTATCGCTTTGCATTTTCCTCAGAAACCGCAGTTCCACAGCCAGCAGATTCAGCGGGACTGCTCATTGTCTTCACATTCATACAAAAGTACAGGTTCAACACTCTTTTTCTCGTAGCAATTGCCATCTTTTTATTGGTCGCTATGTTTTTCATCTTGCTATTCACTTGTTTCAGAATATTCTCATTTACACGTATATTACATCGTGGTATTTCGTTCTTCCTAGTGACAATCATAAGCCGTGTCGTTTTATAATTTAATTCTAACCCTAGTTGTTCACTGTGTGCAACAACCGCCTCTTCTAAATATTGCAGATCCTACGCAGTGTCTGTTGATTACATAAATTATATGAAGGCAGTTGACAATTTAAATTAGATGAAGTTATTTTATTACAGACATTAAATGAAGACATTTGACTATAAATATTTAATAAAACGACGAAAAAACGGAGATCTACCGGCGTGAGAAAAAGCATATAAGTATGGTAATGTCAGTTCCTGTGAACATATTTACCATAAGCATTCTGAATAGTATATGAATATTTAGCTTTAAGGTGAAATCATTACTGCTGTACCGATCGGAAACAAGAAAAACGACTAAAACAACTACTAATAAACAACAAACATTCATTAACGGGTGCCCGCGTAGTTCATCCTTGGCGTTCATGTCTCATTCAACAATTAGTATAATGTCTGAAGTCAAATTTGCGGCTTCAAAATATGTGTTCATAGCATATTTATATATGAAGATATATATTCAAGGTGATTTTAAAGGACAAATTTCCTCATGTCACAAGCTGCAAAAGACATGTTTCGCTCAAACTTAAACATTAAGAGTGGAAAAAAGTATGTTATAGATATTGTTTTTTCCTTTGTTTCTAGTGGGACTTGGTAATTTGTTGTTCTATCTGGGCATGGTACATATATATTTTCACCACATCTTCACTGATGTTTTTCATCTTGTCTGCTCATTGCCCACGCTTCACAGTCATACAAAAGTACAGATTCTATGAAAGACAGCGACAATTTGCAGCTATTATTATTAAACAAAATGACAAATCGGAGGTCAGCTAATATGTACGTATTTGTAAATAAGGAAACACAGCGATGTCTATTATATAACGATAACAAAGGTATTTAGTTGTAGAAAACTACCGTGCCTACCAGGCAAACGGCGGTAGGCTAGTGACTATGTTTAGATTAGCTGTGATGGCACCAACTGGAGATATTAATCAGCTACCTGGTACCCAGTGAAGATGACACGATAAACGAGGCGGTATAGGCCGCGTGGCCCTGAACAAAACCAACAATGAAACAAAAATGGTAATGAAACGTTGCGTTGCCGCGAAGCATTATTTTAGAAACCAAAGATTACAATCGATCTGAGAGGGTAATAATAGACAGTCTAAGCATACCAGAAAGAGGTGTCTAATACACTGGGTACCAACGACAGACAGCTGGTCAAGAAGAAGCAATACACAGTATATAAAGTTAGGACTAAATAAACCGTAGTTTAAAGAATTCAAGTACATTATTACAAGTTAAATTACATAATAAAATAAATACAGTGATATGTATAAAATTATAAAAAACAAAAAAGAAGAAAACACCAGTGTTACATTAGCAAATAAGTGAAAAACACAACGGTATGAATACGTTGGTGTATTAGATACATACAAATGGTACACACAACATGCCATTATGTCAGCGTGACCGCTGTCTGTTATATATCGCGACCAAAATACACCGATCGCCCCTCACGTCAGCGTAACAGACTAACACTTAAAGCAAACGCCCGATAGCTGTTCTATATTGTTGCCAACAATTATGTGCATGCCGCCATCTTTTGATGTGAGTTTGATTGATGAAGCCTGTCAGGAAACAACCATAGATACATAGTAAAAGTGTCGTGAGAATACAAATTCAAGCGTATTGAATCTCGGTGTTTCGTTATTCACGTAACGTTTCCTATTTCCTGCTCCAGTCTATTGTTGTAAAATCTTACCAAAGCGGACACTGTGGACCAAATCTACATGAATGAAGTAGGATAGATGCGGTTGTCATATGTGTCTTATAGGGCTTGGTCATTGGTTTTTTAAAACTTATCGATGGAAGAGAAGGACCCTTACACTACAAACAGAATAAACATTTACATTAATAATACCCATAACAAACACATGACCATCTACACTGGCTGTGACAAAAGTGACAGTCTGCTTAGAGAACACAGCGAATTTTCAACGAAAACATAGTCTGTGTGTTATCTCCTTGGAAACGTAAATCTGGTTATATTTAAATCACCCTATGCATTCATGTCCCCCATGAAAACTAATTTAATGTCCGAAGAAGTCAAATTTTGAGGTTTCAAAATATGTTTTCGTAGTATATGTATATATGAATATATATATATATATATATATATATATATATATATATATATATATATATATATATATATATATATATCTTATATATAAATTAGGATCTCCGTCTGTCTGTCTGTCTGTCTGTCTGTCCGTCTGTCCTTTATGCGCTCGCGAACGGCCCATCCGATTGAGATGAAATTTTCTACACGCCTTTCTTTCATTCCAGAGCTGCCAACTGTAATATTTTTTTAGTGTGAAATCGCCTGCTTACCCAGTATTATTTCATTTTTCATTTTTCATTGTAATTTCATATATCTCAGGGGACCTAACTCTATAAAAGTTATTTCAAGGGGCATAACTTTTCTGTATAACTTATAGTCATATTGTGGCATCGTTTTCAAAGATTTATAAACTCTTTGTCCATAGTTATGTACCGGCATATGAGTTATAATAAATAATGATACAATCTGTAAGGTATTTTCAAAGTTTTCATAAAAATAATGCACAATGCATAACATTGTAACTCATCTTTTTTTGCTTAAGAAGTTACTGTAGTCATGCAGGTGATTAGAAAGCGTTTTCATTAAAAATAATGGATGGTGTGTGGAAGGGCATTTTTTTAAGTTACTTTTTTTTATTGTATGAATTTAATGAGACGCTACCCGCCAGGAGCTGGGCGAAGTCACGCCGGGTCAGATAGATAGACAGACCCACCTTTTCGCTGCAGTTGTCTACTCCTCCTTTTCCTTCTTCTGCTGATGCTGCTGCCGCCGCTCCATTTACCCAAGTTAATTGTTGGGGGAAGATGTAAAGATCTTTCAAGTGCTCTTTCTAATGCTTTTTGTAAGTTGGTCTTCGTTTATCTAAGGTTGTTCTAACTGCAACCAATAAATGATTAGACAGACAGGCAGACAGACAGACAGAGAGGGACGGACGGACAGACAGACAGACAGACAGACAGATAGTCGGTAACGGGAACGGGAATTTATATGACTACTTATATGAATTAAATGAGATGCTCCCCACCAAGGACTGGGCGATGCCGGGTCAGACAGACAGACAGACAGACAGACAGACAGACAGACAGACAGTCGGTAACGGGAACGTGAGCTTATATGACTACTTATATGAATTAAATGAGATGCTCCCCACCAAGGACTGGGCGAAGCCGGGCCGGGTCAGCTAGTATATATATATATATATGTGTGTGTGTGTGTGTTCTAACAACAAATGTCCGCATGTCGCGCTTTACATCCATACACAAGTATAGGTTCTATGAACGACACAACACCTACAAGTTACTAAGTACTAAGATTGGCACTGGGTTACCAACCACATTTGCGTCTAGAGTCAATACAACAGGACAAGACAATGCTTTTTTCGGCCTCTGATTGAGAACAACAGATATAAACGTAATTATGCAATTACCTCTTTACCACAGTACCGAGAAAGTTTAAAATATCATTTTAAATACGCTGACGACCATAGTAACACAACCAGTTAATTCTGCTTGCTCACTTTGTGTATTACCCACACCTACTATAGATTGCAGAAAATACTCATTGTCTACAACCAAGCTGAAAAATATCGGTAAAAATTATAAATGCCTCGTCCGATTTCATAAAAAGAAGGAAATAATGTTAGCCAAATGTGAAAATATCGGTCAAACTTATAAATGTCTCATCAAAACTTATAAAAAAATAGGAAAATTTGTTAACCTAATGAGAAAAATATTGACCCTGTAAAGAAATATTTACAACAAAATTATAAAAATTTAGGAACATTTGTTAACCTAATGAGAAAAAATATCGACCAAAGAGAGCAATATATCATCTAATCTTATAAAAAGTAGGAACATTTGTCAGCCGAAATGGGGAAAAGGTCGGCCAAATACATAAATATCTCAACAAATTATAAAACGTAGGAAAATTGTAAGTCAAATGTAAAAAATATGGGGCAAATAGGAAATCATATTAACCAAATGGGAAAAATATCGCTCAAACTTATAAATAGCGCGTCCAAACCTATAAAATGTAGGAAAATGTGTTAGCCGAATGGTGAAAATATTGCTCAAATTAAGAAACATGTCGACCGAAGTAGGAAAATACGTGATTCAATGTATAAAAACGCTGGGCAAATACAGAAATATGTCGAACAAACGGATAAAAATCTCCGCCAAACTTATGAAATGTAGGAACATTTGTTAACCAAAAGGGGAAAATGTCGGCCAAATACAGAAATAGCTCCACCAAACTTATGAAAAGTAGGAACATTTGTTAACCAAATGGAAAAAAAATAAAAAATATTGGCCATGTAAAGAAATAGCGCATCCAAATTGACAAAATATAGGAAACTTTATTAGCCAAAGGTGAAATCTATTGACCAAGTAAATAAATTCCTCGTCCAACCCCATAAAAAGTAGGAAAATTTCTTACCCAAATGTGAAAAAGATCCACCAAACTTATAAATGTCTCATCCAAACTTATAAAAAGTAGGAAAACAATACTAGCCAAATCAACTAAAAGGCTGACCAAACTTATAAATATATCATCCAAACTGACCAAAGTAATAAAAATATTGGGTAAATATAGAAATATGTCGACCAAACTTTTACAAATCTCTGGTAAATTTATGAAAAATAGAAAATTTTGTTAACTAAATGTGAAAAAATATCGACCAAACTTATAAAAAGCTCTGCCAAACTTATGAAAAATAGGAAATTTGTTAACCCACATGAAGACAATTATTAACGAAAGATAGAAAAATATCGACCTAAATAGGAAAATTTGTTAGCCAAATGGGAAAAATATTGGCCAAGTAAACACATATTTCAACCAAACTTATAAATATGTCATCCAAATTTACAAAAAAATAGGAAAATTTGTCGACCAAGTAAGAAAATATATTACCAAAACTGGAAAAGATACTAATCAAAGTGAGAAAAATACCAACCAAACTGAGAAATATGTATGGTAAGGTAAGAAAAAAGTTGGCCAAAGTAATAAATACGCTAGCCAAAGGAAGAAATATTAACCATAAGGAGAAAAAATTATAGCAAACTAAGAAATTTGCTTTCACAACTTGTCGAATTGCCCTACCAACTACCCCGTTTGCTTTCACAACTTATCAAATTGACCAATTAACCACACAAATTCCCCACTGACTCTCACAATTTTACCACTTGCCATTACAACGTGTCGACTCCCGCTCACAATTTACCCAAAGGGGTTTACTATAGGTATTATATATCCACAATCAAGCGCTCTCACACTCACAAGAATAACGAAATACTGGGATTTAAGCCTGTTTTTAATCAATTTCTTTGTTTGCAGTCAAAGCATAGAAATTCCGCCAACCACCTTGTTGTTGAAATATCCAAGGACTTAGTTTATCAGCCATGTATTCGCCTACAGATTTAGCGAAGGCCTCTTCCAGGTCTTGGACATTCACATCGGCGTTGTAAGAATTATCAACCAGATGCTTACCCACACGCATGCCAAAGGTAAACAGCATAATTATTCTCCCATAGTTGATGACGTTATCACCAAAGAATTCATCACTGACTAAAACAAAGAATTGGAAAACATGTTCGGGCTTGATACTGTCTTCTAGTCTCGTGAACAACACAGATTGTTGTTTGGCTATTTGACCGACTAAACCAGACAACGTCGAGTTATTTGCCTTTTTGTAATTGTAGGAACTAATAATAGTCAGCGCCATATTCACTATCTCGCTATGAACTTGTTTCAAGTCAATCGTTGGTTGTGTCATTATTATACTGATAGCTAATGTTCATCAAAAGATGTCTAGCAGTCAAACTGCTGATCCATTATTGTGAAACGGTGCAAAGTGGTCAAAATGGATAATAACATAATATTTGTATAAAGAGATGGACTCGTCTCTTCTGGTTGGTCAAATTACCCAACCTACTGGAGATAAAACGGTTGTCACCGAAACCACTAGACGCGTGTTTTAGACAAGGGATATGATTATCGATCAGTATGGTCACTGTTAATTAAAATTTTAAAAGTATAATTTTTTCTCCTTATGGTTAATATTTCTTCCTTTGGCTAGCGTATTTATTACTTTGGCCAACTTTTTTCTTACCTTGCCATACATATTTCTCAGTTTGGTTGGTATTTTTCTCACTTTGATTAGTATCTTTTCCAGTTTTGGTAATATCATAAGCAAGATGTCCCGCGTCAGATTTACGCTTCATCTGAAGATTATCTGCTACATCCTGCATTCATCTTCTCTTTGGCCTTCCTCTTCCTCTCTTCTCGGGTATATACACCTCCATTATTGTTATCTCCAAACTTTCATGATGTTTGAGTGACCAAAATATTTCAGTTTTCTTTGTTTTATCGTCTTTGGTAGCCAACTTTCTTCAATATTCAGATCTTGTCGTATGGATGTATTTGTTCTGTTCTGTATCCAAAATATTCTTAGAACCCGACCATAACATTTATAGACAAAGGCATTTATGCGCTGTTCAGCTTGTTTAGTAAGTGTCCAGGTCTCACACGCATATGTTGCAATGGGAAATATGCATGCTCTTAAAAATCTAATTTGGCTAGGTATATCTGCTCCACGCCACAATTTATTCAGTTGTTTAATTTTTGAAGAGCAATAGATATTTGTCTTTTAATTTCCTTCATTGTGTCACCATTGTTGGCAATGAATGATTATGTAACTGTGATGGAAGAGTTTTGGGCCACCGAAGCCGATAGATTAGAGAATACTATTCTGTCTGCCGGCTCCGCCTTGAAGGTGTTACGAAACAGCCTTGTACTGATATTTCCGTTGTTTTGTTTTTTAAAGCTATGAGTTAAGTCGACCAGAAAGCAAGGCAAACAACTGAACGTAAACCTTTGCCCGGGAATCATAAACGATCAAAGAAAGCTGGAGTTCACAACTACGTCCTGTAAAGGATATGCAACTAGCTTTTTAAAATTCTGTCTGAGGGATGAGGTAACGCTATGGCTAGAGGCTCGCCTGCCAGTCCGATTGTCGTGGGCTCGAATCAGCATGGAGTCGAATTTTGAAAGATGATGCCGACTTCAACGTCGACTTGGCCTAAAATGGGCACCGGGAAATGTCCTGGAAAGTAAAAGTGGCTTGTGTAATACATTAATCACCTAGTGGCACGTGGTCTATAAGAATATGGGTTTAGCACCATATACGATGTATTAAGGACGTCAAGTTGTCCTCTTGTTTTGTCTGCTGAAAATGAATCTTTAACGGTTTAGACACGAAAAGCATGATTAAAGTCAGATAGAAAATTCAATAATACTTTTAACGAAAGAATATAATCTATTTAAAGTAAAATGAACTCTTAGTGTTTGCCGTTACACAACAGCCTGTGTAAAAGGACAATTTCGAGATCAGACTTCATATCAAGAGTGGTCATTATTGCTGGAAGCTAATTCCTTCAGATGATCCACTGATAAGGGACAATTCCACCACATGTTAAAGCACAGATTACCCAACGCGACTAGCAAGAATAATGAATAATGGAATGTAAACTCTCTCTGCTGGCTGTGGTGTAGTTGGTTCATTACACACACCGGTCAGTCGAACTTAAATGTTGACTTCCTTTTCGGAAAGATATGATAAACTTAAATGTTGGCTTCATTTTCGGAAAGATTTGATAAATTTATTTTTTTTAAAGTTATTTGTTCTTTTCAGGACGATGGGTTCAGCCCCAACTCCAGATTGATTTACTGGCAAACTACCGTATGTAAAATTGCACAGTAAAGCCAATAATGTCTGGGGTTGATTGCAACGACTTGTAAAAGAGTATGCGCTTTTAAACTACAAATCAATACACAGAGAAACAAGACACTTAGCAAGAACCTGTTGTGGGTTTATGAAGTGCTAGGATCTTCCAATTGTGTGGGCCTGAGTGCACGGAGAAATAGGTCTACCCCTTTCACAAAAAACCACAAAAGCGGGTATGGAACCCGTATAGAGTCCAACCCCACTCTTTTCATTAACAGCGCCAATAGTTTGAATAACCTAGCTTTCTAGAATATTCTCCCGCAGAAGTGGGATGTGTCGGCCTAATGGGGCAAGAACGCAGCTCTGCTGTAAACAGACACAACACAATCACGTAGGGAAAGAAACACTCTCCGGATGAACGCAGAGGAAGAAGAAGAAGAGGAAGAAGAAGAAGAAGAAGAAGAAGAAGAAGAAGAAGAAGAAGAAGAAGAAGAAGAAGAAGAAGAAGAAGAATCTTCTCTTCTGGGGCCGCTCTATGCGGAGGTTGGTATTAAACCAAATATTGGACCCCTTCAAGCCAACACATTGAGCTAGATCCATATTGTTATGATAATCTAATCGGCCCTATTTGGCTGTTGTGGTCAAAATCAAGCCTGACAACTCTACTTACCATAACATTTACGTGTACCTAGTCTAAGATGGGTCGGTCTAGGGGGTCTCTATGCGGCGCAATGAGGGCGATTTTTTGACGGATGGTGAGTGATGGTGAGGGCTGGTGAGGGTTGGTGAGGGATGACGAGGGTTGGTGAGGGATGACGAGGGATGCCACTGCCTCCCTCGCCCTCGAGTTGTGGTCTGCCTCATGCCTTCCAGCTCCTTCCTGCTTTTTTAAGTGTCAGCTGTCGTTTTTAATCAGAGCATCGGGGTTAACGATGAAAAGATCAACTGAACTATGGCGCCAGGTTTGCTAATTGATTCAGAATATGTCAGCCAGTGTAATGCATTAATTAGCTTCCCGTTTGTATAGACGACATAAGAGCTGTCAGGTGGTCGACAAACAAACGGAGTCGGGTGGTAAAGTGAGGGCAGTCGGGCTTCAGAGTAGTGAGCAGGGTCGGTCGGACCAGATAGGTTCCGCTTGTTATGACGATGCCGCGTAGTATGACGATTCATACCACCCGGTCGACTATTCTTCGTGTTTTTCCTAGATCGATATTTTTTTTTTGTTTTGATTGTCTGGGGGTTAAAAAAGAATTTAAATGGCCGATAAATTATGCAAGGTAGTTGGTGATATTAATCGGAGTATGTGTAACAAAGGAAAAGATCAATTGAACTAGGTGGGTAGGCTCAGTAAAGATGAGTTCGATAACGGCGGCGGCATCGTTCCTAATTGTTTCACAAGCTGTGACCAGCTGTATAACCCTTCCTTGTCTTCACATTTGTATGGTAACACTGACGCATTGGAGATGCCAGCCATGGTAAAGAAGAAGAAAAAAATAATAATTATCTTCCCGTTTGTATAGACGTAAACAAGCTAGTTGGTACCATAGGCCCCCTCATATGGAGGTGATAGGTTCGAAGCTCGATTCTTTATCGTTGGTAAGTGTATGGGGTGCGTAGAGGGGCATAGGGGATGTGGTGGGATATCACCAGTGTGTAACAGGGGTGTCTAGTTGTTGTCAATGCGCTTGATAGGTTCGAGTCCTACTGTGTGGTGGAGTAGTGTAGTAGTAGTAGTCAAGGTTGTAACGGAGATAGGTGGTGTTGTAGGCATCGTTTGAGAGTCGAAACACGCACCTGGTTGATAAGGGTGTCCACCCTAGGCGGCTCTTTTTAAGTGTATACTAAGCCGTAAATGTATAACAACGGTGTCTAGTTGCTGCCATAGCGCTTGTCAGGGTCGAAACCTACTGTGTGGTGGGGTAGTGTGGCAGTGGGCGAGTATGTAACGCAGCTAGGTGGTATCATTGGCGGTTCAAATCACTCCCCTGGTCGCTAACTATACCCAACATAGGTGCCAGAGAAGCGAATGCAGCGGTATCGCTTTGCATTTTCCTCAGAAACCGCAGTTCCACAGCCAGCAGATTCAGCGGGACTGCTCATTGTCTTCACATTCATACAAAAGTACAGGTTCAACACTCTTTTTCTCGTAGCAATTGCCATCTTTTTATTGGTCGCTATGTTTTTCATCTTGCTATTCACTTGTTTCAGAATATTCTAATTTACACATATATTACATCGTGGTATTTCGTTCTTCCTAGTGACAATCATAAGCCGTGTCGTTTTATAATTTAATTCTAACCCTAGTTGTTCACTGTGTGCAACAACCGCCTCTTCTAAATATTGCAGATCCTACGCAGTGTCTGTTGATTACATAAATTATATGAACGCAGTTGACAATTTAAATTAGATGAAGTTATTTTATTACAGACATTAAATGAAGACATTTGACTATAAATATTTAATAAAACGACGAAAAAACGGAGATCTACCGGCGTGAGAAAAAGCATATAAGTATGGTAATGTCAGTTCCTGTGAACATATTTACCATAAGCATTCTGAATAGTATATGAATATTTAGCTTTAAGGTGAAATCATTACTGCTGTACCGATCGGAAACAAGAAAAACGACTAAAACAACTACTAATAAACAACAAACATTCATTAACGGGTGCCCGCGTAGTTCATCCTTGGCGTTCATGTCTCATTCAACAATTAGTATAATGTCTGAAGTCAAATTTGCGGCTTCAAAATATGTGTTCATAGCATATTTATATATGAAGATATATATTCAAGGTGATTTTAAAGGACAAATTTCCTCATGTCACAAGCTGCAAAAGACATGTTTCGCTCAAACTTAAACATTAAGAGTGGAAAAAAGTATGTTGTAGATATTGTTTTTTCCTTTGTTTCTAGTGGGACTTGGTAATTTGTTGTTCTATCTGGGCATGGTATATATATTTTCACCACATCTTCACTGATGTTTTTCATCTTGTCTGCTCATTGCCCACGCTTCACAGTCATACAAAAGTACAGATTCTATGAAAGACAGCGACAATTTGCAGCTATTATTATTAAACAAAATGACAAATCGGAGGTCAGCTAATATGTACGTATTTGTAAATAAGGATACACAGCGATGTCTATTATATAACGATAACAAAGGTATTTAGTTGTAGAAAACTACCGTGCCTACCAGGCAAACGGCGGTAGGCTAGTGACTATGTTTAGATTAGCTGTGATGGCACCAACTGGAGATATTAATCAGCTACCTGGTACCCAGTGAAGATGACACGATAAACGAGGCGGTATAGGCCGCGTGGCCCTGAACAAAACCAACAATGAAACAAAAATGGTAATGAAACGTTGCGTTGCCGCGAAGCATTATTTTAGAAACCAAAGATTACAATCGATCTGAGAGGGTAATAATAGACAGTCTAAGCATACCAGAAAGAGGTGTCTAATACACTGGGTACCAACGACAGACAGCTGGTCAAGAAGAAGCAATACACAGTATATAAAGTTAGGACTAAATAAACCGTAGTTTAAAGAATTCAAGTACATTATTACAAGTTAAATTACATAATAAAATAAATACAGTGATATGTATAAAATTATAAAAAACAAAAAAGAAGAAAACACCAGTGTTACATTAGCAAATAAGTGAAAAACACAACGGTATGAATACGTTGGTGTATTAGATACATACAAATGGTACACACAACATGCCATTATGTCAGCGTGACCGCTATCTGTTATATATCGCGACCAAAATACACCGATCGCCCCTCACGTCAGCGTAACAGACTAACACTTAAACCAAACGCCCGATAGCTGTTCTATATTGTTGCCAACAATTATGTGCATGCCGCCATCTTTTGATGTGAGTTTGATTGATGAAGCCTGTCAGGAAACAACCATAGATACATAGTAAAAGTGTCGTGAGAATACAAATTCAAGCGTATTGAATCTTGGTGTTTCGTTATTCACGTAATGTTTCCTATTTCCTGCTCCAGTCTATTGTTGTAAAATCTTACCAAAGTGGACACTGTGGACCAAATCTACATGAATGAAGTAGGATAGATGCGGTTGTCATATGTGTCTTATAGGGCTTGGTCATTGGTTTTTTAAAACTTATCGATGGAAGAGAAGGACCCTTACACTACAAACAGAATAAACATTTACATTAATAATACCCATAACAAACACATGACCATCTACACTGGCTGTGACAAAAGTGACAGTCTGCTTAGAGAACACAGCGAATTTTCAACGAAAACATAGTCTGTGTGTTATCTCCTTGGAAACGTAAATCTGGTTATATTTAAATCACCCTATGCATTCATGTCCCCCATGAAAACTAATTTAATGTCCGAAGAAGTCAAATTTTGAGGTTTCAAAATATGTTTTCGTAGTATATGTATATATGAATATATATATATATATATATATATGAATATATATATATATATATATATATATATATATATATATATATATATATATATATATATATCTTATATATAAATTAGGATCTCCGTCTGTCTGTCTGTCTGTCTGTCTGTCTGTCCGTCTGTCCTTTATGCGCTCGCGAACGGCCCATCCGATTGAGATGAAATTTTCTACACGCCTTTCTTTCATTCCAGAGCTGCCAACTGTAATATTTTTTTAGTGTGAAATCGCCTGCTTACCCAGTATTATTTCATTTTTCATTTTTCATTGTAATTTCATATATCTCAGGGGACCTAACTCTATAAAAGTTATTTCAAGGGGCATAACTTTTCTGTATAACTTATAGTCATATTGTGGCATCGTTTTCAAAGATTTATAAACTCTTTGTCCATAGTTATGTACCGGCATATGAGTTATAATAAATAATGATACAATCTGTAAGGTATTTTCAAAGTTTTCATAAAAATAATGCACAATGCATAACATTGTAACTCATCTTTTTTTGCTTAAGAAGTTACTGTAGTCATGCAGGTGATTAGAAAGCGTTTTCATTAAAAATAATGGATGGTGTGTGGAAGGGCATTTTTTTAAGTTACTTTTTTTTATTGTATGAATTTAATGAGACGCTACCCGCCAGGAGCTGGGCGAAGTCACGCCGGGTCAGATAGATAGACAGACCCACCTTTTCGCTGCAGTTGTCTACTCCTCCTTTTCCTTCTTCTGCTGATGCTGCTGCCGCCGCTCCATTTACCCAAGTTAATTGTTGGGGGAAGATGTAAAGATCTTTCAAGTCCTCTTTCTAATGCTTTTTGTAAGTTGGTCTTCGTTTATCTAAGGTTGTTCTAACTGCAACCAATAAATTATTAGACAGACAGGCAGACAGACAGACAGAGAGGGACGGACGGACAGACAGACAGACAGACAGACAGATAGTCGGTAACGGGAACGGGAATTTATATGACTACTTATATGAATTAAATTAGATGCTCCCCACCAAGGACTGGGCGATGCCGGGTCAGACAGACAGACAGACAGACAGACATACAGACAGACAGACAGACAGTCGGTAACGGGAACGTGAGCTTATATGACTACTTATATGAATTAAATGAGATGCTCCCCACCAAGGACTGGGCGAAGCCGGGCCGGGTCAGCTAGTATATATATATATATGTGTGTGTGTGTGTGTTCTAACAACAAATGTCCGCATGTCGCGCTTTACATCCATACACAAGTATAGGTTCTATGAACGACACAACACCTACAAGTTACTAAGTACTAAGATTGGCACTGGGTTACCAACCACATTTGCGTCTAGAGTCAATACAACAGGACAAGACAATGCTTTTTTCGGCCTCTGATTGAGAACAACAGATATAAACGTAATTATGCAATTACCTCTTTACCACAGTACCGAGAAAGTTTAAAATATCATTTTAAATACGCTGACGACCATAGTAACACAACCAGTTAATTCTGCTTGCTCACTTTGTGTATTACCCACACCTACTATAGATTGCAGAAAATACTCATTGTCTACAACCAAGCTGAAAAATATCGGTAAAAATTATAAATGCCTCGTCCGATTTCATAAAAAGAAGGAAATAATGTTAGCCAAATGTGAAAATATCGGTCAAACTTATAAATGTCTCATCAAAACTTATAAAAAATAGGAAAATTTGTTAACCTAATGAGAAAAATATTGACCCTGTAAAGAAATATTTACAACAAAATTATAAAAATTTAGGAACATTTGTTAACCTAATGAGAAAAAATATCGACCAAAGAGAGCAATATATCATCTAATCTTATAAAAAGTAGGAACATTTGTCAGCCGAAATGGGGAAAAGGTCGGCCAAATACATAAATATCTCAACAAATTATAAAACGTAGGAAAATTGTAAGTCAAATGTAAAAAATATGGGGCAAATAGGAAATCATATTAACCAAATGGGAAAAATATCGCTCAAACTTATAAATAGCGCGTCCAAACCTATAAAAAGTAGGAAAATGTGTTAGCCGAATGGTGAAAATATTGCTCAAATTAAGAAACATGTCGACCGAAGTAGGAAAATACGTGATTCAATGTATAAAAACGTTGGGTAAATACAGAAATATGTCGACCAAACGGATAAAAATCTCCGCCAAACTTATGAAATGTAGGAACATTTGTTAACCAAAAGGGGAAAATGTCGGCCAAATACAGAAATAGCTCCACCAAACTTATGAAAAGTAGGAACATTTGTTAACCAAATGGAAAAAAAAATAAAAAATATTGGCCATGTAAAGAAATAGCGCATCCAAATTGACAAAATATAGGAAACTTTATTAGCCAAAGGTGAAATCTATTGACCAAGTAAATAAATTCCTCGTCCAACCCCATAAAAAGTAGGAAAATTTCTTACCCAAATGTGAAAAAGATCCACCAAACTTATAAATGTCTCATCCAAACTTATAAAAAGTAGGAAAACAATACTAGCCAAATCAACTAAAAGGCTGACCAAACTTATAAATATATCATCCAAACTGACCAAAGTAATAAAAATATTGGGTAAATATAGAAATATGTCGACCAAACTTTTACAAATCTCCGGTAAATTTATGAAAAATAGAAAATTTTGTTAACTAAATGTGAAAAAATATCGACCAAACTTATAAAAAGCTCTGCCAAACTTATGAAAAATAGGAAATTTGTTAACCCACATGAAGACAATTATTAACGAAAGATAGAAAAATATCGACCTAAATAGGAAAATTTGTTAGCCAAATGGGAAAAATATTGGCCAAGTAAACACATATTTCAACCAAACTTATAAATATGTCATCCAAATTTACAAAAAAATAGGAAAATTTGTCGACCAAGTAAGAAAATATATTACCAAAACTGGAAAAGATACTAATCAAAGTGAGAAAAATACCAACCAAACTGAGAAATATGTATGGTAAGGTAAGAAAAAAGTTGGCCAAAGTAATAAATACGCTAGCCAAAGGAAGAAATATTAACCATAAGGAGAAAAAATTATAGCAAACTAAGAAATTTGCTTTCACAACTTGTCGAATTGCCCTACCAACTACCCCGTTTGCTTTCACAACTTATCAAATTGACCAATTAACCACACAAATTCCCCACTGACTCTCACAATTTTACCACTTGCCATTACAACGTGTCGACTCCCGCTCACAATTTACCCAAAGGGGTTTACTATAGGTATTATATATCCACAATCAAGCGCTCTCACACTCACAAGAATAACGAAATACTGGGATTTAAGCCTGTTTTTAATCAATTTCTTTGTTTGCAGTCAAAGCATAGAAATTCCGCCAACCACCTTGTTGTTGAAATATCCAAGGACTTAGTTTATCAGCCATGTATTCGCCTACAGATTTAGCGAAGGCCTCTTCCAGGTCTTGGACATTCACATCGGCGTTGTAAGAAATATCAACCAGATGCTTACCCACACGCATGCCAAAGGTAAACAGCATAATTATTCTCCCATATCATTGGCACCTTGCCGTCTTGACAGACGATAGTTTGTGCTTTAAAAAGGCATAATAACTTTTAACTATGGCGGTAGCGAGTGTGACTGATAAGGCCAATTTGCGGTGTAAATGTCCGTTCACAGTGGGTGCATGTGAACACGTGGTCATTTCCACCATCATGCACCATCTTACGTCTCAAACGCTTGGTGTGTGACTTTTCTGCAATAATTTTCTCCTTTGACTTTATTCCATTTCTGATATTTGCCCTCCATGCAACACGTTCAGCGGCGACTTGCTCCCAATGTGCATTATCAATGCCTGTATCAATCATGTCCCGCTTACACACATCTTTGTATCGTAGTAGAGGCCGACCCTGAGATCTCTTACCCATCTGTAATTCACCAAAAAAGATATCCTTTGGTATTCTACCATCATCCATCCTCCTAAGATGTCCTATCCATCTAAGTCTACGAAGACTGAGCATGGAATAAACTGTCACACAACCTGATCTTTCCAATACTTCAGTATTTGTGATTTTGTCTTGCCACTTAATACCAAGAATTCTTCGCAGACACCGCATATGAAAGCTGTTTAAATTGTTCTCTTGGTGTGAGTAAGTTGTCCAGGTTTCACTGCCATAGAGAAGAGTACTAAGGACACAGGCTTGATAGACAAGGACTTTTGTTTTGGCAGTAAGCTTCCTGTTCTCCCAGACTCTTTTTCTTAACCTGTTCATTGTTGTTGCTGCCTTACCAATCCGGATGTTGATTTCCTGATCTAGGGATAATTTGCTATTTACCACTGATCCTAGATATGTAAAATGGTCTACTATCTCTAGTTCGGCGTCGTCAATAAAGATTGATGGTACCCCATGTGCACCTTGTGACATAATCTGTGTCTTCTTTTTGCTAATTGTTAAACCAAATTCAGAACAAGCATTGGAGAATGCAGATAGTAGACATTGCAATTCTTCCTCAGAGTGGGTCGTAACTGCAGCATCATCTGCAAAAAGCAACTCTCTGATCAGTACCCTCCTAATTTTGGTCTTAGCCTTCAATCTCTGAGCATTGTAGAGGCCGCCATCTGAGCGTGAGTGAATGTATATACCACCATCCTGATCACGAAATGCATATTTCAGTAGAAGTGAAAAGTATATTCCAAAGAGGGTGGGAGCTAGTACACAACCTTGCTTAACTCCACTCTTGATTTCAAATTCTTCAGAAGTTGCACCATCAAACTTGATTATACCCTTCATGCCTGTGTGGAACGATTCCACAATGGACAGAAGAGTTGGTGGGCAGCCAATCTTCTTTAGTGCATTGAACAGACCCTCACGACTGACCAAATCAAATGCCTTTGTGAGGTCGATGAAGGCAATAAACAGTGGTTGATTCTGTTCACGGCATTTTTCTTGCATTTGTCGCAATGAGAATATCATATCAGTGGTAGACCGGTTCTGTCGAAAACCACACTGTGATTCGGGGTAGACTTGATCTCCTAGGACTTGAAGTCTGCGCAGAACAATTCTGGCAAATACTTTTCCAACAATACACAGAAGTGAGATACCCCTATAGTTGTTGCAGTCGCTCCGATCGCCCTTGTTCTTATACAGTGTTATGATGCTTGAATCTTTGAAATCCTGTGGGACTTGTCCTTCACGCCAGCATAGCTCTATTAGCTGGTGGATCTGTATAGTGAGTGTGTCTTGCCCACTCCTGATAACCTCTATTGGAATCCCATCCTTACCTGGAGCCTTGCCAGATGCAAGTTCATTTATAGCACACTTAACTTCTGTTATGGTGGGAAGTGTGTCCAGGTGGTCAAGAGTTGGTAGAGCCTCTATGGCGTTGAGGGCATTATCCGCTAGTTTGGTCTCACTTGAGTAAAGCTCCAAATAGTGCTCTACCCATCTGTCCATCTGCTGTTTCTTATCAGTGATGACTTCTCCAGTCAAGGTTTTCAATGGTGCACTTCTTTTGATCACTGGACCACAGGCTTTCTTTATTCCTTCATACATGCTTCTTATGTCTCCCTTATCACTTGCGATTTGAATGGACTCACATAACTTGATCCAATAATCATTTGCACACTGCCTGGCAGCCTTTTGCACATCCTTCCTAGCTTGCTTTAGCTCACTCAGAGTGTTACGCGTTGGTCTTTCCTTGTTTCTTAAGAGAGCTTTCTTCTTCTTATCAATCAAGGGCTGCAGAGTCTCGCTGTTGGCCGCAAACCAGTCCTGCCTCTTATGATCCACAGTGCCGTAAACCTTTACGGCAGTTTTACAAAGAGTTTCCTTAAGTTTATTCCATTTATCATTTACTGTACAATTTTCTGGTGTATCAGTGAAAGCGTCTTCAAGTTGCTGTTGAAACTGAAAGCACTTTTCAGGATCATGAGTGTTAATAATATTAATCCTGGGGCTAGATTTGTGTTTAGCTGTGTAGATTCTCTTTGGTCTCAGTCTAACCCTTGCAACAACCAAAGAATGATCCGTATCACAGTCAGCACTGTGGTAACTACGAGTCAATGATATATGGTTCAGATGTTGTCTCCGTGTGATGATGAAGTCCAGCTGGTGCCAATTTCCGGATCTTGGATGTTTCCATGTGACCTTATGCATCTCTTTTGTTTTAAAAAAAGAGTTTGTAATACTTAGGTCATTACTGGTGCAATGCTCCAGCAGCCTTTGCCCATTTTCATTCATGCGACCGATGTTGTATTTTCCATGGCACACTGGCCATGAACTCGAGTCCTTGCCCACACGAGCATTGAAATCACCGAGCATATAAATGTAGTCGGATTTTGGAACTGCCTTGATCACAGAGTCTAACTCCTCATAGAACAAATCCTTCACATCATCAGAGGAATCGAGTGTCGGTGCATATGCAGTAATAATGGTGGCAAACCCACAAGAGGTTGCCAAGCGCAGGGATAATAGTCTTCCATTTCCTCCTGCTGGAATTTCAATCATTCCCAGTAGCGAATTCTTCACTGCAAAGCCCACACCGTGTTGCCTTTTTTCTGCCTGCCCTTTACCCTTCCAGAAAAAGGTGTAGTTGTTTTCCCTGAGTGACCCTTCCTCAGCGAGGCGAGTCTCCTGCAGGCCAGCAATATCAATGTTAAGACGATTGAGTTCGGCATCAATCACAGCCGTTTTTCTCACATCGTCAATATTGGTCAAGTCAGTGGAAAATCCTGGACACATGGTTCTCACGTTCCAGGTTGCAAGCCGTAGCTTGAGGTTTCTATTTATATTTTTGTTTGTACCTGGTGCATTGGTTTTACAGCCTGCGATTCAGATTTTGTCCTAGCCCCAAGCACCCATTGAAGCAGGCAGGCTGTGGCGGATCAGCACCCAATTGGCTGGGGGCTGCCCAGCTTGAGGCGTGCTGGAGGTGATCAGTGACACCGATAGGTGTCTCCCACCGTCAGAGGCAACGCGTGGTGCCCCATGTCTACGCCAACTGACAAGGACTTATAACCCGTAACAGTTGCCTCTCGCTTTGATTCCGAGACCAGTTAAGACCAGGGATGGAGTTATTGCCTCTCCATAGCACAAAGCCTGGGCTAAAATATAGAGATCATGTGTTGCCCATGCAGCATGATCCCTCTCTCGGCCTGCCTAGTTCACTCCAGAGGAAAGGTAACACCCCTACATCTGGAACAAGACAAGCTGCAGAAGCTGCCGGATCAGCAAAGCAATGCTCTAACTGTCCGCCATTCTCCCATAGTTGATGACGTTATCACCAAAGAATTCATCACTGACTAAAACAAAGAATTGGAAAACATGTTCGGGCTTGATACTGTCTTCTGGTCTCGTGAACAACACAGATTGTTGTTTGGCTATTTGACCGACTAAACCAGACAACGTCGAGTTATTTGCCTTTTTGAAATTGTAGGAACTAATAATAGTCAGCGCCATATTCACTATCTCGCTATGAACTTGTTTCAAGTCAATCGTTGGTTGTGTCATTATTATACTGATAGCTAATGTTCATCAAAAGATGTCTAGCAGTCAAACTGCTGATCCATTATTGTGAAACGGTGCAAAGTGGTCAAAATGGATAATAACATAATATTTGTATAAAGAGATGGACTCGTCTCTTCTGGTTGGTCAAATTACCCAACCTACTGGAGATAAAACGGTTGTCACCGAAACCACTAGACGCGTGTTTTAGACAAGGGATATGATTATCAATCAGTATGGTCACTGTTAATTAAAATTTAAAAAGTATAATTTTTTCTCCTTATGGTTAATATTTCTTCCTTTGGCTAGCGTATTTATTACTTTGGCCAACTTTTTTCTTACCTTACCATACATATTTCTCAGTTTGGTTGGTATTTTTCTCACTTTGATTAGTATCTTTTCCAGTTTTGGTAATATATTTTCTTACTTGGTCGACAAATTTTCCTATTTTTTTGTAAATTTGGATGACATATTTATAAGTTTGGTTGAAATATGTGTTTATTTGGCCAATATTTTTCCCATTTGGCTAACAAATTTTCCTATTTAGGTCGATATTTTTCTATCTTTCGTTAATAATTGTCTTCATGTGGGTTAACAAATTTCCTATTTTTCATAAGTTTGGCAGAGCTTTTTATAAGTTTGGTCGATATTTTTTCACATTTAGTTAACAAAATTTTCTATTTTTTATAAATTTACCGGAGATTTGTAAAAGTTTGGTCGACATATTTCTATATTTACCCAATATTTTTATTACTTTGGTCAGTTTGGATGATATATTTATAAGTTTGGTCAGCCTTTTAGATGATTTGGCTAGTATTGTTTTCCTACTTTTTATAAGTTTGGATGAGACATTTATAAGTTTGGTGGATCTTTTTCACATTTGGGTAAGAAATTTTCCTACTTTTTATGGGGTTGGAAGAGGAATTTATTTACTTGGTCAATAGATTTCACCTTTGGCTAATATAAAGTTTCCTATATTTTGTCAATTTGGATGCGCTATTTCTTTACATGGCCAATATTTTTTATTTTTTTCCCATTTGGTTAACAAATGTTCCTACTTTTCATAAGTTTGGTGGAGCTATTTCTGTATTTGGCCGACATTTTCCCCTTTTGGTTAACAAATGTTCCTACATTTCATAAGTTTGGCGGAGATTTTTATCCGTTTGGTCGACATATTTCTGTATTTACCCAACGTTTTTATACATTGAATCACGTATTTTCCTACTTCGGTCGACATGTTTCTTAATTTGAGCAATATTTTCACCATTCGGCTAACACATTTTCCTACTTTTTATAAGTTTGGACGCGCTATTTATAAGTTTGAGCGATATTTTTCCCATTTGGTTAATATGATTTCCTATTTGCCCCATATTTTTTACATTTGACTTACAATTTTCCTACGTTTTATAATTTGTTGAGATATTTATGTATTTGGCCGACCTTTTCCCCATTTCGGCTGACAAATGTTCCTACTTTTTATAAGATTAGATGAAATATTGCTCTCTTTGGTCGATAATTTTTCTCATTAGGTTAACAAATGTTCCTAAATTTTTATAATTTTGTTGTAAATATTTCTTTACAGGGTCAATATTTTTCTCATTAGGTTAACAAATTTTCCTATTTTTTATAAGTTTTGATGAGACATTTATAAGTTTGACCGATATTTTCACATTTGGCTAACATTATTTCCTTCTTTTTATGAAATCGGACGAGGCATTTATAATTTTTACCGATATTTTTCAGCTTGGTTGTAGACAATGAGTATTTTCTGCAATCTATAGTAGGTGTGGGTAATACACAAAGTGAGCAAGCAGAATTAACTGGTTGTGTTACTATGGTCGTCAGCGTATTTAAAATGATATTTTAAACTTTCTCGGTACTGTGGTAAAGAGGTAATTGCATAATTACGTTTATATCTGTTGTTCTCAATCAGAGGCCGAAAAAAGCATTGTCTTGTCCTGTTGTATTGACTCTAGACGCAAATGTTGTTGGTAACCCAGTGCCAATCTTAGTAACTTGTAGGTGTTGTGTCGTTCATAGAACCTATACTTGTGTATGGATGTAAAGCGCGACATGCGGACATTTGCTGTTAGAAAACACACACACACACACACACACACACACACACACACACACATATATATATATATATATATATATATATATATATATATATATATATATATATATATATATATATATATATATTCATATATACATATACTACGAAAACATATTTTGAAACCTCAAAATTTGACTTCTTCAGACATTAAATTAGTTTTCATGGGGGACATGAATGCATAGGGTGATTTAAATATAACCAGATTTACGTTTCCAAGGAGATAACACACAGACTATGTTTTCGTTGAAAATTCGCTGTGTTCTTTAAGCAGACTGTCACTTTTGTCACAGCCAGTGTAGATGGTCATGTGTTTGTTATGGGTATTATTAATGTAAATGTTTATTCTGTTTGTAATGTAAGGGTCCTTCTCTTCCATCGATAAGTTTTAAAAAACCAATGACCAAGCCCTATAAGACACATATGACAACCGCATCTATCCTACTTCATTCATGTAGATTTGGTCCACAGTGTCCGCTTTGGTAAGATTTTACAACAATAGACTGGAGCAGGAAACAGGAAACGTTACGTGAATAACGAAACACCGAGATTCAATACGCTTGAATTTGTATTCTCACGACACTTTTACTATGTATCTATGGTTGTTTCCTGACAGGCTTCATCAATCACACTCACATCAAAAGATGGCGGCATGCACATAATTGTTGGCAACAATATAGAACAGCTATCGGGCGTTTGGTTTAAGTGTTAGTCTGTTACGCTGACGTGAGGGGCGATCGGTGTATTTTGGTCGCGATATATAACAGATAGCGGTCACGCTGACATAATGGCATGTTGTGTGTACCATTTGTATGTATCTAATACACCAACGTATTCATACCGTTGTGTTTTTCACTTATTTGCTAATGTAACACTGGTGTTTTCTTCTTTTTTGTTTTTTATAATTTTATACATATCACTGTATTTATTTTATTATGTAATTTAACTTGTAATAATGTACTTGAATTCTTTAAACTACGGTTTATTTAGTCCTAACTTTATATACTGTGTATTGCTTCTTCTTGACCAGCTGTCTGTCGTTGGTACCCAGTGTATTAGACACCTCTTTCTGGTATGCTTAGACTGTCTATTATTACCCTCTCAGATCGATTGTAATCTTTGGTTTCTAAAATAATGCTTCGCGGCAACGCAACGTTTCATTACCATTTTTGTTTCATTGTTGGTTTTGTTCAGGGCCACGCGGCCTATACCGCCTCGTTTATCGTGTCATCTTCACTGGGTACCAGGTAGCTGATTAATATCTCCAGTTGGTGCCATCACAGCTAATCTAAACATAGTCACTAGCCTACCGCCGTTTGCCTGGTAGGCACGGTAGTTTTCTACAACTAAATACCTTTGTTATCGTTATATAATAGACATCGCTGTGTATCCTTATTTACAAATACGTACATATTAGCTGACCTCCGATTTGTCATTTTGTTTAATAATAATAGCTGCAAATTGTCGCTGTCTTTCATAGAATCTGTACTTTTGTATGACTGTGAAGCGTGGGCAATGAGCAGACAGGATGAAAAACATCAGTGAAGATGTGGTGAAAATATATATACCATGCCAAGATAGAACAACAAATTACCAAGTCCCACTAGAAACAAAGGAAAAAACAATATCTACAACATACTTTTTTCCACTCTTAATGTTTAAGTTTGAGCGAAACATGTCTTTTGCAGCTTGTGACATGAGGAAATTTGTCCTTTAAAATCACCTTGAATATATATCTTCATATATAAATATGCTATGAACAAATATTTTGAAGCCGCAAATTTGACTTCAGACATTATACTAATTGTTGAATGAGACATGAACGCCAAGGATGAACTACGCGGGCACCCGTTAATGAATGTTTGTTGTTTATTAGTAGTTGTTTTAGTCGTTTTTCTTGTTTCCGATCGGTACAGCAGTAATGATTTCACCTTAAAGCTAAATATTCATATACTATTCAGAATGCTTATGGTAAATATGTTCACAGGAACTGACATTACCATACTTATATGCTTTTTCTCACGCCGGTAGATCTCCGTTTTTTCGTCGTTTTATTAAATATTTATAGTCAAATGTCTTCATTTAATGTCTGTAATAAAATAACTTCTTCTAATTTAAATTGTCAACTGCCTTCATATAATTTATGTAATCAACAGACACTGCGTAGGATCTGCAATATTTAGAAGAGGCGGTTGTTGCACACAGTGAACAACTAGGGTTAGAATTAAATTATAAAACGACACGGCTTATGATTGTCACTAGGAAGAACGAAATACCACGATGTAATATACGTGTAAATGAGAATATTCTGAAACAAGTGAATAGCAAGATGAAAAACATAGCGACCAATAAAAAGATGGCAATTGCTACGAGAAAAAGAGTGTTGAACCTGTACTTTTGTATGAATGTGAAGACAATGAGCAGTCCCGCTGAATCTGCTGGCTGTGGAACTGCGGTTTCTGAGGAAAATGCAAAGCGATACCGCTGCAATCGCTTCTCTGGCACCTATGTTGGGTATAGTTAGCGACCAGGGGAGTGATTTGAACCGCCAATGATACCACCTAGCTGCGTTACATACTCGCCCACTGCCACACTACCCCACCACACAGTAGGTTTCGACCCTGACAAGCGCTATGGCAGCAACTAGACACCGTTGTTATACATTTACGGCTTAGTATACACTTAAAAAGAGCCGCCTAGGGTGGACACCCTTATCAACCAGGTGCGTGTTTCGACTCTCAAACGATGCCTACAACACCACCTATCTCCGTTACAACCTTGACTACTACTACTACACTACTCCACCACACAGTAGGACTCGAACCTATCAAGCGCATTGACAACAACTAGACACCCCTGTTACACACTGGTGATATCCCACCACATCCCCTATGCCCCTCTACGCACCCCATACACTTACCAACGATAAAGAATCGAGCTTCGAACCTATCACCTCCATATGAGGGGCCTATTGTACCAACTAGCTTGTGTACGTCTATACAAACGGGAAGATAATTATTATTTTTTTTTCTTCTTTACCATGGCTGGCATCTCCAATGCGTCAGTGTTACCATACAAATGTGAAGACAAGGAAGGGTTATACAGCTGGTCACAGCTTGTGAAACAATTAGGAACGATGCCGCCGCCGTTATCGAACTCATCTTTACTGAGCCTACCCACCTAGTTCAATTGATCTTTTCCTTTGTTACACATACTCCGATTAATATCACCAACTACCTTGCATAATTTACCGGCCATTGAAATTCTTTTTTAACCCACAGACAATCCAAAAAAAAAAAAAAAAATATCGATCTAGGAAAAACACGAAGAATAGTCGACCGGGTGGTATGAATCGTCATACTACGCGGCATCGTCATAACAAGCGGAACCTATCTGGTCCGACCGACCCTGCTTACTACTCTGAAGCCCGACTGCCCTCACTTTACCACCCGACTCCGTTTGTTTGTCGACCACCTGACAGCTCTTATGTCGTCTATACAAACGGGAAGCTAATTAATGCATTACACCGGCTGACATATTCTGAATCAATTAGCAAACCTGGCGCCATAGTTCAGTTGATCTTTTCATTGTTAACCCCGATGCTCTGATTAAAAACGACAGCTGACACTTAAAAAAGCAGGAAGGAGCTGGAAGGCATGAGGCAGACCACAACTCGAGGGCGAGGGAGGCAGTGGCATCCCTCGTCATCCCTCACCAACCCTCACCAACCCTCGTCATCCCTCACCAACCCTCATCAGCCCTCACCATCCCTCACCATCCCTCAAAAAATCGCCCTCATTGCGCCGCATAGAGACCCCCTACTACTACTCCTGGGCTACAAGACCGACCCATCTTAGACTAGGTACACGTAAATGTTATGGTAAGTAGAGTTGTCAGGCTTGATTTTGACCACAACAGCCAAATAGGGCCGATTAGATTATCATAACAATATGGATCTAGCTCAATGTGTCTTCTTCTTCTTCTTCTTCTTCTTCTTCTTCTTCTTCTTCTTCTTCTTCTTCTTCTTCTTCTTCTTCTTCTTCTTCTTCTTCTTCTTCTTCTTCTTCTTCTTCCTCTTCTTCTTCTTCCTCTGCGTTCATCCGGAGAGTGTTTTTTTCCCTACGTGATTGCGTTGTGTCTGTTTACAGCAGAGCTGCGTTCTTGCCCCATTAGGCCGACACATCCCACTTCTGCGGGAGAATATTCTAGAAAGCTAGGTTATTCAAACTATTGGCGCTGTTAATGCAAAGAGTGGGGTTGGACTCTATACGGGTTCCATACCCGCTTTTGTGGTTTTTTGTGAAAGGGGTAGACCTATTTCTCCGTGCACTCAGGCCAACACAATTGGAAGATCCTAGCACTTCATAAACCCACAACAGGTTCTTGCTAAGTGTCTTGTTTCTCTGTGTATTGATTTGTAGTTTAAAAGCGCATACTCTTTTACAAGTCGTTGCAATCATCCCCAGTCATTATTGGCTTTACTGTGCAATTTTACATACGGTAGTTTGCCAGTAAATCAATCTGGAGTTGGGGCTGAACCCATCGTCCTGCAAAGAACAAATAACTTTAAAAAAAATAAATTTATCAAATCTTTCCGAAAATGAAGTCAACATTTAAGTTTATCATATCTTTCCGAAAAGGAAGTCAACATTTAAGTTCGACTGACCGGTGTGTGTAATGAACCCACTACACCACAGCCAGCAGAGAGAGTTTACATTCCATTATTCATTATTCTTGCTAGTCGCGTTGGGTAATCTGTGCTTTAACATGTGGTGGAATTGTCCCTTATCAGTGGATCTGAAGGAATGAGCTTCCAGCAATAATGACCACTCTTGATATGAAGTCTGATCTCGAAATTCTCCTTTTACATAGGCTGTTGTGTAACGGCAAACACTAAGAGTTCATTTTACTTTAAATAGATTATATTCTTTCGTTAAAAGTATTATTGAATTTTCTATCTGACTTTAATCATGCTTTTCGTGTCTAAACCGTTAAAGATTCATTTTCAGCAGACAAAACAAGAGGACAACTTGACGTCCTTAATACATCGTATATGGTGCTAAACCCATATTCTTATAGACCACGAGCCACTGTGTGATTAATGTATTACACAAGCCACTTTTACTTTCCAGGACATTTCCCGGTGCCCATTTTAGGCCAAGTCGACGTTGAAGTCGGCATCATCTTTCAAAATTCGACTGCATGCTGATTCGAGCCCACGACAATCGGACTGGCAGGCGAGCCTCTAGCCATAGCGTTACCTCATTCCTCAGACAGAATTTTAAAAAGCTAGTTGCATATCCTTTACAGGACGTAGTTGTGAACTCCAGCTTTCTTTGATCGTTTATGATTCCCGGGCAAAGGTTTACGTTCAGTTGTTTGCCTTGCTTTCTGATCGACTTAACTCATAGCTTTAAAAAAAAAACAACGGAAATATCAGTACAAGGCTGTTTCGTAACACCTTCAAGGCGGAGCCGGCAGACAGAATAGTATTCTCTAATCTATCGGCTTCGGTGGCCCAAAACTCTTCCATCACAGTTACATAATCATTCATTGCCAACAATGGTGACACAATGAAGGAAATTAAAAGACAAATATCTATTGCTCTTCAAAAATTAAACAACTGAATAAATTGTGGCGTGGGGCAGATATACCTAGCCAAATTAGATTTTTAAGAGCATGCATATTTCCCATTGCAACATATGCGTGTGAGACCTGGACACTTGCTAAACAAGCTGAACAGCGCATAAATGCCTTTGTCTATAAATGTTATAGTCGGGTTCTAAGAATATTTTGGATACAGAACAGAACAAATACATCCATACGACAAGATCTGAATATTGAAGAAAGTTGGCTACCAAAGACGATAAAACAAAGAAAACTGAAATATTTTGGTCACTCAAACATCATGAAAGTTTGGAGATAACAATAATGGAGGTGTATATACCCGAGAAGAGAGGAAGAGGAAGACCAAAGAGAAGATGAATGCAGGATGTAGCAGATATTCTTCAGATGAAGTGTAAATCTGACGCGGGGCATCTTGCTTATGATCGAGAAGCTTTCCTGAAGGTTGTTATGGGAGTGAGGTTCTGCAAAGGGCATGCTACTGAATGAATGAGTGGTGGTATATTTTAACAAGCAAAGAAACAACTCAAAGACTAATTCCTAATCTAAAACAATGAAACAATAGAGCACACAAATGCCCAAATTAATTTTATCATCATATGACATATTTTAACAGGTAAAGAGACAACTTACAGTATAATACATAGCAAATAAAACAATGAAGCATGAATAGTACGGGATCAATGCAGACCTCCATCAACAGTAAACAAGAAATTTCCGTGTATTAAAAAAATAAACAACCTAATGCCCAGATCCAAAGTACAATGGAGGATAAATTGGAAGGCACATTGACAAAAAGAAGAAAAATACCTAATCTGGAGAATGTCATGAAGAGAATGTCACAAAAGGAGGAGACACAAAAGGAGTTTTTCACTGCATGGGTATAAGTACATGCTCTGTTTTCAGATGGCCGTTGAGGAGTTTTCAGCTGCAGTCTCCGGGATGATATTTAAAATGCCATCAGCAAAATAATTATTTGTATAGAAAAAATTTAAGAAAATAAAAAGACAACTTCTGAAATTATACGAGAAAGACAATAGGAACAATTTCAGATAGAGCACTCAGGATATTGACCTGACAGTAAAGGGGGACAACATGTGCTGCAGCATAACACATTAACCCTACCCAGGGGAGGCTAATCCCCGAGTGTTACCGTTGGCCGTATATGGGAAGTAAAACAATGATAAAACTGTAACCCCTTGTGCAGGTCGTAAAAGGTCACCAAAGAGGGTGGGTCTGAGAATGGCCACTTCATGCTGTAGGAAAAAATCAGCCAACATCCAGCCAACCATGAACTGGCTGACAAAGGGCTTGGTATGTTTGGCTGTAAGCTTATATCCACTACCAGTCCTGAAGGAAGAAGATGAAAGAGGAGGAAGTGGTGAAGAGAAGAGGAAGCAGCAGGGGGGGGGAATAAAAGAAGAATGTGAGGTTAAACACGTACCAGTTGGATTAAGTCCGCCCATATTAAAATGATCGTTATAGAATTAAGAGAGAAAAACACAGTAGATGAAATCCATCACAAACAACAAAATACAGTTCAGTTAAGAAATTAACTTAGGAAAGCAAAGAAAGAAGCCTGGGCAACAACACGCGAACATTTGAATCTAATTAATGAGGCTATAAAGCACGGGATCTCCCCCAATGTCGGCATTCTACAGTTAAAAAATTCGCTTAAAAGTCAACATTGTCGACTTCGTTGCACCGGGTTTTTATCCCATATGGCTCAGTCTCTTTCCGCAGCGCGGGTTGCCTCAATCATCGCGCAAAGCACGAAATCCGTAGCTCCAGCGACTACCCTCAGGACACGGCCTGAAAAAGAACCCACAACCTTCAGAGCCCGAGGCAGACTGCTTGACCACATCGCCACGGAGACTCCCCTAGTTTCTATAGTTAAGTAAGTAAAATGTCAAAAGGGTCATGGGGTACATGGCGCTGGGCCCACATTTATATAGACCCTTCGGCACTGGGTGGGTGCTGTGATCAGTCCCACACGTGCCGGTAAACCTTGGTAATGAATACTAATCCTGAATCATTAACTGAAGGAGGCATTAGAAGATGCAACTATTCATTCACTACCTGTCGTCTGTAGGAATAGCAGACGCCATTCATAATCCCACATACCGCTTTCGAAATCAGCTTCAGGAAATTCGGAAACAGACCGCTTTGTGTTGATTTTTAACAATGATATGATAGCCTGTCGTCCAGAAATCAATGGCAAACCACTAAACGCAACCTTGCCTGGTAAATAACAAAAGGCCAAACATGCTGGGGTTAATTGCGATATCCTATATAGGACAGGCAACTAGCTTTTTCAATCACTACTTTGCCAAAGCGAGCAAATTCACTCATAGAAATAACTGACTAAACCATAAATAGGATGGAGCCTTTCAAGCCAATGTTGCCTCAATGATTCTACTTTCGTGAATCTGCTGTGCACGTTGCCTTTTTTGTTAAGACAATTTCCTAAGCTTGTCACATGAAAGCATTATCAATGTATTTAATATGGCCGTTCCAACGTGAAAGCCAACATAGCAAACCGGCAATACCAACCATGACATGGACTCGTCCCAAAGAATAATTAAAACGCTAGAGAACTACAAGAATAGACAAGATAAAACACGAAATAATCGAGTTGTTTGTTCTTTTGCGACGTGAAAAGCTAGGGATTATCGATGACATGGACCATCCAGGTATTAAGCCACACACTCAATCCCAGCATGCTTGCGGTAAGTGCAGTAGGTGCTGGTTGTCTATCGTCTTCGTAGTGAATGGCTGACTTTCCTGAAGTCGCGTTTTTTGCAATATGTATATTACATGGCAGGCTTCATCACAACAGAGTCCTTGGACAACGCTTTTTTGGTTAGATTAATGTCTGTCAAGGATATCTCACGTGGGGGTGAAGACACGTCTTTGTCAGCTGGACTCGGACAAGGGCATAACTGTATTTTTATATCTCTCAGTAATATTCAATCTTCGGTCAAAAGCAAAATGAGCGTCATAAGCTTCGTAAATAAGATGCATGCTGGAGAGGGGATGGAGGGAGGGGGAGTGAGGGCGGGAGAACCCCCTATGATCCTTACAACAAGCTGAAGATCTTTAAAACTACAGAAAAGTCACAATGACTTGTTCCAGTCAAACTCGTTGAAAGAATAGTGAAGAGTACATTGTATTTGTGGTAGGGAGCAACCACCTTATATCAAGAAGATTTAGAATATACTCTACAATGGAAGTCCAGCTAATTATAATATATGTTGTAAAATAAACACTTGATGCTGTTCGATACGAATCCTAAATATGTATTTATAGATCAATATCGAACACGCTAGCAGTCGAAATGCATGGGCGATTTACTGGTGTAACATAGATTTACACGGGAAGCTGTACAAAAGGATGCATTCTGTTTTGATTAACGAACTATACAAACAATTATTATACACAACTACAAGAAAGAGGCAAACGGCATCATTTGGTCATATAATGCGAACTGAGCCATTGGGGACACTGTGACAACTGAAAATATCAGCAGTAGAAGAGGCAGAGACAGACCGAGAGAAATGATGCATCATGGGCTAAGCCGATAGCATGGAGTAGTGTCATCAATATAGTTGATCGGGAACGTCAATGAGATAGAATGAGGTATGGGAAGAGGTGGGGGTACCGAGGCCTTTTGGTAAAACACATGATGAAGATGATTAAGAATTAAAGTAGGATCCCCATATGGGTCTCATTGAAGCTCTATATTTTCCTTTTCTACATCCTTAGTCATTTTATTATACTACGAAGGTAATGGTCACAAATAGTTATATACCTCGCAGAGGTCAGTGTTGCGGCTTCGATATGCATGTGACTATATTAGACGGGTTTATTTTTGGCAGGTACGGCACAAAGTAACGAACTCGGACTACTTGTGGAGAAGATTTCTTTCATAAACATGTTCCATTTCAGCGATCTTACGGCCAATCTTTTATGATTTCAAACTGCTGTATAGTTGTTTTTTTTAAGTAGGCAATTTACATATGAAACTTTCTGTTTTAGCCCTTATCCAAGATGTATGGGTATCCAGTATTACTACCCAGGCAATAAAGTGTGATCTCTTTACAATTTTATAGATCTTGAAAACAATTCCCGGCCCTAAACTATGATTGTAAAATGAAATGTTTGAGCCCGAGACGCACACGGCAGCCTCTTAGTCAACACCGCACCAGTGTATCAGTATAAATCAGCGCTCTCTGTTGACGACCCCAGCATCACAGTGTGAAGATAATCTACTGTTTTGGACAAGAGAAGTATGACAGAAATATTCTCTAGGTAAGCTCAACCAGAGCACTGGCATCATACGCTGTGTACTTCAGTCTGTGAACACGAAATGTCAGCCCACAGAAAACAGTATCAGCAATTGTTACCAGATGTGCGGAGAAAACCAGAGCCAGACCAGCTGAACAAACAGACAATTTCTTCCGGGTGTAGAGAATTCTGCATACCTGAGAGTGGGATTCAGACAAACAGTTACTGCTCAACAATTGTGTTTACTAAATGAAGAAGTCTAGCAAAGACATAAATCTGGTTACATTCTGAGTCGGTACCTGTTGAGCTACAGATAAGAATAATCTCACACATCAATCCGTGGCATTCGTCGGATCGGTGAAGGGCATGGGCACGCGTAGGCACACTTCAGGATCAAGCTATTAGATTTATATATGTATATATGAGAACCACATTGGTATCTGCCTACGAAATGGGTGTCAGTAGAGAATCAAACTATGAGGTTTATATGTGGATTTATGAGAACCACATTGGTGTCTGCCTACGAAATGGATGTCAGTAGAGAATCAAACTATGAGGTTTATATGTGTATGAATGGGGTTTTAGGTCTACGAAATGTATGTCAGTACAGAATCAAACGAAGCCATTAATCATATGCAGTATGACTTAATCCAATGGAGGTCTATGTCTAAATATAGTGATTGTAAGCAGACAAAGCTACTAAAAGGATTTTAACATCTGTAACATATTATCTGTTTACTGAAGCCCTCTTCACCAGGGGTCCACACGGCCCACTAACCATCAGGAAAGTTGACACCCTGGCCAGTCCGCCACTGATTACAACTGTAAAACAGCAACCGTTTGTTTTCCCGTTCTTGGTTAAGTTCGGTTGCTGATAGTTTTTTTTTTTTTTTTGGCAAATTTGCCAATCTACGTATCCTGTTTCCCTTTTGTCTAGCACCTCCAGTCTTCATGGGTGTCACCATGTTCTTTTAAACCTTCTATTTTCATAACGTGGTCACAGAATTACGACAATCATATGAGGAACAGCTGTTTTTGTCATAATACTTCCTTACAGCCCTGTCATTGCTGTTCTATGGGGTCCCTGAGATTCTCAGCTTTATGTCCTATTTGTCTTCTGCTCTTTATCCCCCATTGGAGCATACATCCTCAACCAGGTCAGGCTAAATCTCCCATGCTTTTTTTATCTCCTGCAACTCCCCGCATGCCCTCCCCATATTATACATTTCTGTCTCTAATTCTATTTCCCCATATGGTTTTTTACCCCCTTCTGTTTCGTTTACCCTGCGGGTTTCAGAGAAAGGATGTTTTTACTTACACCGTTATCAAGCTGGAGGAGCAGCTGGCCGAGTGGCTAGAATGCTGATTGTTCCTTCGGGAGACCCGCTTCGAATTCTCGGTAAGGTGTGGATTTGTTTCTGTTGGGGGCAAACACGAAACCCTAACCTGCACAGTTCGCGACGACTGCTCTAGCCAGGCAGCCTTAATTCCTCAGGCTCAAGACCTCCCTGCCATACACGGCAAGGTACTTTATACGCAGTAAATGACAGTTTTGACAGTTATCAACTGTTCTAAATATGGGTCCAATGTAACGCTAGCGCCTATACCTCACAACTTTCCATTTTGATTCGCTGCAGTAAGTCTAGTCCTCCACCATATCTGTGAGTGAGTGATAACTATCATACACTGTTAGCCCTCATCTGTGAATGAGTGATTCTATCATACACTGTTAGCCCCGTTCTGTGAATGAGTGATTCTATCATACACTGTTAGCCCTGTTCTGTGAATGAGTGATTCTATCATACACTGTTAGCCCCGTTCTGTGAATGAGTGATTCTATCATACACTGTTAGCCCTGTTCTGTGAATGAGTGATTCTATCATACACTGATAGCCCTCATCTGTGAATGAGTGATTCTATCATACACTGATAGCCCTCATCTGTGAATGAGTGATAACTATCATACACTGTTAGCCCTGTTCTGTGAATGAGTGATTCTATCATACACTGATAGCCCTCATCTGTGAATGAGTGATTCTATCATACACTGATAGCCCTCATCTGTGAATGAGTGATAACTATCATACACTGTTAGCCCTGTTCTGTGAATGAGTGATTCTATCATACACTGATAGCCCTCATCTGTGAATGAGTGATAACTATCATACACTGTTAGCCCTGTTCTGTGAATGAGTGATTCTATCATACACTGATAGCCCTCATCTGTGAATGAGTGATTCTATCATACACTGATAGCCCTCATCTGTGAGTGAGTGATAACTATCATACACTGTTAGCCCTGTTCTGTGAATGAGTGATTCTATCATACACTGATAGCCCTCATCTGTGAATGAGTGATTCTATCATACACTGATAGCCCTTTTCTGTGAATGAGTGATTCTATCATACACTGATAGCCCTGTTCTGTGAATGAGTGATTCTATCATACACTGATAGCCCTGTTCTGTGAATGAGTCATTCTATCATACAACTGATAGCCCTGTTCTATGAATGAGTCATTCTATCATACACTGATAGCCCTCTTCTGTGAATGAGTGATTCTATCGTACACTGTTAGCCCTGTTCTGTGAATGAGTGATTCTATCATACACTGATAGCCCTGTTCTGTGAATGAGTGATTCTATCATACAACTGATAGCCCTGTTCTATGAATGAGTGATTCTATCATACACTGTTAGTCCTGTTCTGCACAAGCACCAGTATATGAATATGTGTAGTTTGTGAGTATTTTTGTAGTCGTTACTTATGCTTCTGACCCATACAGCATTACCAAAGTACATTCAGGGTAACATATTCTAACATGCCTGGTTAGCCTCTGCTATTCTGTCTAATCTTAGTATCTCAGTTCTATGATGCGCTGGCACACAATTGTATAGAAAGCCTGTAACGTCACCAAGACTCGTTTCCCGACTTCATGGACATCAGATTGTGTTACACATTATGTTCCTCATCCGAGTATGTGCTTTTGTGTTTTTGACGGTCGAAAATTGTTGTCAAAGGCAGAGGCATCATACCCCCGTGTGGATCTGGAAGCCAAGGTACAACCACCTCATTATCTTCCGGGATTTCGTGGAATGCTACATATCAGATAACCAAATGACACATATTTTTTTTTTTTTTTTTTTTTTTTCCCGCGTTTCCATCCTGTTTCAGGATATTGCGGTCAACACCAGCATCTTTCAGCTGTATGTTGATTCCTAGGCTAGATTACGCTCATCAGCACGCCACGACTTTCTGAGCGACCGGCTCCATACTCTCATAAGTCACTTTTGCGATTCGAACCACTGCTAATTCTCGTCGCGTCACGTGACGAGAGTATTCGGGGTTAGCGGAGAAAGCTGCTAACGCCTCGGCCACGGAGCCGGCAAATGACACATATACAATATTTTTTTTTTTAAATAACATTCTAGTCATAACTGTGATGAGGAGAAGTGGACCTGATAAAGTAATAACGGATAAACACACAATAATATATTCAGGGGGTGATAAACACTAAAAATTAGTAGGATTACTGACGGACGGCGAAACAGCTCAATCAGAAAATGATTATTGGAGCATTGCAGATATCGTAATTATAGCTCAAATTAAAGGCAAACCGATTCATGTAAATATTATACAAGTATAAACAAGAGACACAAATATAATTGGAGAAAAATACACAGATTTCGTGATGAAATAGATATAGCGATCTATCAAACCTAACAACAAAAGATGAAACCAGTACATGAAGATAGTTAGTTAGATAGTCGACAGATCATCCTCATTGCACATCGAACCATTCAGTCCATAAGTGCTCGGATCCCCTCCTCAGCAACTCCCACAGTGTGTAGCGGCTAACGACACCAGTTCTGTGTTGGTGTATCAATCTTCTTTGGCTTCCTGCGTAGTGTTCTTGTTTGCCACCCCTCTTTTAATTTGCTGTTCTCGCAGTCTGGCCATTGTTGTAGATTCAAAGTCATCACTTGGTTCTCGCAAAAGTCTTACTTCTCGTAGAGCATTCAGAATATCAGCCTGGTCCATGGCGCGTCCGCCCTCCACAGTAGCCTTACCTGCGAGCTTGTCAGCCCGCTCATTTCCTTGTACTCCCGCGTGCCCTGGCATGAAGATGAAACTAATCTTTGCCAGCCGAAACCGCTTCAGAGACAGCAACCACTCTCTTCGGATCCACCCCATCTCTATCCCTTTGAGTCGCTAAGGAAACACGCCCTAGTAAATGTCTGTGTCTCGAACCATGTTACTGTTTTACTTAGTTCCATGACTTCCATAGTCAGGCAACTTGTGGTCTCAACAAAAGCACCCGAGTCCTCCTTCACAATTCTCCCTCCGGCCTGAGTCGTAAAGGCCCATGAGCTTCCCACATGTCGGACGACCGACCCATCTGTGTAGATGACAGCATCACCGTCTAGCGAATTCTCGAAAATCAACGCTTGTGCTTCAGCCTCCACAGCAGCCGGATTTTCTTGTCTGCATTTTCTGTCTAGTTAGATGCAAACTGAAAAGGACGTACAGAAATATGTTGGCACTTGTAACCACTCCTCGCCAGGCGACTCTTTGACGTGAAGTTGGAACCACGAATAAATAACTAACTAACTAAAGTAGTGTCTACACTTGAAGATATCAACGCAAAAGTGAAAGTTTGAAAGGAAAGAATGGAAGATGTAGAAGGTTACTATATTAGGAATAAAACACGAATGCGGAGAAAACCTGATAGAATTGGTAAAAGTAATTGATAATGAGACTGCAACCACCTGGTTTAAACAACAAAAGAGACGACTTGGCGCAGAAAAGACCCGACAAGAAAACATTCAACTAAATTTACTACATGCAGATTAGTAAAAGAGTTAGTAATGCATTGTGAAACGTGAAGACAATGCATGGCGTTGATTGTAACAAAGATCACCTCCCACTTGTGGAAAACATATAAGTAAGATTGAAAAGAGGACAAAAATGTTAAAAACATTAGATTAACAAAGATATAAGAGGAGATAGAGAAATTCAGAAACAAAACATAATGATTGTGAGACACAGATACATTGCAATAACTAAAATACAAAGAATCCAAAATTGTGTAGAAAATGTGGGCTTGCTAATCCCAGGGAGTCAGAAGAAAAACCACGAAGTATGAATGAAAAGCTCGACGAAGGGAAAAACGCACACAAATATAGCCGCTCGTTTCGACCGAAGTCTTTGTCAACGGAAGAACAATAACAAAGGATACCACGCAGGTAACACAAAGGAACACTTATCTTTTCTAAGGTAATCCGATCGATAAGGTTGGACAAGCAAAAAAGACATTTTTAGATTACAACTTTGTCTAGAATTGTGTATACATAACTTTAGTTAGGTAGTTATTTATTCGTGGTTCCAACTTCACGTCAAAGAGTCGCCTCATTATGCTCCGTTTCTGTGCCAATGAATATAACACAAAATGCTCCTCACTGTCCCATGTGAAAAGTGAACAGACAGGAGTCTCGACAAATCAACAGCCCGCAAAGGTATACTGTGCATAATGCCGCTGCCAGAATGCCAACACAAAAGTCAGCCACGAAAAATACAGGTCATCGTCACTAGAAAACCAGCAGAGCTACTTTAATCTCCTCCATAACCTTATCTAGAATGGTTGTTTTCTATTTTCATCTCTACACTGCTTTGCTGGCAATTATTTGTATTCTACTTTAATCTCCACCGTGACGCTGTCTGTAATTGTTTGTACACTACAATAACCTATTGCATTAGTTTGTCTAGAATAATTTGTATACTAATTCAATAACATTAATCATGCAATATCATCAATAACATTAGATATGCAGATGATACAGTATTGACTGCAAACAATGCGCAGGATCTGCAACAATTAGTTGTACTCACTTGTACACAGTGAGCAACTGGGGTTAGAATTAAATTGTAAAAAGACACAGGTTATGGTAGTTACTAGGGAGAACGAAATACCACAACGTAATATACAAGTAAATGGCACTATTCTTCAACAAGTGAATCGGTATAATTATCTCGGAACAGTCATAACATCTGATGGGAGATGTCTTGAAGAGATTAGAACAAGAATCGCCATGGCGAAAGTAGCCTTTAGCAAGATGAAAAACATTCTGACCAATAAAAAGATGTAAATTGAAACGAGAAAAAGAGTGTTGAGGTGCTACATAGAGCCTGTTCTTTTGTATGGATGTGAAACTTGGACAATGAGCAGTCAAGCTGAAAAACATCTGATGGCTGCAGAAATGTGGTTTCTGAGGAAAATGCTAAGAATACCATGGACAGACAGAAAAACCAATGACCAAGTACTATAGAAGACAAATGACAATCGTACATTGATTAGAGAAATTAGACGTAGACAGTCAAAAATTTTTGGACATATTATGAGAAGAAATAGATTGGAGAACTTAGTGACAACTGGCAAGATCGAAGAGAACAGACCAAGAGGATAACCGAGAGGAAAATACCTGGATGGCTTGGCCACATGGCATGGACGAGACAGGAACACTGAGCTAATCCACGACTTTGGTGATCGAGTGAAATGGCGAGTCATAACCGCCCACGCTTTCCGGCATGGCACATGATTGATTGATTAATTCAATATCCTCTTTTGCTTTGTCTAGGCTTACATGCTACTTTCATCTCCCCTACCTTGTTGTCTACAAGGGGTTTGTCTTTCATCTCCTCTACTACTTTGCAAGAACGATTAGTAAATATTTTCATGTCCTCCACCATGTTGTTTAGAATAGATTTATAATGTGTTCAGACCCTATTGTGACGCCTCTTTCAATTGCCACAAAGTTCGTCAATTCTCCTTCAAATCTGATGGCAGATTATTGCTTCCAATATGCGAGGGGGCCTCAAATGAAAACCATAAATGTGTGTGTGTGTGTGTGTCTGTGTGTGTGTGTGTGTGTGTGTGTGTGTGTGTGTGTGCGTGCGCGCGTGCGTGCGTTCAATACAAGTCCCCCAGCGCCGATAAAGTGCTTGGATTCCTGTAGAAAACAATTATCTGGGATAACTACTCGGCGTGCCTGACCCGGTCCTGAACAGTCTGTCACAGAAGTCAAGCCGTTTTGAAACAGACCAGAACAAGTCATTATTCTGCGCCTTAGAACAGGACACAACAGATTACGCAACCACATGTATATAAAATTCAAGATTGGTGACTCAGCCATGTGCACATGTGGTTTGGCGCCGCAGACAGCAGAGCACATACTTCAAGACTGCCCAAGCTACAAAATATCCAGGCGAACATTCTGGCCTAGAGAGACAACAGTGGAAGATAAACTCTATGGACCGCTGAGTGAACTAAAAAAGACTGTTGGATTCATACAGAAAACAAAATTGCAGTTATAGATGTATTTCAAGCGAACGAAAGAAGAAGAAGAAGAAGAAGAAGAAGAAGAAGAAGAAGAAGAAGAAGAAGAAGAAGAAGAAGAAGAAGAAGAAACTTCCTAATCCACTCATACACTTGCTGGACTGACAGTATGCATCACCATATTGGACTTTCATTCGCCGATGAATTTTTATAGGTTTCACCCCTTCAATTATATATTATTTTTTTTTAACGGATAATAGAACGCTACTCCTCTTTTGTGCATGTAAAAAGTGAAGCGGTCATCTTTAAACTGTCCTTACGACGTCATCATGTTCGTCTGCACCGTGACGTTACGTGCTTAACACTCTTGGCATTCTTAACAACAATATTTACAGGTTACAAGACGATGACATGGTTATTGCAATTTATATCACATTTTTAAGGTTATAATTTGAATATCCAGATATATATTCCATCAGGTTAAGAGAGAAGAAAATGTCACATAAAAGCTACACATATTTTAAGTAATAAGTAATTTTCATATGTCAGAAATAAAGTATTGCAATGTTATATCCAACCTGTTCTGCTTTATGGCGGTGACTTTGGAATATTATTTATTTTTTTTCCGCGTTTCCATCCTGTTTCAGGATATTGCGGTCAACACCAGCATCTTTCAGCTGTATGTTGATTCCTAAGCTAGATTACGCTCATCAGCACGCCACGACTTTCTGAGCTACCGGCTCCATACTCTCATAAGTCACTGGCGCGACTCGAACCGCTTCCAATTCACGTCAACCACGAGAGTATTCGGGGTTACGGAGAAAGCTGCTAACTCCTCGGCCAGGGGGACCGGCATTGACTTTGGAATATGAACGAACAAATTAGGAAGAGCATGGAAGCAGCACAGATATGGTTCCTGGGACGAAGCTTGCGAATACCTCGGACGGCCGGAGTAATTAACAACGATTACTTGGGAAAATATAATGAAAGCAGACCAGTTTCATCATCATCATGTGCCTTGCCGATAAGCGTGGGCGGTCATGTTTCGCCATCTCACCAAATCACCAGAATCGTGAATCTGCCCCGTATTCTTGTTCTCGATCATGCCACGTGCCCAAACCATCCAGATATTTACTTCTCTGCCTTCCTCTTGTTCTTTTCACCTCTATTTTGCCAGTTGTCATTGAGTTCTCTGATGTATTTCTTCTTATAAAGTGTCCAAAAAACATTGACTATTTAAGTCAATAGGTAAGCTGAGTGGCAAAGACAGCTTATCACAAACATCAGAAAGAGGCAGTCCTCGATTTTTGGCGATGTTGTGAGAAGACAAAAACTGGAACATGCTGTGACAACCGGAAATATTTGCAGAAAGAGAGATAGAGGAAGATAGCGTGAAAAGATTATTGACAGTCTTGTGTCATGGCACGGAAGAGAGTCAACATACGAATTGTTCAATGACGTCGGAGCTCGTAATTTGTGGAAAGACATGATCGCCCACGCCAGCCGTCAAGGCACTGGATCAAGATGATGATGTAAGTCAAATTTCTTTTATCGGTTTATGGTTTTCATCTGCTTCTTGTAGGACTTGTTCATTGGTTTTTCTGTCAGGCCATGGTATACTTTGCATGTGCCTCAGAAACCACATTTCCACTGCCATTAGATGTGTGTTTTTTTTTTCAGCAGACCAGCATGCACAGCTGTAAGAAAGGCACATACAGATGTGATAAGAATGAGCATTGGTGAACACAGCGCGGCTAGACAGATCAGCGGTAAAACAGCCAGATAGAGAGACATAATGCTGATTGATCTAAGACGGTGGCACGAAGGATTATCATCAATGTAGCTGATACAGAACACCACAGATTGAGATATGTGGAAATACACCAAGGCCTACGCCATTTGCTAAGCACATGATGATAATGATAATAGATTTCGTATTATTCTTCGACCTTCCTCAGTTTCACTGAGATCATTAAAACAATCGAAATCATATTGATGTTTCATTTTGTTACCAGCTTATTGATAGTCTATCGTCATTATGATCATCATCATCATCATCATCATCATCATCATCATCATCATCATGACCAGACCAATATGCATGAGCGATCATGATTCATCATCTCACCCGATCATCAGTCGTGAATCAGGTTTGTGTACTTGATTGTGTGTACATGTGGTAAAGCTAATCTCTTAATGCTCTTAACCATATGAAATCTGGCAAGACCCCCGGTTCAGACAGCGTCACAATAGAAATGATTAATGCTTTAGAAGAATATGGAATATATAAAGTTACCAGTCTGCTTAATACAATATATGATACTGGAAATATTCCTCATGAATTATGTAATTCTGTATTTATTGCAATCCCAAAGAAATCAGGAGCCTTGGAATGTGATCAACATAGAACATTAGAATAATGAGTCACATCACGAAGATTTTGCTAAGAACCACCAACGCTTACCGGCATGGCACATGATGGATGGATGGAAAGCTAATAATTTATTTATCTCTCTGTCTTCCCTGTGCATTTTTATCGCCAATCTTGACAGTTGTCACTAAACGATCTTAAATATGATAATAATTATGTTTTTTTTTTTTTTTTTTTTTGTGTGTGCTGAATACATTCCATTTCAGATGATACGAAATCTAATAGTTTTACAATACAAATATAGATCCTTTTGCATTTGTATACAGCTTTCCTTGAGCTTTCCTTGAATACCGTAAAAGTAGGATTCCTTGTTCCCTGCAGCAACCCCAAATGAGTTTCACAAATTTCTGGTAATATTTCATTTCTTACACTTCCTACCATATTGCGAGCGAGTAGTTTGCTAACTTGACTTATTAAACTGATTGTTCTAAGTGATTATCATTCCGTTGTCTCTGCTTGTTTATATATTGTGAAGACAACTGATCTGTAAGGGTTTGAGCGAATCCATCCGGTACCATTCATCTTATTCAAGATCATTGTATTGTATTTTTATATCTGTTGTTATCAGTTGTCCCCGTGTAGCTTAATCTCTTTACTTCTTTCGGTGTTATCCCTATATTATTACAATCTGCTTATTCTGGCCGCATTTTTTCTTAGACAAGAACACAATAATTGTTTTTCTTATCATTGCGTGGTCCCTTGCTTTCCATTTCAGTGGTTACGAAATATAATAGTGCTTACTATTCATGTTTAATTCCTGCTATTGACATTGAATCGCCAACACAATGCATATTGTTAGTATGTTGTTCTTTCACTGTTCATTATCATTTATTGTACAAACAATTACGGTCCGACCGAGCCTTTGAATATTTTACCCATAAAGACCGGATAAAAGACATCCAAAATAACATTAATCCAAACACATTGGTGGAATGTGTGAGTTGAACAGGCATGAAAAACAAAAGAGCAGGCAGGCGATCAAGGTGTGACCGAAAGTGTGAATGAACCGATCACAAAATGATGAAATGGTTGAAGAATTGCATCTTGAAACACAACAAATCAGCAACATACTCAAGACTTTGGCCAGAGATGCCAAGAAACAGCAACATATCCAAGATTTTTTCCAGAGATGCCAAGAATCAGCAACATATTCAAGACTTTGGCCAGAGATGCAAAGAATCAGCAACATATTTAAGATTATGGCCAAAGATGCTGTGATATTTCCGATTTCTTCAGCCACGCAGCAACATTTAGCAGGGCACGCGCCTACCTCAGAGTTAACGCAAACACACAACATCCACTGCAATGTGAAATTATGAAGGTGAAGGGCAGCAGGTTAAAAAGAGGACGGTCGTGGATGGGTCAAGCAGAAGACATTCTTCAACAGGTGTGTTCACTTGAGGACTTAGAACCTGGCGAGGAGTGGGTGCAAGTGCCAACAGATTTCTGCACATCCTTTTCAGTTTGCATCCAACTAGATAGAAAATGCAGACAAGAAAATCCGGCTGCTGTGGAGGCTGAAGTACAAGAGTTGATTTTCGAGAATTCGCTAGACGGTGATGCGGTCATCTGCACAGATGGGTCGGTTGTCCGACATGTGAGAAGCTCACGGGCCTTTACAGCTCGGGCCGGAGGGAGAATTGTGAAGGAGGACTCTGGTGCTTTCACTGAAACCACAAGTAGCCTAACTATGGAAGTCATGGCAGTAAGTAAAGCAATAACATGGCTCGAGACACAGACATTCACTAGGGCATGTTTCCTTAGCGACTCAATGAACATGATAAAGAGGATAGAGGAGGGGTCGATCCGAAGAGAATGGTTGCTGCCTCTGGAGCGGTCTCGGCTGACAAAGATTAGTTTCATCTTCGTGCCAGGGCATGCGGGAGTACAAGGAAATGAGCGGGCTGACAAGCTCGCAGGTGAGGCTACTGTGGAGGGCGGACGCGCCATGGACCAGGCTGACATTCTGAATGCTCTACGAGAAGTAAGACTCTTGCGTGAACCAAGTGATGACTTTGAATCTACAACCATGGCCAGACTGCGAGAACAGCAAATTAAAAGAGGGGTGGCCAAACAAGAACACTACGCAGGAAGCCAAAGAAGATTGATAAACCAACACAGAACTGGCGTCGTTAGCCGCTACACGCTGCGGGAGTTTCTGAGGAGGGGATCCGAGCACTTATGGACTGAATGGTTCGATGTGCAATGAGGATGATCTGTCGACTAACTAACTAACTAACTAGCAACATTATGGAAACAGAGGCCTATTCTGAAAAAGCCTCACGTAACCAAACTGACGCTAAAAATATAATTTGTCTCCAATGTCAAAAATTGGCAGCTGGGAGACGAACCACCTGTACAGGACGGCAACTACAAAATTACCCCCCCCCCCCTCCCCCACCCTTTCCGATTTTCCCGGAACATAGGCCCTTCAATCAATCAATCAATCATGTGCCATGCCGGAAAGCGTGGGCAGTCATGACTCGCCATTTCACTCGATCACCAGAATCATGGATCAACTCAGTGTTCCTGTCTCGACCATGCCATGTGGCCAAGCCATCCAGGTATTTACTTCTAGATCTTCCCCTTGGTCTGTTCCCTTCGATCTTGCCAGTTTTCACTAAGTTCTCCAATCCATTTCTTCTCATAACATTTCAAAAACTTTTGACTGTCTACATCTAATTTCTCTAATCAATTTACGATTTCCATTTGTCTCCTGTAGTACTTGGTCATTGGTTTATCTGTCTGTCCATGGTATTCTTTTCATTTTCCTCAGAAACCTCATTTCTGCAGCCATCAGATGTTTTTCAGCTTGACTGCTCATTGTCCAAGTTTCACATCCATACAAAATAACAGGCTCTATGTAGCACCCCAACACTCTTTTTCCCGTTTCAATTGACATCTTTTTATTGGTCAGAATGTTTTTCATCTTGCTAAAGGCTACTTTCGCCATGGCGATTCTTGTTCTAATCTCTACAAGGCATCTCCCATCAGATGTTATAACTGTTCCAAGATAATTGTACCGATTCACTTGTTGAAGAATATTCCCATTTACTTGTATATTACATTGTGGTATTTCGTTCTTCCTAGTGACGACCATAATCTGTATCTTTTTACAATTTAATTCTTATCCCAGGTGTTCACTGTGTGCAACAACCGCATCTACTAATTGTTGCAGATCCTGCTCATTGTCTGCAATCAATACTGTATCATCTGCATATCTAATGTTATTGATGTTTCGTCCTCCAATGCTGATTCCATTTATATCTTCTGCATTCTGAAAATATTTTTACTGTATAGGGAAAGCATATCTGGAGACATTACACATCCCTGCCTAACACCTCTCTTAATAGGCTGATATTGTCCCACTTAATTATCAATCCTTATGGCAGCTTGTTGTTTCCAATATATGTTATTTATGTCTAATGTCTTTCCCATCAATTTATAGTTCTGCAAGCATATCTACCATGTTGACATGTCTTACTTTATCGAAAGCCTTTGTGTACTCAATAAAGCAAAGATGTATATCTTTGTTTACTTCTATAGAACGTTCAATAACTGAACGCAACATATACACAGCATTTACTGTACCCTTTCCTTCTACAAACCCACATTGTTCTTCCCCTATTTCAGGTTGTATTTTCTTCTTCACTCTTTGCATGATAGACACTTACCCCACCAGCATGACGCCATGGTTCGCGCCCAGTAAGGAATACTCGGCTCAGGCGTAAATTCTAAATTGGGGTCTCGTCAAGCCGGGATGTTATAGTTAGTACATATTTATAATAACTATCAGTAGGCTCCATACCTCAAGAACTTTAAGATTTTGAAAAAAGGTTGACCGTGCGAGTTATTGTTGGCCATTAGTGATTGCTTTATATGTGCCTAGTGTAAATGCTTGAATAAACTTATGTTGAATTATTTGGCTTGCAGATCTTCCTGCCTGCTCAATTGAGAGTAACTATTTTGTCCCTAAAATATATTTATTTCTCAATATAATTATCAACAGATTTCACCGACTGTTAACAGAATAGACCACATTTTTAGAGATTGCAGAAGCAGCTAAGTTTAGAACCCAGTTACTAGAAACTGGGAAACAGTGTGGTCTCTTAGAATTAGCTTAGAATTAGCGAAGTAGAAGACAGGAACACTGAGTTGATCCATGATTCTGGTGATCGAGTGAAATGACCGCCCACTTAGATAGCTTAGAATTAGCGAAGTATGTGTCAGATGAATTTGAAAGACACGAAAAGCTGAGAAAGAGAATTAGAAAAGAACAAGTTAAAGGCTAAAATAGACAACAAAGAGAAAGATCGCCAGGCGGAAATGGACAGAGAAACGAAAAAGCTACAGGCTGAATTAGAGAATAAAGAGAAAGATCACCAGCATGCTATCAACACGAAGAAGTTACAGAATGAGATGGAACTTAGGATAATTGAATTAGGAGGCCAACCAACAACTTCAACAGCTAATACTAACCCGATAGCAGAGCCAAGTGCAGAAGCGTCTTCTCTTCAGCCAGGTGCTATGGCGTTCCCTCTGGAACTAGTTTCAGAGCATAGTGACTGCCATGTAGCGTCGGAAGCATTAGTCAATGATTTATAATCGGATGAAAAAATTGTTGCATACAAATAAAGAGAGTCACCGAGAGGCGCATGAATACACAGGTTACTACATGACGTCACAGGGACTACGGTTACCATAGGCAGTGAAGTTTGACAACATCTTGAAGACGGGTGGTCTTGATTGTAACACGGAAGTTTCAACAACAATAGCTAATTGAAAAGGTTATGGACACGCTATATGAGACTCCCGCAACGTCAGGAAATAAGGGCACAATCTGAATGGCAAGGAACAATCGGGAATCAATGCAGGGCGCAGAAGAAATGAGGAGAATTGAGCGCATCATAACTGGCCGAGTGATCAGCAATTAAAGGTCATGGCGTCACACCAGACATAGATCAACGTAACTCAAATAAAGGTAATATAGGTACAGAACGATGGCCCACGGGCAATTTAATTGTCATTTATTTATGAAATATGATAGCATCGGATTCGGCAGTTGAAATAGTATATTTCTCAATAATTATTTATTATATTCTTGGCCAATCCTCCCATCAACATGGAAATGGTCATATAATCATTTATTGATAACCTGTCCGACCGAGCAACACTATTCAAGTTTATCTGGACGTGGATTGCCAGCGTTTCTACCATCATTGTCGTTGACGTTTAAGTTCTGGCTCCCGTTGAGCTGCTACAATGTTTTGTGTGGACAACGAGCGCGATTTGAAGAGAGAAGCATTCTTGTAGAAATAATAAGATACAAGCATTATAGCAGATATGGAGGTTCGTAGTACGGGAATCACATCTAATGGAGGATGACGCCATTAATCATTTTATAATTACTCAAGGACGTGCCAGTTGTCAAGTGAAATTTTATTAGAAATACTCAAGGACGTGCCAGAGGTCAACGGTCATGTTATTATAATAACTAAAGGACCTGTAAGACATCATTTGTGTCAACAACTCATGTTTCAGGCATCATCGGATTACTTCTCCCACACCCTACAAGAAACTTGCAAGTCGTGTGCGAGGAATGAAATGGTACATTTTATTGCCGTTGGCTCTTTACAATTGCAAAAACAGTCGCTATCTAATCACACATAAAGTCACAATATTCTCTATCACTAGTTTTCATAAACCCTATAGCTAATCTCTATCTACTAGGCTATATGAAAACACATATCTATTCTATACGATGTGAACACTACAGAGTCAGTCCCCAGTCTGACTTGCTTCACTCGCGTCGCTACACGCCACGCGGAAGGACCTTCATACGCCCTTCGGCTCTTTGCGTGCTAGGTCAGTTAGCACGCTTCTATTAGCTGGCTTTGGTTTGAGTGCTAATCGTTGCTATCACGCAGGCGTGATTCTGTCGTGACCAGTAGTGCTAACTATCTGGTCAACGCCTTCGTGTGAGGACTAGTTAATAGTCCCCCTTTTCTATCATCTATCCTGCCCTGATCCCGGGCAATATGTTCCCTCTACTCTATCTGAGGTTGACCCCACGTCCCGGTGGTGTTCTATCATGAGGCAGGCTTCCTGCCTCCTCCTTCAGTCTTTGACACACACCCTCCCCTCCTGTGTTGCGTCATCAACTTTGACTCTTTGGTTGTGACGCAAGAGGTTTCTAAAAAATTAGTGTGTCTAATTTTTTGTCAAAGACTGTAGATAACCTGGCTTTGGGCTACTCAATAGACCTACTGACTAATGTCACAATGTAGCATCACTTTACTTGGCTACTGGCAATCGCCACAAACTTGTCTGGTTGGCGTTAGCCCTCTTCTCAATCGCAATATTATATTCATTAGAGGTATGTCTGAACCGGACCGTTGTCTTATAAGACCTGCCCTCAAATAGTAAATTAACTCACTACCCATACAAAGTTGACTTTCTGAAGGTCAACACATGAATTGCTTCATGTCCCCCATATAATATTAAACAACCATTACACAAGCTGTGAGCGACAGGCTTTACCTATCTCGCTTCCGCGTGTAAAGTCATATTTCACTGTTAAGTTAGTGTTTCGTTGTCTATTATGTCCCCTGACCCGGAGTTATCTCCCTTTGATCTAATAAAAGTGTATGCAATTTATATGTTTGTTTTTCTGGTTGTTTGTGTGTTTGGATGTAATTAAACGTATAATCTACCCTCTAACATGTGTATCTAACTATCATGTGTATGTAAGTTAGTTTTTCAAGTGCCATAATTCATTTAACTGTGGTCACAAACATGTGTATAATACAAATCTGTGACTACATTTCTGTCTTATGAGACTCAAAATACTTTCACTAAGATCCTAAACTAAACTACACAAAATACATTCATTACAACACATTTTCAACATTGAAACCAACATTTGACGGCAATAAAAATAAAAAGTTTTGTTGAGCGTCAGAAAAAAATCCGCTGACTGTTCTCACTCTCTCCTGTATATTTTACATTTGTTCTCACTTTCACACTTCTGTCACACATCTTTAACATTCGCTTATGTCACACTTCTTTTACACTCACTATTGGCACACATCTTTTACCCTCCTTTCTGTCACACATCTTTCATCCTCATTTCTGTCACACTTCTTTTACCCTCATTTCTGTCACACATCTTTCATCCTAATTTCTGTCACACTTCTTTTACCCTTAATTTTGTCACACATCTTTCAACCTCACTTTTGTCACATATCTTTTGCCTTCATTTCTGTCACATAACTTTCACTCTCATTTTTTATTTAAAAACCTTGGAGTGACACTGTACAAGCTTGGCTCAGTTTGACAGAGTTGATTCTAATGACTTATCAACCGTTGCACACGTCAAGTATTTACAACATATTTACATGTAAGAGAAAAGGGTTAATGGTTTGTACCCTGGTATTATTAACCACTGTAGTCTACAGAAATATTACTCTAAATACTGACATACTAATGCTAGTTCTATAAATATAAATTTAATGCGTTGCCTATTTTAATCTATCTGTCATATTAATCCTAAAATAAGCTTACATTACTCCTAATATTTATCTAATTTAAGGGATGTAATTTACCTATGTGAAATGAAATTGATGTGAGATGAGTTATGTCCCTTTGTGAAATGGGTAATGTGAAATGTAATAAGTTACGTCCCTTTCTAAAATGGGTGATGTGAAATATAACATATTCTAACTAATGTTTTTAAATGAAACAAACTATATGATTGATATTCTTACTCTATATGGTGTAAATGATGTATATTTAAGTGTATAATATTTCTATTCTATTATGGTGTAACCTAATCATGCTACTAAATGATAATGTTTGTTAAATGGATTGGTTAAGATGGAATGAAATCAAATGAAATGAAACAAAGTGAAATATAATAAACTGAATGATACTATTCCTGTCTAAACTTCTTATAATTAGTTGTCATGTTTAAATTACTATCCTAATATACTTTTAAAGCTAAATGAATATGTAAATTAATAATCTATCTAAAGTAAAATGAAAAAGTATTATATTATCTAAATCTAACTATAAATTAAAATGACATAATCTATCTATATTTTATCACTATATTAAAACATTATGATACATATCACATTAAGTTTTATATACATGGTCTTTAAATACCTCAGGTTAGTCGTTGCCATTAATGTTCAGAAACACGTTTTCATTGGCATACTATCTATACAATTGTTCTGGGTATTTGAAATCCATTACACAGTCATATTTATTCTATGGGTATTGCACCTGTAGAGTTCGTTTGTAGACCACTGTTCTCGTGTCTGTATGTATATAATCATCTGACACTGTTTTTCTCTGTTTAACACAATTACTTCACTGGAACATATTTGGAGCTTAGCAAGTAATAAGCTGTCCTAGTTCACAAAGTGATATATTTGTTCCCAGAGTAAAGTTCTTACTTTTGATGTCTACGGACACATAGCAGGTCAATGTTTTTGGTACTTAGTTCAGCACATAATATTCATGTATTTATAACATATTTCACATAGAATATTTGACTGTACTACATTAACATATATTACAATACAATTTTATGTGGAAATTTGTGGTATTGCTACATCAGATGGTCGACTAAGGGTATCAGCCAAGATGTTATCTTTCCCCTTAATATGTTCTATACTAAAGGTGTAATTTTGTAGTATTAGCGACCACCTGTATATTCGGTCATTTCGATGTACACCACTCTGCATGACCGTTATTGGGGAGTTGTCAGTCTGGACAATGAAGTACACACCCGACAGGAATCGATGCAGCTTTCTCACCGCATAGATGACGCTTAAGGCTTCCAACTCGGATATGGAATATCTGGACTCGGTGGGTGTGATCTTACGGCTCACGTAGCAAATCGGATGGAAGATGCCCTCATAAAATTGGCCTAGTACTGCAGCGATGGAGATCCTGCTGGCATCTGTCCTAAGATAATAAACGAGCCTCGGATTAGGCAAGCGGAGGATTGGAACATTACTAAACAAAATTTTCAATTTTGACAATGCAGAAATTAATAATGCATCTTTAACATCCAATTTTACAGAAGCTTTTAAAACATTGGAAAATACACTTGTAATCTCCGCTAAATTTGGAATAAATTTACTATAGTAATTCACTAACCCCAAAAGGCTTCTGACCTGTTTCTTGGTGGTAGGCATGGTCAGATTCATAATTTTGGTAATAATTTTCTGGTCAGTCTTTAGTTGACCTTGAGAAATGACATGACCCAAAAACTCAATTTCTTTTAGGCCCAATTCGACTTTGCTCGGTTTGACAGTGAGCCCGAAGAGTCGCAACCTATTAAAGACATGTCTCAGTTTCAGTAGGTGTGTTGTCCAGTCATCAGTATGGACACATAAATCATCTATATAGGTCACTGTATTCGTCACTCCATGAAGTAGATCTCTCGTTAAGCGTACGAAAGTGGCAGGAGCGTTTCGAAGTCCGAAAGGAAGAAAACGCCACTCGTACAGTCCTAAAGGAGTTGAAAAAGCAGTAAGATGGATGGATTGAGACTGCATAGGGACTTGCCAATATCCCTTAGTGAGATCTAATTTAGAAAAGATTTTGGAGGTGGACATATCAAGGATAAGATCTTCGCAGGAAGGAATTGGCTCTGCGTCGATCTTGGTGACGTTGTTGAGCTTTCGATAGTCCACGCACAGACGAATTGTAGAATCTTTCTTCTTAACTAGAACAATTGGAAAAGAGTACTCAGAGGTGGATTTCTGGATGATCCCACTAGCCTCTAAATTCAGAATTTCCTTATTTAGATTTTCCCTATAGCTTAGTGGGATTGAGTACGGCCTGCATTTAATAGGCTTAGAGTCCGTAAGAAGAATGGAGTGTTCGATTTTGTCCGTCCTACCTGGAATGTCAGAGAATATGTCTTTGTATTCCGTCACTAATTCTACTAATTGTCGTCGTTGACTGTCTGTTAGTCCCTGTTCTATATGTATGCTATCTAATGTAGCAGTCTTGTCTACAATAGGAACTGGTAGTTCCATTCCGTCGTCGTCTACCTGATTCAGTACGGTGGTGGTGCTAAGTGTGTATTCTGTATTCTCGCTAAGTGTATGCTCGTCGGATATGATAGTCTCGCTAACTAGTGTAGTTGCGTTGTGTATGTCTGTCGTCTGATCACTTGGTGTGGGTGCACTGTGTTCGTCTGTCTCTACTTCTGTCTCTTGTCGTGAATAGTAAGGTTTCAACATGTTGACATGGAATATCTTTAAGTTTCCGTTTATTGATATTTCATAGTCAACATCTGAAATTTTACGTACCACCATGAATGGCCCTTGCCATGAAGTCACTAATAAATTTCGTTTGTCAGGAAGCAAGAGAAGTATGTCTTGATCTAGTTCAAGTTCAATTGTTCTCGCCCCTTTGTTGGCCTTGTACATAGGTCGACCATCGTTGATATGAAGCGATTTCCTTTGCTGGACACCTGATTCAGGGGTCCAACAATATCTACCGCCACACTCTCAAATGGCCTAGAAGCCAGTGTAGAAGGTTGTACTTCAGCTGTAACATGCTTACCCTTTCGTACTAACTGTTGACAGACATTACACGAACGACAAAATAATTTAATATCATTGCAAAAACCTGGCCAATAAAAATGAGCCTGAATTCTGGCCCTGGTTTTGTCATATGCAAGATGGCCAGCAAACGGTGACTCATGTGCAATCTTTAGCACAGTTATGCGATGTTGTACAGGTAACACCGTTTGCTGAATGTTATGGTTACCAGTAGTATAATGTTTAGTAAGAATGCCACTATTTAATCTGAAGAACCCTGATGCGTTCTTTGTAACCTTGGCTCGTTCTTTCAATAATTTTAAATAAGGAGACAAACTAGGATCAGCTTTCTGCTGTTCTATGACTTTTTGTCTGTTGGTATCATCAGTGCTAGATGGAGAAAGCACCAGTAGTCTCTCATCTTGAAGCGTGTCTTGATGTTTTATAGTGTCTGCTCTGGTTGTTGCATTAACTGCATTCAGTTGGTTCCATGCAGTTATTTCATCGCTAGTACATTGTTTTAGCTGGGGTAAGCAACCCAGAATTAGATCAGTACAAGGGTTGTCAAGTACAGCGCAAGTAAATGTACCCGAAAGGAAAGGAGTGTTAATACGGGCATTGGCCAAAGGGTAAATTTCAATGTTACCCGAAAAGGTTCGGCATTTGACAGAGTCATCTGTATAATCCTCTTGACTCACCAGTTCCTTTCTGAGACCAATAAGGGTACTACCGCTGTCCAGCAAACATTGGCATGGTCTATCATTGACCATTGCATTGTGGAACTCTAAATTGCCTCTGGAGGCTAAGGCTGCATTCACGCTCTCAGTTGAGCATGGAACTGTATGTCCACATTCTAATTTTCCGTCAGCATGAAACTGGTGACATCGCTCACAACTGTCAAAACTCAACATATCGTTTACACAACACACCTCTTCCGTTTGGTTAACAGGTAATTCATTTTCAACATCACACTCAGTCTTACTACCACTATCAGAAGATGTATCAAGTAAAATAGCATTGTTGGCTTTCATACGTTGGCGGCCTAGGCACTTATTTGAATAATGGCCGTAGCTGGAACAAAAAAAACATTTAATGGCCCGCCGGTATGCAGATCTTTTGTTCTGTTGCTTCTTAATAACATTTTCAAGATGTGCCGGATAACTCGGCGATTTGTCACACATTGAATCAGTGTCATGTAAAAGGTGACAGTGGATACATTTTGAAATTTTTCTATCTTTCTTGTCAAATTTATTAAATGGTTTTCTATTGCTCTGATAGTTTTTAGATTGATCTTTTACAAAAGAAACTATTTCAGAGTCATTTGAAGTTTTAAAAATATTTCTGTTTGAAGAAAAATATGCTGACCCTTTCTTTTCAAACTGTTCTATGGTTTCAATGTCTGACTGCTGCAAAAATTTAGCAAAAGAGGATGGTATCGTGGATATTACCTTATCCATAGTTATTAAGTTTTTCAATCTATCAAAGTCTTTTCCTATGTTATCCGCTTTAAGCCACCTATTTAGTACACTTTGAACATTTGAGACGTAGTCAATGAAAGTCTCAGTAGGTTTAGGTTTTAAAGTTGAGAACTGAACCTGATACCCAGGGGCATCAAGTAAAAAGTGTTGCATAATCCTATCACGGATGTATTGGTAGTCAGATCTAAGATCGGTTGGTATAGATTCTATTACTTTAAGGGGCTCACCACTTAGGTTCTTCATATAAATCATAGCCCACATCTCTAAAGGAACCTGGTGATATTTAAATTGATACTCGACATTTTCTGTCCAGGCAGATATTGAATCCTCTTTACAATATGCTTTGATAATATTTTTGTATTTGTTGAACTTATTTTCTTCTTGTTGACTTTTAAGTTTAGTGGCAGAGATCTCTGCGTGTGAGTCTACATCCATCTCTTTCATCTTCAACTGTGTCTCTGATTCTACTTGTATTTGTTTTTCCTTAACTCTTGCCATTTCATCTATCTCTTTTTGCTTTAGTTCTCTTTCTTGATCTAATGTCTTTTGTTTTAATTCTAGTTCTTTCTGTTTAATTTCCTTATCATGTTCTAGTTGTTTTTGTTTTGTTATCTCAGCTAGTTGTGTTAATTCTTTTTGATGCTCTCTTTCTCGAGCACGTTCATCTCTATCTGCATTTTCTTTTCGTTCCCGTTCAGTTCTCTCAGCATCTTTTGCTTCTTTAAATTTCTTATCGGCATATTGTTCTAGCTCTTTACCTGTGTATTGCAATTCTTTGCCAGCCTTAATGAAGTCAGCTAGAGTAGCCATGTTGTTGGGTAATAGGTTCGCGTTGACCTGAACTGACTACTTCAATTAGTTATTATTCTTTGATATGCTATGTTATTTAATATCTGAGCACTACAAATTGTACTCTTTGTTTACAATCTGGAAAATTGTATTCTCCAAAAAATTAGAGCACAAAGTCTGTTCATACAATACACGCTGAAAAAGAGATGCACTATTAATCACAATGCATGCCAAAAACGTAGGTTTTACTCAACTTAATGTTCCCTAGAACAAGGAACAACACGTCAGCAACACCGGTCCCGTTGTTTGGCACCCCGGAATACACACGAGTTTTCTACTCAGGTCACCTCGTTTGGCACATTGGCACACACTCACGTTATCACTCAGCTGTTGTTCGCCCTGTTTTACAGAGCAGCAACAATTAACAACTCGTAAACGAAAAATAGATTTTTGACAAACTGGTACAATGACACAGACATGCCCACGAACAAACAGAACATCGATTAATTAATATTTATTGTCACTGTCCTGTCTTCGTTCTCCAGTAATATGTCTTTCGTTACTAACCTAGTTTAATCTATGGAAGTAAGTATGGTGCAGGCCAAATCTAATTTGCATAGCCGAAAGTAGTGCCATCGTGACGGTAAACAAATTGAAAAGTACGAAAAAAAATCAATAACTGCTTTTAAATAAATATAAATATAATAATAATGTGTAAATAAATAAATATATTCATTCTTTAACTTAAATAAACAAATAATAGTTAATATATCGTAAAGATTCAGGCAGGCAGCAGCTTGCCAGTATGTAAACACTGAAGTGCTGATTGCAAATGGCGAGGCCCAACTGTTTGTCAATCGTGCCACGTCACAGGCGCAGCGCTATTTTTAGCTTGCAAAAATCAATACTGTCGCTGACCTTTGTATTGCTCCGCCATGAATCATTTTTGGCCATTATTCAAACACAAATAAATAATTACATAAATAAATGAAAGAAGAACATAATATGAATACTTACAACTTTGAAAAGCACATTATTTAAATATATAACATTCTAATAAGCACAAATAAACATTATTTCATCACGATAGGCACAATTCTGCTGGCAACTCGATCTAGTCTGCACACGTCATCGTCACTGACACAAATTAAACATTTAATCTTTGTAATATCCTATCTGTAACCCTAGTCTAGAGCCGTGGGTAAGTGTTATAGCTTGAACTCAGGTTCAAGCAGCACTTCTGGCACCACATTTAATCCTATTGCCTGTCAACAACTCATGTTTCAGGCATCATCGGATTACTTCTCCCACACCCTACAAGAAACTTGCAAGTCGTGTGCGAGGAATGAAATGGTACATTTTATTGCCGTTGGCTCTTTACAATTGCAAAAACAGTCGCTATCTAATCACACATAAAGTCATAATATTCTCTATCACTAGTTTTCATAAACCCTATAGCTAATCTCTATCTACTAGGCTATATGAAAACACATATCTATTCTATACGATGTGAACACTACAGAGTCAGTCCCCAGTCTGACTTGCTTCACTCGCGTCGCTACACGCCACGCGGAAGGACCTTCATACGCCCTTCGGCTCTTTGCGTGCTAGGTCAGTTAGCACGCTTCTATTAGCTGGCTTTGGTTTGAGTGCTAATCGTTGCTATCACGCAGGCGTGATTCTGTCGTGACCAGTAGTGCTAACTATCTGGTCAACGCCTTCGTGTGAGGACTAGTTAATAGTCCCCCTTTTCTATCATCTATCCTGCCCTGATCCCGGGCAATATGTTCCCTCTACTCTATCTGAGGTTGACCCCACGTCCCGGTGGTGTTCTATTATGAGGCAGGCTTCCTGCCTCCTCCTTCAGTCTTTGACAATTTGGAATATGGAAATACCACCATCTCCAGAATTTTACATCTTTTATTCGTCTTTTCGTCATATATCTGTATGTCAATACTACTTGGAGGCAGGAATTCATCATATAACTACTTCGGACAGCCATTTTGGTCATGAACAGTCTCAAGGGCAGTAAAGTATAATTCAGTGTAATTTGTACTAAATCAGCAGACACGGACAGTAGTCAGTATACATTATGCATACATACATTTTGTACATTTTCAATGGAACAGTAGGATGTCGGAAATTATCACTCACAATTTGTGGATACCTACGTTTTGACATATATTTAAATTGTCGTCGATATAAAACCGTCAACACCAACATATCCTACAGCCAAGGGAAAGCGCCGATCGTCAATCCACACCGAACAGGCCAGTCAAATTGTTTGTTGTTGTTTCTTGCATTCTGTCCGGGTGTTTAGATAGTATTTACGGAATCGCTCTCCATGGCCTCTTTTTCTGTGTCGTTATAGTCATTATCTGTTGGTGCTATACGTCCTCCGTGTTCCTTTTCCATGTAAATAAATATGTTTGTCTACGTGAATATTAGTATATGTTTCAGATAGCAGTTTTCGTGTGTCTTGTGGTGTGATCTTCTTTTATATATATATATATATATATATATATATATATATATATATATATATATATATATATATATATTTATATATAAAAGACCAGCATTTTGTCTGGGATATATCGACGGCAACGTGGTAAGATAATATTTATTTCCGCGTCGAATTTACTACATCGTTGATCTCTAATTCTGTGTTATAACGCTGTTATCATATTGGCATTCGAGTAAGCCTATTATTCTTCTTTTTCACGTTTACATTCAATCTTTCACACGATCTAGCAGCACATACATACACATTGTAATTCAGCTGTTAAGGGTACTAATATTATTGCACCATGTCGTCATTACAAGAATTTATGGACATGGGCGAGAGGTCTGGATTGTCCGGTCAAGAACTTAGAGCATGGGCTAAACAGGAATTTAAAGAATTCCAGGCACAGCAACGAGAAGAAAGAGCAGAGCCAAAGAAGCTGAAAAAGAGGCTAAAGAACTACAAGTAGCTTTAGAAAAAGAAAAACTAGCAGCAAAAGAAAGAGAACTAGCCTTAGAAAGGGAGAGACTTACATTTGAGAAAGAGAAACTAGCAGCCGAGGTGATATTAAAGGACAAAGAAATAGAAGGGAATTTAAAAGTCAAAACTCTTGAGATGGACAAGGAAGCCGAGATCGCTCAAGCAAAAGCTGTAGACCCCATTAAACGGTACCAGGGTCTGATCAGGAACTTCACACAAGGTGATTCCATTTCAGCATCGATAACTAATTTTGAAGTGTTACTGAAATATTACAAAATTCCAACCGAAGAGTGGCCCATACTATTTTACCGTTATTTGGGTTTGGAACCTTTGAAGTGTAGAGTTGATACCTGAGAGCCTACGCACCAACTACACATATATTAGAGAGAGGGTGTTGGCACATTTTTCGTTGGATCAAGCTGGTTTACGAAAGAAAATTTTAAACACTGGCACCAAAGGCAAACCAGACGTTCCTAGACTACGTCTCAGAAACATCTTCTCTGTTTGACAAGTGGCTGAAATCAGCTGATGTGGGTTCAGATTTTGAGAAACTTCGTGATCTCATGCTTAGAGACAAGTTGCTTTCTTCAGTGCCAGTAACGGTGCCTACATTTCTGGTGGAGAACAAGTGTACATCAGTCCCGGAGATGGAATCCCAGAAGGAAGCATATTACAACGCCCATAGGGAAGTGTTTGCTGAAGGAGCTCAACCGGAGTTCGTTATAGGAGCAAGTGCAAGCGTACCGAACCAAAGATAGCAAGGTAGACCGAACAGATTCTCACAATATGGTCAGCAGTACAGAGGTAGAGGACCATACCATATTAGAGGCAACACACACAGAGAACCAGACATACCTAGAAAGGGTTACTTCATGCAATGTCCACATTGTAAATTACAGAATTGTTCACTTTAGCTGTGCGACCAGAACCCCTCTTACGACTCTTACCTCAAGAACCTAACATCTAAGAAGGCCAGTAAGTATGCTTCTTACAAAAATAGTGTTAAATGCTTTGTCTGTAACTCTTACGGACATATCTCGAAAGATTGTAGGATTAGAAAGACATGGAAAGAAGCCAGTACAGCATACATATTCACTAGTAGTGAAACACCCGAATTTGAAGACACTCATGCAGCCATATTAGAGACATTCCCCACCGACTGATCATGTAACGTGTGCAAAGAATTCCATGAAGACGGGAATCTGGCATGTGGCCATAGTGTACAAATACAAGAGGCCAATGCAAACAACATCCAGAATGGTACCCTGAGATTCCACCAAGCATGGGTCAATGGGTCCCCAACAACTTGTGTCAGAGACACAGGCGCCTCCATTATTGGGGTTGACCAAAAGCTTGTAAAGGCAAAAGATTACACATGCAAGAGTGTTGCGTGTAGAACTTTTGGCGGGACTCTAGAGAGATACAAGATTGCTTACGTCTCAATAAAATCCCCATACTTTGATGGTAGAGTGCGTGCAGCAGTTTTACTAACCCATATGCTGGTATGATGATTGGGAACATTCCAAATGTAAGAGATTGTACCCACGAAGAAGCAATCGACTGGGAGATCAAATACATACCAACTAATGCACTCACGAGAGCCCAGGTTCGAAAGCAAAAATAAGAAGAGGAAAATAGGCGCACGACATCACAACATACTTTGAATGACAGTACACACAACCCTTTGTTATTGACGAAAGACTTAGCCACAGAACATAAACAATACACCTCATTACAAACATGTTTCAAGAACATACACAAACCAGCCAAACAAGCGAAACATGGTAAATAGGAATTTATTTTAGATAACAACATACTCACCAGGCAATACAGGAAGGGGACAACACTGCTCTTCCAAACAGTGCTGAGTAGTAAATATCGCAACGAAGCACTGAAACTTGCACATGACTCCCCCTTTGCAGGTCACATGGGGATAGCCAGAACTACACAAAGAATGTTGGCACATTTCTACTGGCCTGGCTATTCGAAGGATATTGGTAGACATGTCCGATCATGCGAGCTATGCCAAAGGACTACACCAAAAGGTAAACATCCTAAGGCACCAGTTCAACAAACTGATCTGGCATCTCGACCGTTCCAGAAAATAGTGGTCGACATCGCGGGACCTCTTAACACAACAACAGATCGAGGCAATAGATTTAACCTGACAATGATAGACCTATGCACTAGATGGCCAGAAGTTATTCTGTTATGATCCATCACGTCTAGATCCATCGTAGACTCATTTCTTTTGATTTTCAGCAGGATAGGTTTTCCATTGTGTATACTATCCGACAGAGGTAGCCAGTTTATTTCCGACGCTACCCAAGCCGCCATGAGGCTGCTGGGCATACCTCAAGTGTTCATTTCTCCATACCACCCAATGACCAATGGAGTCAATGCAAATTTCAACGGAGTCCTGAAACGAAAGTTAGCAAAAGTTGCGGCTGAATGGCCCAAAGATTGGGATATTTTGTTACCAGCGGTATTATTTGCATACCGCGAAGTGCCATAGGTGAGCACAGGTTTCTCCCCGTTCAAACTGGTATACGGAGAAAATCCATGTGGTCCATTGACTTTATACAATGATTTGCTCACAAATAAGGTCCATGACCACCCGAAACGGGAGGCTTACAAGATGATAACACAGCTAAGGGACATAATAATGACAGCATGTCAATTTGCTAAATCAGCACTGCAGAAAGCAGGTGAAAAATACAGACAGTATGACAACAGAAAGGCCAAGACAATCGCCTTGAAAGAAGAAGAAGAGGTATTTCTATTATTACCCGACCCTAGTGATTGTCTCGTCATTTCATGGCAGGGTCCATTTGAAGTTGTCAAGAAAATCAGTGATGCTGATTATTTAATTAACGTCAAAGGTAAAAACAAAATATTTCACATTAATATGCTGAAACCATACATGGATCGCAATACAGACAAAACACACAGTACAACAATTACCACACAGAATAGCTGCAGCGTGCTGGGTCATTAATGAATAACAAGATGATGCAGTAACACAACAGATACCGACACCAACTATCAACGGTACTAATAGTTGGAAAGCTGTTCAAGTTAACAAAAAATTAGCAACGCAAGATAGAAACAAGTTAACAGCAGCAATACAACAATTTGGTGATATTTTCTCGGATAAACCTGGACAAACAACATTAATACAACATAAGATCACTCTGTTATCAAACCCACCTGTCAAAGTATAATACCTTATCCAATTCCAGTATATTACTTAGAGTGATAGCTGAAATATCGGAACTGGATCAGTGTGGCATTATTTGAAAGTCCACATCTAATTATTGTTCACCATTAGTTCTAGTAAAAAAGAAAGATAAATCTTTACGGATTTGTGTTGAATATAGAAAAGTCAACGCACTAACGTTATTAGATGCTGAACCAATGCCCAATGTCGACGATTTAATCGATGGTATGGCGAAATCTAAAAGTATTTCGAAAATAGACCTTACTAAGGTCTAATAGGGATCCATAGGATAAAGAATCCATGCAAATCACAACCTACGCCACTCCGTTAAGTCTTTATGAGTGGGCGTACATGCCTTTCGGATTACAGAACGCACCGAGTACCTATATGCGGATGATGCGAAGGTTACTAGAAGGTATTACCAATGTAGCAACTTACATGGATGATATATGCATCTACACTACAGATATCGATATACACACTAAGATCTTGAAACAGGTATTTCAAAGAATACACCAATATGGTCTAAAAGCTAAACCTAGTAAAGTTGAAATAGGTTTCAAGAGGGTTCAATTTCTCGGGCATAGAATTTCTGATGGATTTCGGAAAAAAGACCCACATGTAATCACCAAAATTTTAAACATTAAACCTCCCACCACTAAGAAAGAGGTTATAAGTGTGTTAGGACTCATCAATTACTACCAAAAGTTTATTCCTAATTTCGCCTACATGACAGCAATTTTTTCAGAACTATTGAAAAAAGATCAACCCGCTAAAATTAAGTGGATTGAAAAACATGATGAACTTCTACAACAAATTAAGAATCTTTTCTGTAATTGTTCAATTCTGAAACTACCATACATCTCAAAAGACTTCATTGTTCAGACTGATGCTAGCTTCTATGCAATTTCTGCGATTCTGTTGCAAATTCATGATGGTAAATTACATCATGTTCTATATTTTAGCAGGAAACTGTCAGACACTCAAAAGAAATATGCCGTCACTGAACTTGAAGCTTTAGCTCTGATAGAAAGCGTCAATAAGTTTTATAAATATTTGCTAGGGAAGAAATTCCTTGTTCTTTTTGACAATAAGCCTTTACAGGTCTTTAAAGATAGAAATCCTAAAAACTCCAGAATACACATATGGTCTCTTCTCTTGCAAGATTATGATTTCGATATCTGTCACATACCGGGTAAAGATAACCTGGCTGATCTTCTCAGTAGACTATAGAAAGCTATACTGATATTACATTTCATGTTACTACCTTTGTGTATACATGTAATACAGCATTCTGAATAATATTTTCACTTCTGAACTCCGGTTTAGAACATATTCAAATATAAAACACACAATTTGATATATGTTAATTAATTAGGATAATTGTTGTCAGATAGGTACAGATTTTTTCCAATTTGATTAATTGCCAGATTGCTTCGAGGACGATTGTGAAGACATTCGAACCTTGTCAGCTCGACATTACTCCTGGCGGTGTGATATAGTGACATTGCGTTGTGTACGATTGTGAAGTCATTGGAACCTTGTCAGCTCAACATTACTCCGAAGGATGTGATATAGTGACATTGAGTAGAGGACGATTGTGAAGGAATTCAAACCTTGTCAGCTCGACACTACTCCGAGTGTTGTGTTATGGTGATGTCAGACTTTTGTTCGAGTTCGAGTCGATCGTGATCTAGGTCGATGTGATAGTTTGGGCAACACCTACATGCATCTTCAATACGAGATATCGGACTCTAATATATTGCTTGTACACATTAGTTACTTCATGTCATGAACCATACTTACTTAGCATCAACAATCGTTATCATACTCCCACTTCACGAACATATATAGGCATTTGTACGTCATGATTAAGTCATAACACCGTCGATGAGAGGGTCATGTCAGCCATACATTTAGCATATCATTCACTTACCATTCATGCATAATGGAACGAGTGATAATAATACATAGGGATATAAGTTTTACAATGTCAGTACATGACAACAGAGATTGTTGTTTGGTATGGTAGAGATAATTTTAATTGCAAAGCACAGTCAAATGATAAATACACGATTTCATTTCAAAACAACAAATACACAGAACATTACAGATTAAACATAAATGTATATAGACAAATGATTGAATAGCATGACTGCGTGAGAGTATTCTACAAATGCATATATTATGATTTTCCAGCTTATTTTAGGTTAAAATAATATTACGATAACTATTATATTGTTATTATGTATTATACTTGAATTTCTAAATTTTCAGGTTGTGGCATTAATGGTTTATTCACATAAGTATCCCTGGTACTCTGATGGTGGTTAACACTATTTAACCTCATACATATTATTGAGGAGGCAAACTAAGTGTACATACCCAATAGCAGAGCTAATGTTGACACAATAATAGAAGAAGAAAATTAGGCTACAATTATGGTTTTTACGTTGTACAATATAGAATGTTACATTACGGATTGTCAATATGATATTACAATGTTAGCAATTGCAGACTTAATTTTATTGTAATGCAACAATTACGGTTATATAATTTTGTTGTTGACACCCATTCACGTTAATAGGCATACGGTATAGCAAACTAGAAGCCAAGTAGACAATATAGAAAAGAAACAAAGACGCATATGACCTCGGATCTCATAGATAGAATTGAAAGAAACAAAAGGGCCATGAGAACTCATATGATGCCACTGGGACGACAGCTACGAAGGCAGCAAACATCACCTATCGAATTTCGTTTTAAACAAGTAAACGTCAAATGGTAACCACGAATGACAAGATAGCAAGTTAAAAGAAAAGTCACTGATATATATATATATATATATATATATATATATATATATATATATATATATATATATATATGTACAGTCCATATATCCAATACTAATACAGAGGGAATGGTACCATTTAATCACACACGTCCCCTCGATCGGGTTTAATAGCTTTGGTTTGGTATGCTTGCCTTTATTGGCACAAAAGGGACTACTATGGGGAGGCCGCGGGACCTTATGAAGCTCATAGATTAGTTAGCACAGTCCTCCTATAGGCTGGTGCTACACGACGTCTACCGGGGTGTAGATAGAAGTGCGTGCCCGTAATGTAATAACTATTTTATTTTAATGAGATTTTGTGTGTGATTATTAGGAGACCATACCATCATATTAGCACAATTATAAGTATGTTGGAACATGTCTAGATATATATAATAGATATAAGATATGACTATATGTCTCACACGCTACATGTCATAGTTTGAAACCGTTCAGACTAATAAAATGGTTGCACCACTTTCAAATGGGAGGGGGGGGGGGCATACTGCCATGTAGCGTCGGAGGCATGAGTCAATGATTAATAATCGGATGAAAAAATTGTGGCAGACAAAGAGAGTCTCCGAGAGGCGCATGAATACGAAGGTTACTACATAACGTCACAGGGACTACGGTAATCATAGGCAGTGAAGTTTGACAACATCTTTATGACGGGTGGTCTTGATTGTAACACCGAAGTTTCAACAACAATAGCTAATTGAAAAGGTTATGGACACGCTATATGAGACTCCCGCAACGTCGAGAAATAAGGGCACAATCTGAATGGCAAGGAACAATCGGGAATGAATGCAGGGAGCAGATGAAATGAGGAGAATTGAGCGCATCATAACTTGCCGAGCGGTCAGCAATTAAAGGTTATGGCGTCAAACCAGACAAAGATCAACGTAACTCAAATAAAAGTAATATAGGTACAAAACGATGGCCCACAGGCAAGTTAATTGTCATTTATTTATGAAATAGGATAGCATCGGATTCGGCAGTTGAAATAGTATATTTCTCAATAATTATTTAGAATATTCTTGGCCAATCCTCCCATCAACATGGAAATGGTCATATAATCATTTGTTGATAACCTGTTCGACCGAGCAACACTATTAAAGTTTATTTGGACGTGGATTGCTAACGTTTCTACCATCATTGTCGTTGACGTTTAAGTTCTGGCTCCCGTTGAGCTGCTACAATTTTTTTTGTGGACAACGAGCGCGATTTGAAGAGAGAAGCATTCTTGTAGAAATAATAAGATACAAGCATTATAGCAGTGACACGATTAAAATGTCTCTAGCCCCTCTCTCCGTCTTATTTTACGCTGGCCTATGGCTTGTGCCAACATGGTTTGCCTCTGGGCTTGCTGTGACAACACTGGCCTGGTTCTCAGTAGTTGCAGATACTATGTAGTTGGGTTTTTATATTAATTTCGATCTACCCTTTACATCAATTGTCCCCAGGACGGTCCCCGGACGACCCTTCCCATATGACGACTGTGGATACAAGAAGACACCTGACTGACTATAAGAGAACACTCTTATAAAAGGCGAATTATTGGAGGTTCCAACTCTGACCAATAGACAGACAAACGACGGACAAACAGACATGAACAATTAGCTGGGTGAGAGTAGTCGGCTGGAGATGCTCATCATCCAACTCGACACAGGTCAATGTCTTTAGTGTGTATATGTAAACAAGGTGATAGAGTACTTTCACCTGCACCCGTATGATGCCGTCTGGAGCCTTGGGACTTGAGCCTGGTAAGTTTCAACTGTCACGTGACACTTGGCTTCAGCACCATAGAGCTTCACAGCGAACAGTCACTCGCCATTAGCCACCAGAAAAGGGTGCCACCTCACACAGCAAAGGCCCACAGCACACCGCACAGGTCCACAGCACATAGCACAAGTCCACAGCATATAGCACAGGTCCACAGCACATAGCAACAGCACAGGGATTCCTGTAAGCAAGAACAGGCCAGGTGTACATATCCATCACTCCCTTGAATAATACATACTACACCAAAAGTCTACACTGACTCCATCGCTCAGACCGCATCGTATGTCTGAACTCCCAGACATATCTCACGGACAGATTAGGTTACAACTCCTAGTAATCCTAACTTAAACCAATAACTTTTCAGCCACGCGTCTCATCCTTAGTAAATAGTAAATAGGATGACGCATTCCCTACCATCTAATACCTAGTAGATAGTAGATATAGGGACAGGGTCCCATTCTGAGGATGGTAAAGTTCCATACCTCCTATGGAGATCATCAAGTGTTATGGTCTAGATCACCTTTCTTAATCACAATATGTCTCATCAGAAAAGTAGATAAGCATATCAGGATATTTCAGTCAGTACTCTATGACACCTCCAAGATTACTGGAAGATGCTCAGGCTACAATGTTAACTAACCTGAAATACTGAATTAGAGACCATACAAACAACAGAAGAGTTTGGTGTTCTTGTGTTTGTCGCTTTCCACCCTTCTTCCTCGGATCCCTGGATTTCTGTTGTGTGTGGGTGTATTATATAGATAGACACTCATCACATAAATACATTCATTAGGCTGCCTAGGACCTGTGTCGAATCATCACCCCAAACAATCTGGTTCCGATGACAGTATAGAAACAATAGAAAGATAGACCCGCCTGACAGATCATTCCTTTCTCAGCAAAGGAAGTATAGAGTCAGACAACACTGATGAAATATACCCGCGTGTATCCCCATCGCTATACTGGCCCAAGGTTAAATCCCTAGTAGGTGTGAAGATATATTCCCCCTTCTGACTAAGCCCAGTTAAAGAACAACAGGCCTATGTGGCGATAATCACTTCACAGCTTATAGCCTCCTACATATTTGGGTTCACCTTAACGAGAAACGCATGTTGTTGTCGCTCGTCACATGAGTGCTTGACAAGTACTGGTTACAACCACGCCACCTGATGATGATTGAAACATACTAATGTCAACACATTCATTACGGGAATCAAATTACAACTCTGTTCAAGCGGAAGTTCTCTGCCAGAACAATAATTCCCTAATGTACCCTATTGTCGAGATAGGGCGTCGAATGTATTATTAATTTGCTTCAACCAGACTGATCCGCTAAGCTGGCTTGCACAATACATTCCGTCTTGTCTGCTGAACACTGGCCTCCGCTTAATCTAGGTCATAATTCACACACAGGCTTGCTACACCGCTAGCATGCCTGGTGGAGACTAAACTTTCAGCTGATGTCCGCTGACCCGAGGTCAGCGTGTACATCTCGGTCAGAGCACAGGCCTCACGGCGCAACTGGCCAGCCTGGTCAAGAATTGATCCACAACTGAAATACAAACTTTAGTTAAGCAACGCCAAGTATAAAAGTGTGTTACCTTTAAAACTTAGGAACACTATACAGCAGACTGCGACCCGGTAGGTTCATCAAGCCCTGGGCTGTAGGTCCCCTTTGGAGCCCCAAATAATAATACAGCTGGTCAAAGACACGGCCCTCGTCTCAAGGACATCTATGTCACCACTGTAGATCAATCTCTGGTTCCATAAGAGTTGCATAGATTACAGCTGGCGGACACGGCCGTGAAAGGATGGCTTCAACAACCTCTGTAGAGCATTCTCCGGCTCCCCGTGATGTCGATTATACAGCTGGCTATAGAAGCGGCCTCCCTTCTTGATGACTGGCTACCCAATGGTCTCTTCGTGTCAGGTCCGGAAGAACACACTCACGGAACCTACCGAAGATCTTCGAGCATTACCTCACGAAAGTGAAGGCAACTCACAATTCTCCGAGATTATCAGAATGTGCGATTTATAACAGCAACTTTCTACGCACACTACGCAAGAGTTCAGTTATGATTCTCGAGACCCATGAAGTTCATGACAACCCCGATACCTAACTGCGTATGAACCCAGAAGACGGTCTTAACTCTTTTTACTCGGAAATCCCCCCTCACCCGCCTTAAAATGTTTCCTAACCACCGAGACGGGGTTGGACAAAGTGGGTACTTTGTTATCCCGTCTGAGACCCACTTGCGTTTCGCGACACTTGCACTTTGCGATATTTTTCACAGATACGAAAAGGATGCAATACTCGCTCTCCCGTGACCCCATTGTTGTGAATCAGACTCATCAATAGCCGATGCCGAGCAATAGCAGATTGTTCTTAAATAATGTAACACTGCTTGTAACATACAGAGTTTCAATGTCATTATAATTCATATGCGGTGTCTGCGAAGAATTCTTGGTATTAAGTAGCAAAACAAAATCACAAGTACCGGAGTATTTAAAGATCAGGTTGTGTGACGATTTGCTCCATGCTCAATCTTCGTAGACATAGATGCATAGGTCACATTAGGAGATGGACGCCGGTAGAATACCAAGGCACATCTTTTTGGTGAACTACAGATGGGTAATAGATCTCCGGGGTCGGCCTCTACTACAATACAAAGATGTGTATAAGAGAGACATAATTGATACAGGCATGGATATTGCACTTTAGGAGCAAGTCGCTGCTGATCGTGTTGCATGGAGGGCAACGATCAAAAATGAAATAAAGAACAATGAAGAAAATGACTGCAGACAAGTCATGCACTGAGCGCTTGAGACGTCAGATGGTGTGTGATGGTGGAAATGACCACGTGTGCACATGCATCCATTGTGGACGAACATTTAAAACGCTAATTGGACTCATCAGTCACATTCGCCACTACCGTGGATTGTAGTTATTATGCTTTTTTGAAGCATAATCTAACAAACTATCGTCTGTCAAGACGGCAAGGTGCCAGTACAGTATATACGGATATGTGCCCGGGACAGCTCTAACTATTTTGTCTTCGGGGCACATGTCCGAATCGAAAGCTCGCTGAGTGAACGCCATCTGCAGACCAACCGTTCCCGGTTTGTGCGGGGAGCGGCCTGTGGCTAATGAAATGCCCAATACATGGAAGTGAGGGATTAAAGCATTACGTGGCGATTCCTTGGGTGAGCCCGGCATCAGAGCGCTATGTATCGGCTCTGCAATCATGGAAGCCTCTTTGGACGGCGGTAAATGCCCATGGACTGTCCCTGCCTTCCCTTGAGGGATGACCGTGATGTCTTCGACCGTTCTAACTTGATCAGATGGGATGTGGACGGCACCACAACAGTGAGAGTCCCCCGGGAATGCTAATCTTGATTTAAAAAAACGCACGCAAAAGTCGGATGTGTTGGCCTAAGGGTCTTGGCCCAAGGGCGTATAACGAAACACACCGCAATTACGTCTGAAAAATCAATCCGAATGAACGCTGAAGAGGAAGAGGAAGAAGTATATACGGATATGAAGCATGGACCAGTTTACACACATCACAGAAGAGTAGTGAGGCTTTTGGACTTAATACTATTGTAAATTCTTGAGGCCTTTTAAATATGCTTTGTAGACTCGTGTTTTTCGGAAAAGGGGGGTGGGGGTGTTGAGTAGTCTCGAGGTATGGTGTCTACCTCGAGTGCTGGAGTTCCCGATTTCAAGCCACGGTGAGAGGTCGGGATTTTTTAACTTGGACTTCTAGTAACAAAATGTCCCCTGGTCTCTGCGTAATGTGATCGGACGCCAGTGTGTATTATTGCGCACGTGAAAAATTCCTTGGCAGTTGGCAATCGAAAAATAGAAGCCTAACGGCGCTACCGGGGCATACTTTCGAGTTAAAAATCTACCCAAAGTATTTCAGAATCCTCGCCGATGCTATGGAGTTCCTGCACTGAGCTGAGATTCTCAGGCTTGAGTTAGGAGTAGAACGAGGCGCTTATGAGTTATACTCGTGTGCCGTGATGTTGATCCGTCGACTAAACTAAACTAAACGAGATTCAGGATTATCACGTCTGCTTGTGATTTAGGCTTCCTTTTGTCACTGCCTCCCAAATTAAAACGCATCGACATTACAACCCCCTGCCTCCCCTCCCCACACACACACCCAGATACACTCGCACATCTCCCGCCTTATTTACGTTACGTAGTTTGTCATTGCTTTCTAACGACCGACACTCATACCATGACAACTCGAATTCAACGCAATGCGATTAGATCATTTTGAAACGTGTTCAGTTGCCCCAAGACCAGAGATACCAGTTCCCACTCATTCAAATTTAGTTGTCTGTTCTTCTTCTTCTTCTTCTTCTTCTTCTTCTTCTTCTTCTTCTTCTTCTTCTTCTTCTTCTTCTTCTTCTTCTTCTTCTTCTTCTTCTTCTTCTTCTTCTTCTTCTTCGTTCATCCGGAGTTTTTTTTTTCCGGATGTGATTGCGTTGTGCCTGTTTACAGCAGAGCTGCGTTCTTGCACCGTTAGGCCGACACATCCGACTTCTGCGGGCATGTGTTGACCGGGTTAACCTTCCCGGGTCTGTTCTCTACATGACGTCTTAGTCAACCCCATCATTTTTGACTGTTTGTGATTTCTTGAGAAACTTACATTCAGTAGTTTGCCATTGCGTTTTGAACGATGGGCACTCATAATATTTTATTAAAACCAACGCAGTGCGGTTTGCTACCAAATCACCCGCAGCTGTGTTTCGAATGCGGATGCGGGGTTATGAATTGCGTCCGTAACCGCTTCGTCACAGAGGCGGCTTCCCACTCATGAGCTCTCACAATAATCTGACATAGATATCCATCTATAACACTTGGCGGCATAAACACACAAACAGTGGAAACGTCAAAGAACTTACTTCGTATACACCATTTTGTGATCGACTCCGTCTGTGGGTGAAAGACTACAGAATGTGTCTAAATGTACATAAATGATCTTTGTGATGAGCATTTCGGTAGTAAGCTTGAAAAGGGAATTAATAAACAATTATATTTTGTCCTCACGTTTATTTGTAGTGCACTCCCTTATGTTTTAAGATAAAAGAATATATATATATATATATATATATATATATATATATATATATATATATATATATATATATATAACTCAAGAAATGAGAAAGAACACAAGAAAGGAATATACACAAGATTGCTGTACTAGAATAGAGCAATATCATAAGACTGGATGAGATTACGAAACGTTCAAAGAAATGAAGTTATTGACAAGAAATGATCAACCTCAATTGAATGTTATCTGTGATAAGTTGGGATTTACCTTAACATAATTTAGACAAATTCTAGAAAGATGGCAGGAATTCTGCAATGGAATAAATGACATGAATGACAGTGAGGATATGAACGAGATACATGAGCCATTGACAGCCGGGACAGAACCTGAACCCTCATTAGATGATATTGCATGGGCAATAAAGAACTTAAAGAATGGTAAATGACCTGGATGTGATGAGATAACAGCTGAACTAATTAAAGCGGGAGGAGAAGAATGCATACAAATCTATTACGCATTATGTAAAAAGATATTGAAATATGGTATATGGTATATGATTGGAAGAGAACTATCTTCATTCCAATACCAAAAAACGGCAACCTGAAATTATTCATCAACTATAGAACTATTGCCCTGATCAGTCATGCAAGTAAAACTACTAAAATCATAATGGGAAGACTTCGTAAGAAAATGGAAGAAGAAATTAACAAGGTTCAAGCTGCATTTAGACAAGGAATAGGAACAAGAGATCACATACTTAACATGCGTTTAATAATAGAGAAGTGCAGAGAATTTAATGTAAACCTATTCTCGTGTTTTGTGGATTATTCAAAGGCATTTGACTGTGTACAACATCAGAAACTTTGGGAAATCATGAGGAATATGGGCTTTCCATCACATGTAACACAACTCATGAAAATGCTATATATAGACCAACAAGCAGTGGTTAGAATAGATAGCAAAACATAAGATTGGTTTGACATCCAGCAAGGAGTCCGTCATGGCTGTGTGCTGTCCCCTATTTGTTTAACCTATACGCCGAAGATATAATGAGACATGTTAGTTAGTTAGATAGTCGACAGATCATCCTCATTGCACATCGAACCATTCAGTTCATAAGTGCTCGGATCCCCTCCTCAGCAAATCCCGCAACGTGTAGCGGCTAACGACGCCAGTTCTGTGTTGGTTTATCAATCTTCTTTGGCTTCCTGCGTAGTGTTCTTGTTTGGCCACCCCTCTTTTAATTTGCTGCTCTGGCAGTCTGGCCATTGTTGTAGATTCACAGTCATCACTTGGTTCTCGCAAAAGCCTTACTTCTCGTAGAGCATTCAGAATGTCGGCCTGGTCCATGGCGCGTCCGTCCTCCACAGTAGCCTCACCTGCGAGCTTGTCAGCCCGCTCATTTCCTTGTACTCCCGCATGCCCTGGCACGAAGATGAAACTAATCTTTGCCAGTCGAGACCGCTCCAGAGGCAGCAACAATTCTCTTCGGATCGACCCCTCCTCTATCCTCTTGATCATGTTCATTGAGTCGCTAAGGAAACAAGCCATAGTGAATGTCTGTGTCTCGAGCCATGTTATTGCTTTACTTACTGCCATGACTTCCATGGTCAGGCTACTTGTGGTTTCAGTGAAAGCACCAGAGTCCTCCTTCACAATTCTCCCCCCGGCCCGAGCTGTAAAGGCCCATGAGCTTCTCACATGTCGGACGACCGACCCATCTGTGTAGATGACCGCGTCACCGTCTAGCGAATTCTCGAAAATCAACGCTTGTACTTCAGCCTCAACAGCAGCCGGATTTTCTTGTCTGCATTTTCTATCTAGTTGGATGCAAACTGAAAAGGATGTGCAGAAGTCTGTTGGCACTTTCACCCACTCCTCGCCAGGTTCTAAGTCCTCAAGTGAGCACACCTGTTGAAGAATGTCTTCGGCTTGACCCATCCACGACCGTCCTCTTTTTAACCTGCTCACCTTCCTAATTTCACTATGCAGTGGATGTTGTGTGTTTGCGTTAATTCTGAGGTAGGCGCGTGCCCTGCAACCTTGTATTCTCTCTGCATGCTGTATCTCTTGTACATCCAAGAATAATGCGTATAGCTTCATTCTGTATCCTTTATATCCTTTCTATCTGCTTATGGCTGAGAGTCAGGATTGCCATTGCATACTCCAAAACAGACATGACCAGCCCCTCGTACAGAAGACATAGATGGCGCTGCTCACAGTTTGCTGCCGCCATCACCCGCATCGCTGCCAAACCCCGCTTGGCCTTTGTTATCACCTGGTCTATGTGCACATTATAAGCAAGGCTTCGATCAAACCGTATCCCCAGGTAATTCATTGCCTGCGTTCTTTCCACCGTCTCTGAACACAGCATTACAGTTGGTGTTGAAGTGTTGACGATATGATTATTCAACGAGAACCAAGTCACTGTTGCCTTTGTTGGGTTGACCATTGCCCCAGCTTCATCACACCAAGTACTTATGCGATTGAGTTCGGTTTGTAGTTCCACAGCAACCTCCTCTCTATTTTTACCCTGACGATACACTAAAACATCATCGGCATATGACAATGTCCTGCCAGGTCCAGTGATCTGCTCACTGGTGATTCTCACTGTGTAGGCGTTGAACAGTACCGGAGATAATGGTGATCCCTGTGGTAGGCCAGGATATATTGTTGTTGGTTCCGAAGTCCAACTGCCACATCTAAAAACTACTTTCCGTTGGAAGAGGGCTGCAGCGATCCAACTAAGGAGGAATGGACTTACGTTTAGTTCGAGAAGCTGAAACATTAAAAAATCCAGCGGTACTCTGTTGTATGCGTCCTCAAGATCAATCGCTGCAGCAACGGTTTCAGTGCCTGAGTGGAAACCTTCATAGACATCCTGGGCAAAGACTGCTGAATTGGTCCAGGTTTCTCTTTTTGGACGGTACCCACCCAGGGTGGGTGGGAAAACACCTTGCCTCTCTAGTTGGCTTGATATTTTCTTGGCAATTACCTTCTCCAGCAGCTTCCCTATTGTATTCTGCATGGTTATAATTCGATATCCCTGAATTTTTTTGTGGTCTTTGTCAGGCTTCGGCAAGGGAATCAGATAGCTGTGTAACCATTCCTCCTTGATGCTAGCACTCCCTATACTGTTCTTGTACATGTCTGCTAGTTTCTCTAGCTCATTGTCGGTACACCTATTTATGTCGTCGTATCTTATGCCATCAGGACCTGGAGCACTGTTTTTTGATCGTGGAAGCACAGCCTTGATTTCTTTCACTGTCACTGTGTCTTCATCCGAAGTGTTCTGGGCCTTGCATCTGTCTGAGGTGACCTCCTTGGCCAGATTTCGGCCTCCCATGTCTGTCTGGTTGCTCTGCTCAAGGTAGCGTTCAAAGAGGGCTTTGCCCTTGTCCTCGTCAGTCCTCTGCCAGATGAGGTCAGCACCTTGGAAGTCAGAAATGCTCTTATTCTTGACTACACCACTCATGCTTTTATGTAGTCGCCAGAACAATTTCAGTGACTTGTCTGTGCTTACTCTTTGACACACCTCTGCCCATTTTTCGCTTTTAACAACCTTGACCAGTTTTTTGAAGTAGCTTACTTTTGTGTGCATCTCTCTTTCTAAGTGCAAGCAGGGACTAGGATGACCAGCTCTGTTCTTCTTGGCATTTTGCCATCTCCTTACAGCACTACGCTTATCCACCCAAGCCTTCTCCACCTCGAAACTCCACCACGGTGGCTGCTCCCCGCTTTTTTTCCTGCCCTGAAACGTTCTGCGCTTGTCACGTCTGATTTTACTCACCACCTCTTGCCCTGTACTGTCATACTGGAACGTCTTTACCTTTAGCTTGTGCTGCCTGGTTCTGCCTTTCTCCACATGAGACATGTCAGAGATGATACACCTTAAATATCTGTGGTCATGACATACCAGAAATTCGATATGCTGATGATTCAGTATTGCAATCCACAACAAAGAATGGTATAGAAAACCTAATAACCTCAACCCAACTGAATAGTGAAAATCACAATTATAGTTAGTTAGTTAGTCGACAGATCATCCTCATTGCACATCGAACAATTCCGTCCATAAGTGCTCGGATCCCCTCCTCTGTAAATCCTGCAGCGTGAAGCGCCTGGCAACACTAGTTCTGTGTTGGTTTACTAATCTTCTTTGGCTTCCCGCGTAGTGTTCTTGTTTTACTATGGTTGTAGATTGACAGTCATCACTTGGTTCTCGCGAACGACTTACTTCTCGTAGAGCATTCAGAATGTCAGCCTGGTCCATGGCTCGTCCGCCTTCCACAGAAGCCTTACCTGCAAGCATGTCAGCCGGCTCATTTCCTGTCACGAAACTGAAACTAATCTTTGCCAGCCAGACCGCTGCTGAGACAGCAACCATTCTCTTCGCATCCACCCCATCTCTGTCTTCTTGAGTATGCCCATTGAGTCAATAAGGAAACATGCCCTAGTAAATGTCTGTGTCTCGAGCCATGTTATTGCTTTACTTACTGCCATGAATTCCATAGTCAGGCTACTTGTGGTCAAAGCAAAAGCACCAGAATCTTCCTTCACAATTCTCCCTCTGGCCTGAGCCTTAAAAGCACATGCACTTCTCACTCGTCGAACGACCGACCCATCTGTGTAAATGACAGCATCACCCTCCAATGAATTCTCGAAAATCAAAGCCTTTACTTCCGCCTCCACAGCAGTTGGATTTTCTTGTATGCATTTTCTGTCTAGTTGAATGCAAACTGAAAAGGACGAACAAAAATATGTTGGCATTTGTACCCACTCCTCACCAGGTTCTAAGTCCTCAAGTGAACACACCTGTTGAAGAATGTCTTCGGTTTGACCCATTCACGACTTTCCTCTTTTTAACCTGCTGCCCTTCTTAATTTCACTGTGCAGTGGATGTTGTGTGTTTGCGTCGACTCTGAGATAAGCACTTGCTCTGCAAATTTGTATTCTGTCCCCAATGGTTGGAAAATCAAGAAGGTAGCGCATCACTCTGCATGCTTTATCTCTTGTGCATCCAAGAATAATACGCATAGCATCGTTCTGTATCTTTTCCATCCTTTCCATCTGCTTACGGCTGATAGTCAGGATCGCCATCGCATACTCCAAAACAGAAAGGATAAGCCCCTCGTTAAGGAGACATAGATGGCTCTGCTCAAAGGTTTCCTCTGCCATCACCCGCATCGCAACCAAACCTCGCTTGGCCTTTAATATTACCCGGTCTATGTGCTAATGATAAGCAAGGTTTCGCTGAAAACTTATCCCCAGGTAGTTCATTGCCTGCGTTGTTTCCACCGTCTCTGAAAACAGATTTACAGTTGGTGTTGGAGTGTTGACAATATGATTGTTCAAAGACAAACATGTCACTGCTGCCTTCGTGGGGTTGGCCATTGCCCCATATTCCAAACACCAAGTGCTTATGCGATTTAGTTCTGTTTGTACATCCACAGCAACCGAATCTCTATCCTTACTGGATTGGTCGGCGGCTATCCTTTGTGTCCGTCTCCTCTTGTGGCTTCTTTCGTTAGTGAAGGCTCCTGGCTCGTCTGGTTTGAGTGGTTGCATTCCTTATAAGGACTCTTTGTTTGATATTTGGTGAGTTTGTGTTCTCTTCTCGTAGTTGACATCGCATTCTTCAGCCATTTATTTTTCTGACGAGTCGCATTTTCGTATAATATATGTTGTCCCATTTCATGCGGCCATTTTCTTACTCCTTGCTTCGTAGTCTAGCTTGCCTTTCCCTTTCTTCGAAGTCCGCTACCTTTATTTGTCTTCTCTTGTATAGAGCTAAGATGGGGTTGTCTTCCTCGTCTGTGCTTCAGTTGTCTTCCGGTGTGTTGGAAAGCTCCTCTAGGTTAAGTTGATCTACCTGGCACGACACTGATTTCACTTCGAGTTGCTCGGCCTTCGTGGTTGGACTGCTTGCGGTTTCTGTTTGGTCTTGGTTTGGCTGCAGCTTTCATCTTTTTGCCTCCTTTTTGTGTATTGTCTTTAGAAGTTTTTCGATGTATTCTTGTTTGGTTTCATCTTGAGCTTTCTCTGTGTTCTTTTCCGTGTTTTGTGCTGGTTTGATTTGTGTTGAATCCCTTTAAGTGTTTAGCATTTCTCTCTCTGCTTAAATGCCTCTTAGGATCTCTTCATTCTCCTTTGTCGTTTTCACCATGTGCTTCACCTCTTGTTTGATGTTTCGCTGGATCTCTTTTATTTCAGCAAGAAGTTTCCCATTGCCGCTGGTTGGTGACGGTGTTTGCAGTAGCTTGACTTGCTTCTTTAACTCATCCATCTGGCTTTGCAGTTGCTCTTTCTCGGCTTGTGAGATGCACGTTGCTGACTCGCACCTCCGCATTGCATCCTTATATGGTGTCTTTGTGATAATGGCGATCTTTAAGACGTCTATGTGTCTTTGGAGGTACGGACAGCCCAGGCATCTTGCTCCATGCTTGCCCAGGCAGTTGGCGCACTTTCTTTTGTTGTTGAGTGCTCGGATATCCGTGTCCAGCTTAGCCAGCGGACACTCCTTGAAGGCGTGGTGATCGGCGCAGTATCGGTAGCTTTCCATATTACTGCGACATGTTGCTTTACTGTGACCGGCCCTCTGGCATCTGGAACATTGAGTTATTCTTGGAATGAATCCTTCAGGCTGTTGTATTTTCTGGTTTATCGATACCCGGTGTGGTATCTCACTGCCCTCAGTTGTCACTACCGCAAGCGTCGTTGGGATCTTTGAGTACGTTAGAATCCGCGCCGCCTTCAAGATTTTAATGAGGAGATTCTCTTCTTGTAGCTGCTTCAGGATTTCTTCGTCTGTCAGCTCCACTTGAATACGTTTGATAACCCATCTGACTGTCTTTGAGTCGGTGTTTCCGATCTGGTGTCTTTCTCCCCCTTCTTCTCGGCTGTCTTGGCTCTTGCCTGTGGTGGGTTTTCGTCGATCTTCCTCGTGGTGGCTTCAGTAGAAACTGAAGTTTCAGGTTCTTTGTTGCAGTTCACATGTAGGGTCTCTCCGCCCGTCTTCTTTGCGGTTTTAGCGGCTCCCACGCTGCACATCTTCTGTGTCTGTTGTTTCTTGGTGTTCGCCTTGCAACGTGCCATTTTCCTCCCCCGTATCAGGCTTCTTGAACTGTTCAAGTAACTTGTTCTTGATAGCGAATGACCCTCGGCTACGATGGACCACAAAAAGTGTTAAGCTATTTATAATATCCTGCTGATCTGCATCTAACACCTCAAGACTGCTTAGGTCACAAAGACCAGGTATTTTTGTCATGGAATTTTATATTCCAAGTCCCAGGATTGAGCTCTTACCTAGATGTCAATCAAATGTGTCATCAGGCTTCCAAAAGTTTCCTTCGCTCAGGAAAGTTGCCTCCGGGTTCCGCGGACAGTAAATACCGTTAGATTATGTTATGCGGGATCTGGCCTCCACCTAGGCACTCGGTTACCTTCTGGATGGACTGGTTTTGAGTTTTGATGCCTAGTGTACTACTAGCTTGCCGAAAGTTTCTGAGGACTGAATATTTCCTAATCTGTAACTGTTAGCTCTTCTGTGGAGCAGTTAAAGAGAATGACATGTAACACTTTCCCTCTCTACCTCTTGTCTCTCCCCCTCCCTCTCCGCCCCTTTCTCTCTGTATCTGTCAGTCTCTCTCTCTCTCTCTCTCTCTCTCTCTCTCTCTTTCACACACACACACACACACACACACACACACACACACACACACATATACATACACACACACACTCATTGCATTTACAAAACCTTCAAACCCTCGGAAAATAAAATGAGATCACTCCCAACGATATGACTGGCACTCAAGCCTCAGCTTGAAGTATATTTCTATTCCACATTCCTCGTACAAAATCTAAGACGGAATTGTCCGTTATTGTTTTTTTCTAACACTACATATTCTACTACACCAACGCAGCAGCAGTGACAAAAGTAATAAGTGTCTTTGGTGCAACTCAGTGCAAAATAAGCGTCACAACTCATGATGGAGTGACATCTATTCCTTAGTTGTGCCCCTTGTACAAACTCCAAAATACAATTATTTTGAAGTTAATCTCTAATTATTGTTAATCTCAACCTACCAGTTGGCCATGCAAGTAATCTAGTATATGCAATGGTTCTATACACTGGATGCTAGCAATATACATTTTCAAGACGTTCTTGACTTCGATTGTAAAGAGCATGCGTTGATGTCTGTTGGCCAGTACAACCTCGGTTTTCATCGAGAATCCGGCTGAATACAACTGACGAAATCCGAGACCGACGAAAACCGAGGCAATTATTTACATATGTTAAAGTTAGTTTCATGTCATGCAATTATGGACGTTGAAGTCAACACCGGCATTTCTTTGTTGTTGTGATCTCTTGGCAATATACGTTCAGTGGTTTGACATTGTTTTTGAACGACCGGCACCCATACCATTTCTTAAAAAACAACGCAAGGCGTTCTGCTGCCAAATCGCCTGCATCTGTGTTTAGAACGCGGGTATGTGGGATTACAAACTGCGTCCGTAAATCCTTCGCAACGGAGCCGTCATTTCCATATGAATCAATGTAAATCTTAATGAGATCAGCATACATCAGTCTGGCCTTTTCACATATGATTGCCCCGGAAACAGAATCACCATCTAACTGGTTTCGATTTATCCAAATTAACAATAACTGTTGACATCTTCAAATTGTTACCATCTTTCTTTTTCATTAGCACATTCCTGCCTTTCGCTACACTAGCCGCATTTATTGATTCCTTTTTCGCCACAATGGAACTTATCGTGGATGGCGATTTCCCGTACATACGGGGGATTTCAACAATCTTAATGCCACTCTAGGATTTTATTATTAACAAGTGATGCTCACACAACGAAAAATAAAAACGCCAAACTGAGCAGACGAAATCGTGGACCCATATGTTTTCGCAAAATTAGCAGCGAGGTCATGTGGGCAAGCCTTCGAAATCCGAGGCAACCGGAAAAATGTGAGCCGGTCGCGTAGAAATCAATGGCAAACTACTGAGAGTAATCTTGTCTAGTACATCAACAGCAGGTGAAAAATGCTGATGTTGACTGCAACGTCCTGTAAGGGATATGTAAAAAAAACAACAGAAGGTCTGTCATCCACCTAAACCCACAGCTATAGAATACGGACAATTCGTCCGATCAATATCTATGTAGATGACCTCAAGGGCCCTAGATATCACCGTGTTCTACTGCATTATATTGTATTGTATTTATTGTAGAGTATTGTGTGAATTGTCTTTATAACCGACTTTGTTTCGTATCACTCCCTCATCCCAGCTTGTACCCGCTGACCCGTCACTTTTCAGCGTTATAGATAAATCGTGAGGTCAACAAAGACGAGTCAACTATCTGGTATATGAAGGTTGTTGTTCGAGCAGGCTGTCGAGTGCATGCACACCAAGAATTGTTCACGTGCATATAATCAGACGTCATTAGACGTAGACAGTCAAAAATTTTTGGGGCATGTTATGAGAAGAAATGACTTGGAGAACTTGGTGACAACTGGCAAGATCGAAGGGAAGAGACCAAGGGGAAGACCGAGAAGTAAATACATGGATGGCTTGGCCACGTGGCATGGTCGAGACAGGAACACGGAGCTGATCCACGACTCTGGTGATCAAGTGAGATGGCAGTACATGACCGCCAACGCTTATCAACATGGCACATGATGGATGGATGGATGGATGGATAGATATAATCAGAAATCAGTCTGCGTAAATACCTAGAGCAGACATGAACACACACAGCTTCAATTTATCACTAATAAAGAAATATTTTATCCAAATCACACTTTCGCAAAATCAACACCTGCGAGATGAGATGCCTGAGGAGAGCTACCACTTAACAATCCGAGACTGAGTAAGAAATGCTGTTATCAGACAGACAGTGGGATCGACACCTTGTGCCACATTCATTGAAAGATAGAAGATCAAGTAGTTTGGCCATGTCGTTAGAATGCAACACCACCAACTACCATCACTGGCCTTACATCAAAGATCATCTGCGACAAGACCAAAAGGACGTCCAAGAAGAAAATGGATTGACGACATCAAAGACATTGTACAGTCACATGGAATGACACTATCCAATGTCGCCCAACGGGTGCTGGGGCGCAAATTATTCCTCCCCACGACGCTTGAGGGCAGAAATGGAAGATGATGATGATGATGATGATGATGATGATGATGATGATGATGATGATGATGATGATGATGATGATGATGATGATGATGATGATGATGATGATGATGATGATGATGATGATGATGATGAAAGAAATATTTTTATATGTATACATCCCTGACTTGCGAATGCTCTTTGGTCATTTATTATTATGTTGTTATTTGATTACGTTATTTCATACAGTACATGAAACAGAACTAATCGAAATGCTGAACACAATAGATACAAATAGTAAAGAACTGAGAGACATGTAAAACATTTATTGACATCAAATAGCATCTATATGTATGAAGATTTGTCATAGTGGCCCATTGCCATTGTTACCTTCTTCTGCCAAATATGTTTTCTCTGTACAGCAAGAATATAATAAACGCGGTGACAACTAGCAAGAATGAGGGGAATGGAACAAGAAGGCAGAAAAGTAAATATTTGGATGGCTTGGCCAGGTGGCATACTACCTATGGAAAGGAAAAGCGGATTGACAAATATACTAACCCCATCAGCTAATTACACAAGACTTAGTATGTGTTATGCACTTTCACCTCACATTGCTACCACAGTGTCTCTCTTGTTACAATTTTCCCTAGCACGATTTACTTTCACATTTAATTGTAGTAACAACAACAACAACAACAAAAAGTTTTTACTGAACGCTGTGATGTAAAGTATGAAAGTAGGCAAGAGACATGAAAATTAACACGTCTTTCTGAAGTAGTTATGTAGAAATAGGATACCGGGGACATCTGTTGATATGCATTACCTTCATAACAAACTCAGCTCAAATAGGCAGTGCCAGTCGCAGTTTTTCTATGACGTAGAAATAACGGAGTAACTGAACTTTGCTAAACAATAATGTTCTGAATGTAACCGTCAGTGTCTGAGAGCTGAAAGATAAGGTCTGCACATTTGTTGTAACCTTTGTACATATATAATCTTTACAAAAAACATCACTGATCATGTCACAGGAAGCGAAATTGTGGCCTGATTATACTTTTAAAATTCCTTCTGGTTATAATCTAGATTGTATTGTTTCAAAGCTTAAACTGGATCAGCAGTGACGCCTACGATAAGAAAGGAAGTTGCCATATCTCTGTGTCTGATAATGTAACATCAGTCTATTTAAACATGGACGTTCTGTTGACGGTTTCAAGTCTTTGAAGAAGCCAGCACATTGAGAGAAAAAAAAAAAACACTCGCTTTTAGTTATCACAAATCATCGTGTGCCTCATAAACTGGCAGAGGCGTTCATTTTCTCCCAAAATGTCGGTCCTTGGAGTTCTGGATCAATTCAGTGGGTGATATTTCTCCTTACCATCGTATTATAAAGCCGGTTTCGTGTCTTAGAGGTTATGACTTTTCTCCGTAATCTCCTATACTCTCGTCGGTAACGTGATGACGGTGAGAATCAGCAGTGGTTCGAATCGCATCGGTAACTTACTGGGTATGTGAGCCGGCCGCTCAGAAAGCAATGGCAAACTACTGAGCGTAATCTTGCCAAGATATCAACATACAGCTGAAAGATGCTGGTGTTGACAGCGATTTCCTGTAAAGGATATGCAAAAAAAAAAAAATAATAATAATAATCGTATTAAAACATCAAACACCGTGTCTCTCTGTCTGCCACAGCCTCTTCTACCACTGATCTGTCAAGTCGTCAGTTCTCCGACGACTCTCTTCTAATTCATCATCATATGCCATGCGGTAAGCTTCGGCTGTCATGTTTCATTATCTTACACCATCACCAGAGTCGTGGATCAGCTCTGTGTTCTTGTCCCGAAAAATACCATGTTGTCAAACCATGCAGATATTTACTTCTCTGTCTATCCTTGCTCTTTTCCTTTCAATCTTGCCAGTTGTCACCAAGTTCTTAAGTTTATTTCTCACAACATGCCCAAAAAGAATTTTACTGTCAAAAACAAATTGTCATTTAATGCCTATATAGTACCTTGCGGTGTATGGCAGTGGGGAGGAGGTCTTGAGCCTGAGGAATTACGTTGCCTGGCTAGTGAAGACGCCGCGAACTGCGCAGGTTAGGGTTTTCTTTTTGCCCCAGACAGAAGGAAAAAAATATACACCTACCGAGGATTCGAACCCGGGTCTCCCGAATAAGAATCTTGCATTCTAGCCACCCGGCCAGTCGCTCCTCAATTTGACTGTCTACGTCTAATTTCTCTAGTCAGTTTACAGTATTCATTTGCCTCTTGTAGAATTGTTCGCATTTTCCTCAGAAACCGCATTTCCACTGCCCCCTTCTAATTATATGACTATTAAACAATGTTTGCTACTTTCTTTTAAATGTGTATAATGTGCTTATTTCACTAACCTCTTAGATGCTACCGATGTTAATTTCTATGGCTTGCCAAGGTATTGCAAAATTCGTCTCAGAAACCATACTTCCTCTGCCTTCAAGCTTTTATTAATGTTTCGTTCCCTTTCAAAGATTCGCATGCATACAGCAGTTAGGTTGGGTATAGCATTACAGTTCTCCCCTTCTGACATTCACTGATAGTGATTTATTACATAAGATCAATTTTATCTTCTGAAACGCAGCTTTTGTTTGGCCTGTTATCCTCTTATGAGATTCAGTAACAAGCGGCATCCTTGTGTCAATCCTTTCTTTATCTGTTCATAATTGCCAACTTTAGTTCACATTTGAATTGCTGCATATTGTCTGCAGTACATTTTGTTTATTATTCAGACTTTCCCAATCAAATGTAATATTCTCAAACATTGTGATCATTTCATCATGCGTCTGGCGTTCGTTGTCTCGGATGGCTATGTGAAATGCACCCAATCGGGAACTTCCCAGCTGACGCAAGTCAGCGAGGGAGGCGTTTCGAGAAAGTGATAGCAACGCGAAGCCGGAGTCGCATTTAAACAGGCGAAAGAGCATTGTTTGTACGATCGTTCTACCAGGTCTCGATAATCTCTCTCTCTCTTTCTCTCTCTCTCTCTCTCTCTCTCTCTCTCTCTCTCTCTCTCTCTCTCTCTCTCTCTCTCTCTCTCTCTCGATGAGTAGTGGGCCTGCAGTCAGTAAGCGTTTCGGTCTTGATAGTTCGTCGGTAGGCATCCAGTGGGTTTGCATGTATCACCGGGTACCAAGAGAGCGCGCTGAGCGATTGCTACTATTGGCCTGCGTGTGCATGGATAGTCCGTCTGTGCGATAGATATCTCGCTGATCCTCCGAGTAGTCATATGCTTGTCTCAAACATTAAGCCATGCTTGTCTAAGTTCACACTGTCTCACGGTGAAACCGCGAATAGCTCATTAAGTCAGTCGAGATTCCTTAGAAGACACGATTCTACTTGGATAACTGTGGCAATTCTAGAGCTAATGCATGTTTACCAAGCACCGACCATAGCAGAAAGAGCGCTTTTATTAGTTCAAAACCAATCGTCGTTGCCCTTCGCAGGGCGTGGAGTTCCGATTGGTGACTGTGGATAACTTTGTGCTGATCGCATGGCCTTACGTGCCGGCGACGCATCTTTCAAATGTCTGCCCTGTCAAATGTCGATAGTACATGACATGCCTACTATGTTTGTAACGGGTAACGGGGAATCAGGGTTCGATTCCGGAGAGGGAGCATGAGAAACGGCAACCACATCCAAGCAAGGCAGCAGGCGCACAAATTACCCACTCCCCGAAAATTACCCACTGACGAAAAATAACAATACGGGACTCTAACGAGGCACCGTAATTGGAATGAGTACACTCTAAACACTTTAACGAGGATCTATTGGAGGGCAAGTCTGTTACCAGCAGCCGCGGTAATTCCAGCTCCAGTAGCGTATATTAAAGTTGTTGAATTCGAAAAGCTCGAAGTGGATCTCAGGTGTTGGTTCACAGCCGTTGTTCCTGCCCTATCGTTTGCCGGCTCTCTCCCGTGGTTGCTCTTCGCTGAGAGTTCCGGGTGACTGGCACGTTTACTTTGGAAAAAAAAAAATAGAGTGTTCAAAGCAGGTCTCGGCTGCCTGAATAACGTTGCATGGAATAATGGAATAGGACCTCGGTTGTATTTTGTTGGTTTTGAGAACTGGGGGTAATGATTAACGGGGACAAACGGGGACATTCGTATTGCGGCGTTAGAGGTGAAATGCTTGGATCGTCGCAAGACGAGCTATTGCGAAAGCATTTGTCAAGAATGTTTTCATTAATCAAGAACGAAAGTCAGAGGCACGAAATGGAATATACCTTGGCTAACAAGTCCAATGCATATACAGTCCGAAGCATTTGCAAGGTGCCACTACATGCTTTCTCCAGACACTTGTTCTACGGCTCTCAGCTGATGGATATGGCTGAACGCCTCTAAGTCAATATCTCTCAGATGTGAAAGCCTGGCCGTTACTCACCCCCTGCTGCATGGGGGTGAGATGCTGAGCCGGCAGCATCTGGAGCCTACCTCGTAAGCGTTACCAAAAGTGGAAAAGGCGTCCTAGAGGCACGCAATGGAAAAATGCTAGGCTAGCAAATCCATTACGAAGAAAGTCCGTATGTAAAGCTCATTGAGTGAGCGTTATCAAAGGTAAAAAAAAAAAAAACACGTCTCATTGGCACGAAATGGAATATTTCTTGACAATCGAATCCATTACGTGAAAATCCGAAGCGAAAGCTTGCTGTGCGGATGTCATCAGCATAAGGTCCCTCCTTGTCTTCGGGAGAGCAGCCTGTGGTGAACGGGATGCCCAATATACGGAGGTGGGGCTAAGCAACCATGTGCAGGACGTTGACGATTCCCTGAGTGAACCCAGTACCAGAGCGCTATGCGTCGGCTCTGCAATTATGGAGGTCTCTTTAGTTGGCGGGGAATGCCCATGGTCTGCCCCTGCCTTCTCTTGAGGACCGACCGGGATGTCTTCGGTTGTTCTGGCTGGACCAGCTGGTATAGGGAAGACACCACAACAGTAAGTGTCGAGACAGCGACCCGAAGAACGAATGGGAATATTGCTTGGCTAGCATTTCTTGGAAAGTCCGAAACGAAAGCTCGCTGAGTGGATGTCGTCTGCAGACTGACCTCTCCTGGTTTGCGTGGGGAACGACCAGTGGCGAACGAAATGCTTATTATATGGAAGTTAGGAAGTGAAGTAGCCATGTGCAGAACGTGACAATTCTTAGGATGAGCCCAGTACCAGAGCGCTATGTGTCGGTTCTGCAATTATGGAAGCCCCCTTGGATGGCGGAATGCCCAATGGTCTGCCCCTGCCTTCCCTTGATGGTTGACCGAATGTCTTCGGCCGTTCTCACTTGACCAGCTGGTATGTGGACGACACAACAACAGTGAGAGTCGAAAGTCCCTCGAAATAATTGGGAAGCTTAACCAGGTCAACAGTTGCCCGCCGACGTCGGACGTATCGGCAACTCTGCTTTAAACAGGCACAGCGCAATCACGTCCGAAACAAACCTCTCTGGATGAACGCAGAAGAGGAAGAAGATTTCTTCATGCTTCACTCAAATGAGATAGTGAAACAGCTAAAGCACAATTATAGGTCTTTCTGTGCTTCATTTTATCTCTATATTAGTTTTCGCAATGTTTATATTGCCTTATGTGTTCCTTTCCTATCCAGACATTTTATCATTCTTCACTTTTTTAAATCTTTGTTTTTATTCTTGATCTTCTCATGATAATTCTGAGTAGCAGTTTGGTGACATGGTGTATAAGATTGTGCGCACATCTTCGCATCTAATTGTTCATGGCCTATCCAGTGCAACTATAAATATAGTATCAATACAGTCATGTATCTGTCATCATCATCCTCATCATCATTCAGGAGCAGATCGCTTGCAGAACGTGGCTCTCATCATGGCCTGCCGAATAGTTTCTCAATGCTTTGCCAGTTCTCCTGCTTCATGCATTTTCATGCACAAATGTTTGCAATGTCCCGTGATCATCTTCGTGCTGGTCGAACATGCCTTTTCTTCCAAGAATCGTACATTAATTGTTTTGTTTTTCAAGCCATGATATGTATCCACTGTTGTAAATAAATTACAAATGAGGTCTCTTTTTCTGTCTATAGTGTACCTCTAATACTCCTGTCATTTTAAGGTTTTCAACACTTACAATAAAATGCATGCTCGGAGAGCCTTGGGTTGTCTTACCGCGCCTAAAACGATTTTATTTTCAGGAATTGCTGTTGTTGTTGTTGTTGTTGTTGTTTTTGTTGTTTGAGTTTGCACATCGTCAATCTTTCACTGCTATACGACTTAATGACAGGCGCTAATTTTATTCCATCCTGGCAAGCAAAAAAAAAAAAAAGATACTCAATTTAAGCATGCAGGTGAACTGTACAATATGCGCGTGTAGATCTCAGGTGTGGATTGTCTACTGTCGTCGAGGGGAAATGATGTGTGTCTCTTGCAGTCTCCTTGACTGCATATGTTGCAGTTAGTAAGCTTCAGCACCGCTGAAACCATGGTTAACCATTCCTTTATTAGTCTGACAGGCGTCACCACAGACTGTTGTTGTTGTTGTTTGTCCATCAAGAATGATGATGACCATTCATTTCATCCAGTGGGTTTGAAAGTATGGAGCCGTGAGTTCTAAAGTTCTAAGATGGCTGATAAGGCCTATTTTGGCTCTAAATGTTTTTTGACAATCTGGGCAAAGAATGTTTGACGTTCCACGAGGAGAATCTCCTGTAGTGGTTTTTTTCTGTCCAGCCTTTTCTTCACAGCTCTTGCAGTCGTGGTTGCTTCACAAGTGACTGCTCCCTTCTGTAATGATGTACGCCACGAATTTCGTTCTTTGGTAGCAGCTCCCAAGTGTCATGATGAATTCCAAAAGAATTTAGTGAGATCTTCAGAGTGCCTTTAAAGCGTTTCCTCTGGCCGCCTTGGGAGCGTTTACCCACCGCGCAACGCAACGTAAAAGAATCGTTTAGAGAGCCACAGATTACACCACAGACTACGCCATAGATGACCATTCCGTCGTTAGTCGGACAGACTTCATAACAAACTACACCATCTGCGACTATGCCTTTGTTAGTCATAAATGCTTCATTGCAGCCTAATCATGTCCTGATTAGTTAGACAAGCTCCAATACAATCGAGACTATGGTTGACCAGGCCATCGTTAGAGTTGACCATCACTTCATTAGTCAGACTAGTGTTTGCATCCCAGGATACCATGTCGATATGAAGAGAGGTCTTGGTCAGTATAATGCTTGACCTGGCATATCAACACATGTATACTTCATTGATTGATACAGTTGTACAATAATTTAACCAGAAACTGGCCGGCTAAAGAGGTCATCAAAGTTAATCATCTATAATACATATGGGTTAGGTCCGCACCACTTCGTGGGGTATTGGTCCATGAAAAGGCAGATTTGTGTGTGTGTGTGTGTGTGTGTGTGTGTGTGTGTGTGTGTGTGTGTGTGGAGTTCTCGCTCGCTTTGAACACAAACATAGTCCATACACACCACTTCTAGTAGTGCTGGACTGAACTCTGCGTGTAGATTAGCTTTATTAAGAATGTCTCTTGCATCAGGCGAACCCACACTGACTTCAGAGGTGTTTGTAATTTACGTCCCCAAATCAAGGACAAGAGGTCAACATTTAAGTCCAACTGTCCGGTGTAGGGGTTGAACCCCTTACCTCGGCATCAGCACTGCATTTCCATGGAGTCCTGAGTGTCGCCCAGATCGTCTGGTCACTCCTTTCCTGATACGTGGTAACCCGAAGAAAATAATTTTTCAGTCATTTAGACCAACGAAGGAGAACATCGTGTCAACTGGAAAGATCGAAGGGAGGAGAGGTAGAGGCAGACCAAAAGAAATGATGCTGGATGGATTAAGGCGGTGGCATCGAGGAATATGAACAGCGGAGTTGATCCAGAAAACTAAAGACCGAGATCTGTGGAGAGTCATGAACGCCTGCGCCTGCCAGCATTGCACTTGATGATGATGATGAGACCAATGACTAAACACAGAAAATATATAACTTCTGAAATGTATAATCTCCACTGCTCCTCAGCATCATTCAGCAGAACATGCGCAGAACGCTCCTCTCATCACGACACCGGAAAGACTTCATATTTCGCCAGATCTTCATGCCTCATGAATTTTCATACCCAGGGTGTCACTAACGAAGGTTAGAATTAAATTGTAAAAAGACACAGATTATGGTCGTCCCTAGGAAGAACGAAATACCACAATGTAATATACAAGTAAATGGGAATATTCTTCAACAAGTGAATAGGTACAATTATCTCGGAACAGTAATAACATCTGATGGGAGATGCCTTGAAGAGATTAGAACAAGAATCGCCATGTCTAAGGTAGCCTTTAGCAAGATGAAAACATACTGACCAATAAAAAGATGTCAATTGAAATGAGAAAAAGAATGTTGAGGTGCTACATAGAACCTGTACTTTTATATGGATGTGAAGCTTGGACAATGAGCAGTCAAGCTGAAAAACATCTGATGGCTGTAGAAATGTGGTTTCTGAGGAAAATGCAAAGAATACCATGGACAGCCAGAAAGACCAATGAACAGGTCCTTCAAGAAACAAACGAAGACTGATTAAAAAACTGATTAGAGACATTAGACGCAGACAGTCAAAATTGTTTGGGCATGTTATGAGAAGAAATGAATTGGAGAACTTGGTGACAACTATTAAGATCGAATGGAACAGACCAAGAGGAAAACCTAGAAGCAAATACCTGGATGGCTTGGCCTCGTGGCATGGTCGAGACAGAAACACGGAGCTGATCCACGACTCTGGTGATCGAGTGAGATGGCAAAACATGACCGCCCACGCTTACCGGCATGGCACATGATGGATGGATGGTGTCACTAACAGCTTGTCTCCACCGTGCATACATTACACTTTTGCATTATAACTCAGAAGCGTTCAACAGGATATTTCTGATTGACAACAGAAAATGTACCTGCCTAGAAGACAAATAACGTGTGTGATCAGTGTCATTGGGTAGACACAACCCTTTCATGGAGTTTCAGGATCCTCGTACAAAGAAGAAGCAGAGTTTAAGGCTCAACTAAACGACCACAAAACCCGTCCAGTCCATCTTAAAGGATGACGTATGGTTTCACTATGTCAAACACAAACACGGCTGGCGAGTAGCTGCGCTTTCGGTCATGTTGTGTAAACAGTCAAAGTAGAACGTTGGTACATTTCTTTTAAGAGATCACCAATTAACCCCTTAGGTTACACTACTTTAGTGTATACGCTGTGTGATTGAGAATTAAAGCAGCAGTCGTCTGGAATAGACACACTAAAGTACTGTAACATGGTGTGTCAAGGTAACACGTTTTCTGGTGCAAAATTACTAAATCAATAACTATCTGGGTGTGGTGGTGGAAGAGGAGAGAAAAAAAAATTATATATATATATATATATATATATATATATATATATATATATATATAGAGAGAGAGAGAGAGAGAGAGGGAGAGAGAGAGAGAGCAAGGGCGAGAGAGTGAGAGATGGAAAGAGGGGGGGGGGGATTAAAACGACAGTTAATGTATGAGTGTTGGTTGGGCGGTTAGTTGGTTGGATGGTTGGTTGGTTGGGTGGTTGGTTGGTTGGTTGGTTGGTTGGTTGGTTGGATAGTTAGTCGCGGTTACAACTTCATGGCAACGGGTCGTCCCCATTATGCTCCGTTACTGTGCCAGTGAATATCACACAAAATGATCCTCACTGCCCAGTGTAAAAAGTGAAACAGACAGGAGTCTCGGCAAGCCAACAACCCGCACAGGTACACTGTGCATAATATCGCCGCCAAAATGCCAACACAACAGCCCTACGCGAAAAATACAGTTCATCGTCGATGGAATCGGCAGTCACCAGAAAGACTTCATTGACCCGGGTTTTATCTCACAATGCTCGGTCTCTTTCCGCAGGGCGACCCGCCTAAAGTGCCACACAAAGCACAAACTCCGTAGCTCCAGCGACGACTCCCTTGAGTTTCCTGAAAAATTCACTCGTGAACCGAAAAAGCAAACCAGTCAATTCAGCGACTATCGGCCATTGTTCCGAACATGCAGTTCACTGTGCAAACAACAGCGGACAGATGTAAAAGCATTCCACACGAATCTCACATCTCACAGTGTCGCGCCATGCACTCACTCAGTAGCAGGGCGGTGGAACCATGTACTACCAGTCCAACATGAGGAAAATGCTAATGCAAACCGTAGCCACAAGCATAAAGACGCCAGAGACGTAACGATTCAATGCCTACCCGCCATATTGGGAACAGGAAGTCCGGGTGTTGATTGGTACGCTAGCCTAATGGCTTGAAGCTAGCCTGCTGCCCGGTGGTCATGGATCAGGTTCCGCATCGGGGTGGATTTTTAGAATTTACCTGGGCACCTAGGCCAACCCAGCTTAAATTAGGTACCAGAAACTGTCTTAAGAGTAAAGAGGGTGGGCATGATCACCCACTGAGTGTCGAATGGCCTACAAACATGTAGCTCTAGCACAACTTGCCAAATACCTGTTCAGGCTTGTACAAGCGACTTTTACTTTACTTACTTTATGTATGTTTGGTAGGAATCGTGGCAGCACATAGTAGTTAGTGTGCTTACATGCTCAAATATTGGTTCATTCCCCATCCGAGGCAGCATAGTAGTTAGAGTGTTTACATGCTCAAATATTGGTTCAATCCCCATCCGAGGCAGCCTCATAAAATGTTACCGCTTGATTTTCATAATTGTCTGGGAAATATCTGGAAAGAAGAGACGTTGAGGAAGGTAACTGGAAATTCTCACCTCATAGTCTGGACTGAATATATGAAGACCTAACACTTCCCACCCCAACGGCCGTATCAGCTATGTTGCTTCTTGTATCCTGTTTTTAGTAAGTCCGTGCTTAAAGAGAGACGTACGAAAGCAAGCATATATGAGACGAATGAAGTGTGAGGCTGGATCGGCCTAATACACATGTAATCACCGGGTAATGAAATCGATGCCATAAAAATCCTAGAAGGTACGGTGGCCAGCTTCACATCACAACTCAAGGTGCCGTTTGGTCAAGAAAATATATGCTCTCAAACATATGCCCGGAGGCCGTGGTAGTACAGTAACTAGCACGCGTGTTTATCTGTCCAGCTAGAAAAGGCTTAGTTTGGAACCCACAGTGCGAAAGAAATTGAGGAAGACATGAAAACTCATTTAGAAATGAAGTATAAACAGAAATGAACAATATGGGAAGGAGCTGCAGGGGATGGTGTAAAATTTCTTGTTCAGCCCTGATAAATCCCGAAACACATCGAAGATACGGGGAGTCAAATACTTCAGTGTTGAAGGATACCCTCAGACAGAAACATCTGTGATTTTTTACCTTAACATTCGTCCAATTACCCCTTGCACCTTGTATAAAACTGTCAAAGACTGGGGTTGTAAACAAACTAAGAATGGATGAACATCTGGCGTTTGATCACCGGGGTGATTGCGGAATGAGCCCATCTCAGAAGATGTTTGTCTAAATCGTGATCACGAAGAATTAACGCTTGGAAATAGACAAGGGGGCTACAAGGGGGACAATTATTCCCCTTGTTTCAAATTAGCTACCTTGTTTCACAATTCCAAGAATATCAATAACACCCACGCAGAGTGGCGTCAAGTTCACACGGAAATGGTGGCCTACGATTGGAAGCGGCACGAGTACTTTTATTAACATAATATGTGTTAATAAGGTGAACTCAGCAGATGCCGCCAGAAGTTGTATGTTGATGTGCAATCACTAGAGATGAACTAACGAAGCAGGACGTGTTGGCCAGTCGGCTGCTGTTGTTGTGGTGGTGTGTCTTCGTTAACGTGTATGTCTTCCGGTACGTTGGAAACCATAGTTAACTTAAGAACCGGTACATCTGATGTTACAGTAGTGTTTCTTTACGAAGTTATAGGGTAATCTTATGAAGAGAATATGTGCTTATTATTTCGGCTTAGGGAGATAGTGATTGAACTTTATTCTGGTTCTGTTCATACGATATATGGCAGATGAACTTCACGTCCTCGAGTCATACGGAGTTCATATGTGTAGTTATGTTTCCCCAGGAACTATCATGATGCTGTTCTATAATATCACCTGTAGTTTTTATAGATGACACTTTTCTGGAAATCTCTTGTACTTTCTTTGTCTCTATATTCAGAGGGGACTATGTTTCTTTGTTTCTTTTAGTATTACTTCTTGTTTTCCCCGTGCCAACACCCGCAGGAATCTGAACCCAGTAACTCCATGTGTGATTCCTATTGAATAATGAACATTAGCACTCCTGTGAGGCGAAACAATGGACATTTATATATGTAGTGAAACAACATACATTGATATGTGCAGTTAAACAATTGACGTTTATGTATGTAGTTGAAAAAAATGAACACTTATCTGTGTAGTTCAACCAATGGAGCTAGGAATGTGTTAATTTCATTCCTTCTTCAAGGCAACATCTGGACAGTTAATTAATTAATTAGATATTATTAGTTATTAGATATTATATCCTAGCAGGGTTAGGATCGACTAGCCTCTCCCAGGAGAGGTGAAAAGTGAAAATTAGTAGCCTGCCGATGACCCGCAGACTACACAAGTCAACCCCATCTCCACGTGGTGTAGACTGGGAAACCATGACCCCGAGGTCATGGGCTAACGGGTATAAGGCTCGCCATAGGGGATGGACTCCCTATGGTCAGATTTTTGTCCTAAACCTGCGACTGGCCAAGCAAGCCGGCAGGGGATCTTCATACTGCTCGTAGAAAAACTAAGAAGTATAAACGGACTGACCCTAATAGATATAGACCCGGAAATGTTAATGGACTATTCAAAAAATAGGCACAATGAACGTCTGCAGTTTTAATAGTAAAGAAGAACTTATAGAAACAATAAAAGAGAGGAAAATTGGACTGATGGGAATAGCGGACACCGGAATATAGAGGGAAGTATGCAAGGAGATCCACCACAGTTTCACGTTTGTTTACTCTGGAGTGGAACAGCAAGAAAGAGCAAGACACGGTGTGGGAATAGTCATTGAACCAACGCTAGCAAGAGGAATACTAGAAATAAAATATGTATCAGAAAGAATCATAACAGTGAGAATAAAAGAGCAAACAATTACACCATATGTACATATATACGTACCATGTAATACCAACAATTATGAGCAAGAATGTGAGGACTTCTACGAAGACATCCATGAAGCGGTAAATAAAATAGATAAGCAGGACAAAATCATAGTTATGGGAGACTTCAATGCGAGACTAGGACACAACAGAGCAGAAAGAGCATTTGGAGACCAACATAATGAAAGAAATGATAACGGAAGTATCTGATAGAGCTATGCAGCCAACAGGATCTCTATCTAACCAATACATTCTATAAACCACAAAGACTCACAAATATACACCTGGTATAAATGGAACGATCTAGATACTAAAAGCGAAATTGATTTTATATTAACAAGAAGTAACAGAAAGAGAAATATATTAGATGCAAGGGCAGTGCCCAACTTAGGTACAGACACAGACCACAAAGCAGTCGTTGCTACACTTAGAATCATCAGTAGAAGGAAGCAAAGACCAGGAAAATACATGCCATGCGAACCAGTAAACTTAAAAAATCTCAAAGACGAGTCAGTGAGGGAAAATTATGAAAAAGAGCTAACTGAAATCTTTGTAAAATTACCTATAGAAAGAAAGACAGTGGAAGAAGAATGGGAGATGTTCAAATCAAGCATTTTAAATACTGCAAAGATAACATGTGGAACCACGAAACAACGCAAAACACGGATAAAGAAAATAACAAGTTGGTGGAACGCAGGAAAAAAAAAGGAAAAATTAGGAAAGCCAAAGGGGAAAAAAAATATAAAGTTGTCGAAGACCAAACAGGAATGCGATTACATAGAATATAGAATAGCGAGAAGACATGTGAATAGAATAGTAAAGAGCGAAAAACAAAAAGACTGGGAGGAGTGTGGAGAAACTCTAAATAAAAACTACGAGGAGGCAATTAGAAACTTCTGTAAAAATATAAGCACAATGAGAATCAGAGGAGAACCCTTTGACCCAACTGAAATAATTAACAGCGAATATGGAGAACCACTAAGTGAACAAAAACAAATTCTAATAAGATGAAAACAGTACTTCGAACAACTTTTCAACATCCCATCAGATGTCACAGGAATTCAACAAACCGACACAGATGCCACCGAAGAACTAGAACCAGACATACTGAAAAAAGAAATAGAAGCCATCAGATTAGCCCCATTGAACAAATCACCAGGACAAGATGAAATAAAAAAATGAACTAATTAAAGCAGCAAGAGAAGTAGGAACAGCATGGCTACATAGACTATTCAACTACGTTTGGGTAGATTAACAGACACCACGAGACTGGGAAAACGCTATAATTATCCCAATTTGGAAAAACAAAGGCAGCAAAAGATACTGCACACAATACAGAGGCATTTCACTGATGAGTCATACTGGGAAAATATTTTGCAAAATTCTTGAGAAAAGATTACGAACTGTTATAGAACCCCAGCTAAGAGAAACACAACTTGGATTTGTGAAAAACAAAGGATGCACAGATGCCATTTTTGCTCTTAGACAACTTATAGAAAAATCAATCGAATTCAATGAAACACTCTACTTAGCCTTTGTCAACCAAGAAAAGGCATTTGATAGAGTAGATAGAAACAAGCTATAGGAAATCCTTAAACAATATGGAGTGAGTACACATCTAACAAGCCTATGTAGAAGCTTATACAACAACAGTAAATGCATAGTGAGAGCAACTGGAGGACACTCAGAACCCTTCACCATAAGATTCGGAGTACGACAAGGTTGAGTCCTGTTCCCTCTCCTGTTTATAACATGTATAGACAACATATGTAAGGAAACCAGCCAAACAAAGACCTCAAGAACCCCACATAACGAGAACACAGAAGAAGAACCATCTGCAAATCTAACCATTAGAGAACTCCTGTTTGCGGATGACCAAGCACTAATAGCAAAATCAAAACCTGAATTACAAGACCACATGAATAGTCTAAACGAAATGTGTAGGGAACATAACATGAAAATTTGCACAAGTAAAACAAAGGTGTTGACTATAACTAAAGAAGAAAGAGCAACAACGATTCACCTAAACGAACATCCCTTGAAACAAGTAAAGATTTTCAAGTACCTAGGAAGTATATCATCAAATGGCAAATCAGAAGACGAGATCGAAAATAGATGCAATAAGGCAAACCAACTCATTGGACAAATTGCACCAATACTAAAGAACAAACATGTATCAATAACTACCAAGAAAGTACTTTACAACACAATCTTCCTACCAACTCTGTGTTACCAATGCCAAACCTGGACAATGACAGAAAAAGAGAAAAGAAAATTCACAACAACAGAAATGAGATTCCTGAGAAGAATACTCAATGTATCAACAAGAGATAAGATCAGATATGAAGAAATCAGGACTAATGTGGGGGTTATAGCTGCACTAGATGTTATTGGAAGGCAGCAAGTCAAATGGTTTGGCCATACAAGTAGGTTACCAGCTAACAGTATACCACAACAAGCAATGATGTACAGACCAGAGGGAAGCAGAGGAAGAGGTCGACCACGTAAACGATGGCCACAGGGAATAACAAACAGAATAATAAATAAATAAATAATAATAAATAAATATAAAAAATATATTTTTTTTTTCCGCGTTTCCATCCTGTTTCAGGATATTGCGGTCAACACCAGCATCTTTCAGCTGTATGTTGATTCCTAGGCTAGATTACGCTCATCAGCACGCCACGACTTTCTGAGCGACCGGCTCCATACTCTCATAAGTCACTTTTGCGATTCGAACCACTGCTAATTCTCGTCGCGTCACGTGACGAGAGTATTCGGGGTTAGCGGAGAAAGCTGCTAACTCCTCGGCCATGGAGCCGGATAATATAAAAAATATAAAAATAATAAATAAAATAAATAAATAAACATGGTAATATCGATCCATGAAGCCCATAAGAGGGCACTCTCCCGCTGTTTATACTTCACCTCGACACTGCAAGGTACAAGAGGGACAAGATGAAGTGAGATGAGATATTATTGACATATCTTTTATGGAAATGTTGTCCTAGTTATTATTGCTGAGTATCATTATGCCATATTACATGACCATGCACACTCTTTCCCCTTTTCTCAGGTTATCACAATAGAAGTTATTTGTTGCATTTAAGAGTTGTTCATTTACTTGGTGTTTGAGTTTTTTTTCAAGTGTGTTCTCCATGATAATATTAGTCAAGGGACTAAATCATTATGGAGCTGAGTGTGGACTGGGTAACCACACGAACTCCCGGTTTACAAAGAGTGAGTGCTATCCTCTCGAAGGTTTGGTAAACATCCAGTGCTCTATTGGCCTCTGTTAGGAAACATCACTTTATAATTAGTCTATGCCCCTAGAAAGTCTTATTGAGCCATTTCGCGTTTCTTATACAGTTGGCTGTTAGAATTAGGGCTGTCATTCCCTATCTCTTTCATTAATCACCCCACAGCTGGCTAAAGATATGGGGCTTGGGTTAAGTTGGTCGAGGCCTGTGTCTCATTGGGAAATATAGGACAAGTAAGAAGAAAGATAAAGAGTAGACCAGTATGTCACAAAGTATTACAATGAGATCATAAACTACGTCTAAATTCACCACTCCGTTAGTATGGTTCTCTACACACGTTCCTATTCACGTTAGCCAGAAAGCAATGCCTTGAATCTCTGCCGAGGTCAAGATTGACTCATATTTCTTTCCAATTGTGTGCCAGGGCACACGTGTGTGTGTGAGGAAACGAGCGAGAAAATAGGCCTGTGGGCAAGGCTAATGTTGGGAGAATACGAGCAATGGACCAAGACGACATTATGAAAGGCATGTGGATGCAGGACAAATAAATAATAAAGTAATTAATGGATGCAACTGTGACCAGGCTGCAAGAAAATCCAGTCTAAAGGGGTCAAGCTATAATGCCAAGCAGGAAGCCAACACCAAACTTGTGTCACCAGTCTCTATACGCTGAGGGGAGGATTCGAGCATTTCTGGATTAATAGATCGATGTGCAGTGCGGCTGCTATGTTGACTAAATATCCAATGTTCCTTTGTTGATGTCTATTTGAGGCGCACTTGAAAGTTAACTATACAAATGTAACGACACATGTGCGTATCATCTGTATGTGCATTTCCGGTGGGCGTAGTTACCAGTCGGAACGTTTAGTCTAGAGTTTCTCCAAACATATACTCAAACGACATCCAGCCACATAAGTAATTCCTGGTTCAAAGTTTACTTTTCTTTTTATATAACACGGCTGTTTAAAATAGGTTTGCATTTTCAAGTTCAGTGTAGTGTAGTCATCAGTTCCTGCTTCCGAAGAATGCCCACTTATCCATAAACAAGGTTTGTATCATTTCAAATCAAACAGCGCATGTACGGTGGGACATAAAACACTGGTGCAGCATTTGATAGTAAGAGGCAATTGTTACCAGGTATTTAAGTAATTAATTAACCCTCCTTCCCTCCTTGTGCTCTACTTTCTCTTCCCCCTCTTCCTCCTTCTCCACCTTATCCTGCCTCCACCTCCTCCTCCCCTTTCTCCTCCTCCTCCTCCTCCTCCTCCTCCTCCTTCTTCTTCTTCTTCTTCTTCTCTTCTTCTTCTTCTTCTTCTTCTTCTTCTTCTTCTTCTTCTTCTTCCCATTAATGGGATGGTGTGGCTGATGTGTATATGGATGGAAGAGGTGTGTGGGTTGGGGATGTGTGTGTGTGTGCAGGTCGGTGTTTGTGTGTGGGTGAGGGAATGTGTGGATATGGAGTGTATGTGTGGATTGTGGAGGTGTCTGGGTGGGTGGGAGAGGTGTGTTGAGTATGGGAGAAGTGTGTGGGTGGGGAGATGTGTGCGGGTGGGGATGTGAGTGGGTGGGTGGGGAGGTGTGGAATGTGTGGGTTTGTGGGGGATGTGTAGGTGGGTGCGGAGATGAGTGGGTTGGTGGATGGAGGGATGTGAGTATGAATGGGGCGTGTGAGGGGTGTGTGGGAGGAGGATGTGTGTTTGGGTTGGTGTGTTTGTGTGGGTGTTGGTGGGTAGTGGGATGTGTTGATGTTGGCGGGTGGAGGATATGTTGGTGTTGTTAGGTGGGGGATGCGTGTGTATGGGGGGGGGGGGGGTGTGTGTTTGCGTGGGAGATGTGTGTGTTGGTGATGGAATGTGTGTCGGTCGGGGATGTGTGGGGGGTTATGAAATGTGTGGGTGGGCGGGGAAATGTGTGGGTGGATGGAAAGATGTGTGGGTATGGGTGGTTGATGTGTGAGTGGGGGATATGTGGGTGGTGGTAGGTGGGGGATGTATGTGTGGGAGATGTGTGTGTTGGTTGGGGAATGTGTGTCGGTGGGGGATGTGTGGGTGGTTGTGAAATGTGTGGGTGGGCGGAGAAAAATGTGTGGATGGAAAGATGTGTGGGTATGAGTGGTTGATGTGTGAGTGGGTGAGGGATATGTATGCGTTGGTGAGGTATGTGCGTTTGTGAGGGATATGTGTGTGTGTGTGTGTGTGTGTGGTTGGAGGGTGTGTGGGTGGGTGGAGCATTGGGTGAGCTTGAGTGGATTGTTGTATGTGTGAGTGGGTGGAAAGATGCGTGTGGGTGAGTGAGGGATGTGTGTGTGGGCGGGTGCGAGATGTCTGGGTTGGTGGCGGGATCTGTGAGTGGGTGGAGGGATGAGTGGGTGATGTGTGGTGGGTGGGCGATGTGTGGGTATGGGTGGGTGATGTGTGAGTAGTTGAGGGATGTGTATGTGGGTTGGTGTATGCCCAATTTGTTACCCTTTGAAAATAAATATCAATTTAATTCAATTCAGTTCAATTCAATTCTTCTTCTTCTTCTTCTTCTTCTTCTTCTTCTTCTTCTTCTTCTTCTTCTTCTTCTTCTTCTTCTTCTTCTTCTTCTTCTTCTTCTTCTTCTTCTATCCCCCTTTCTCCCCCTACTTCTCTTGCTCCCCCTCCCCTTCTTCTGTTATATTCTCTCACATTACTAAACTCATCTCTTTTCAGAGCTGGAAGTCTGCATTAGATTCCCCCGCCACCATAGTTTTCCCATCAGCCAATGTATTCATATTACTGCAAGTAGTAATTCCAAATTGCTGTTATGGCCGGGGGCGCAGAGTTGATGGTGAGCGCCCAACCTTGCAAAATATCTCCATGGCTTGTGTATCCATCACTTCTAGCAGCAAAAGTCCAACTTCTCGCCTTCACGTGGCGGAACTGTATTCGCTAACATGAGGAAGGGTGACGGCGAGTTTCTGGCGCCGTAAAACCAATTACTTTAGATAGGTATGTACATACATACATGCACAGACACGTGTGTATATACATACATATCTAAACTCGCGTAAGACCACAGTCTATCCTAGCAAAAGAAACGTGCTGAAGACGGAGGCAAAAGGCCAGGAAGCACACCACAGCAATCAGGGTGTCACACAAATACTCCATGAAAAGTGAACGAAGAGAAGAAGAAACTGCAAGTGGTTTTGACTGCGTTATTATTTTTCTGGAAAATTCAAGTCCATATTAGCTTTTTGAAAATGCTTGTTTTCCTCTGTTTTGTTTTTTTGTTTTTTGTTTTTAGTAATTATTTCTGTCGCGGTTTAGCTTTCACATATAGCTGGATTTTAAACTTACGTTTTGTGGTTTTGTTGGTAGTGAATATGTGATTTATTATAAGCCAGCATTATTATTTTTATTGTTTGGAAGTGTGCGCTGTAATAGGCTATCGCATTTTGTAGGCCTACATCTATGAAGGAATATGAGGCCAATCTTTTTCTCACTTAGCAGGTGGGGAGCTCATGACATTACCAGTGCAGTTCAATATTAAATTCGCTACTGAGCCAGCTCTAAAAGTCATTACGTCTATGTAGATTTGGGAAATTATCTGGGTTATAAAGAAATACAAAACACATTCAACATAGAAGTATAGAACAGATTTGATATATTGTCTGATCTAGAGATCTTATTCCAGGATGTGGGTGTTCAATGGGAAATGTTGAATAATTCAATCAGTTTGGCTGCAGACACAACTATTCCAAAATTAAAGAAGGTGTGTCGTAAGAAATGGATGACTGAAGAAATTTTACACCTAATGGAAACAAGAAGACTCAACAAAAATAATTCTGCCAAATATGAAGAAATTCACAGACAAGTCAGAAAATTATGTAAGGAGGCAAAGAAGCATGACTAGAGGAACAGTGCTTAGAAATTGAAAAACAACACAACAGTCAAAATACCAAATTAGTGCACAAAAGAATTCAGGAACTTATTAATAAAAGAACAAGTACATCAATAGGCTTTCTAAAATCTAAAGATGGCAAAATCATAATAGAAACAGATAAGATTCTACGTGTATGGACAGATTATGTGAAAAACCTTTATGATAATAACAGAGCGGAACAGTATGATATTAGATTTAATAATGAAGGACCGCCAATTTTGAAGATGGAGGTTCAAAATGTTATTAAGCATATGAAAGCTGGCAAGGCCTCCGGTGCAGATAAAATCACAACAGAATGATTAAAGATTTAGAAGAATTTGGACTAGAGCAAGTCACCAGACTGCTGAACACATTATATGATACCGGAGATATACCTTCTGAATTATGTAACTCTGTATGTATTGCAATCCAAAAGAAATCAGGAGCCTTGGAATGTGATAAACATAGAACAATTAGTATAATGAGACACATCACAAAGATTTTGCTAGCAATTATCATGCAAAGAGTGAGGAAGAAAATACAACCTGAAATAGGGGAATAACAATGTGGGTTTGTTGAAACAAAGGGTACAGTAAATGCTGTGTATATGCTGCGAACAGTTATTGAACGTGCTATAGAAATAAACAAGGATATACATATTTGCTTTATTGACTACACAAAGGCTTTTGATAGAGTTAGACATGTCAAATTGGTGGATATGCTTGCAGATCTACAAATTGATGGGAAAGACATTAGACTTATGAAAAACATATATTGGAAACAACAAGCTGCCATAAGGATTGATAATGAAGTGGGATAATATCAGCCTATTAAGAGAGGTGTTAGGCAGGGGTGTGTAATGTCTCCAGATCTTTTTTTCCTATACAGTGAAAATATTTTCAGAATGCAGAAAATATAAATGGAATCAGCATTGGAGGACGAAACATCAATAACATTAGATATGCAGATGACACACTAGTGATTGCAGACAATGCACAGGATCTGCAACAATTAGTGGATGCGGTTGTTGTACACAGTGAGCAGCTGGGGTTGGGATTAAATTGTAAGAAGACACAGGTTATGGTCGTCACTAGGAAGAACGAAGTACCACAATGTAATATACGAGTAAATGGGAGTATTCTTCAACAAGTGAATTGGTACAATTATCTCCGAACATCATAACATCTGATGGGAGATGCCTTGTAGAGATTAGAACAAGAATCGCCATGGCGAAAGCAGCCTTTAGCAAGATGAAAAACATTCTGACTGTCGTGTCTTCCTTTAAAGTGTCGTCCCTGGAGTGAGGGGAGTCAACACCCACATTATAATTTTTTTTTTCCTATCAATATCCTGGAGAATCCACCAGCTTCCGTCCAACACACTCCCTCAGTTCATGGACACCTTTTCCTCTCTCTATCACTGTCGTACTATGCCATCTCTCATTCTTCCCCAAGCAACATATTCAACAACTCTTGCTTCTAAAAATTAATAAAGATTAATTTATTAAAAGAAAAGTGTAATGTATGTGAGACGTGTATGCGAAGGAAATGTGTCATGTGTTCTATAACGTGTGTAGGATCGGACTCTCAGATAATAGCATAGTCAGTTCATCCTTGCAAGGACACACCACAGCACGTTAAGTCAGAACAAGTCCATCTCACCCAGGGCTGTATCCCTCCTGCCGGACACCGACGGTCATCTGTAGCTATCCGGTAATCTATCTTCCTGATCATCCGAAATAGATACTGTTTGTAAATTACAGCTGATCATGGACCGGTTGCACACTACACATAAGTTCCTATCGTTCCTAAAAATTGTACGAATCCTTTGTTGGGTGTACTTAGGTATCACTGTTATTGTTAATATACTTGATCTTAACTAGTGTCTATAACGTCTCACGTCTGATGTCTTTGGTAATATTTCACTGGAATCTATCACACGATGTGACTTACATTTTAATGTTCTCGTTCCTTTAACAATGTTTGTATGATGTGTGACATATCAACAATCATCACCCATCCTAGGTGAACCTTAACACACAGGAGTCGTTATTTTGGTTGGCTCTTCTGAGTCATGTATGGTGAACCCTCCTGATTATGAGTCCAGCGTTAACATAATACCATCTTTCTTCTCGGGGGTTATTCGTTTTCCGTCAGAAAGCATTTGAGTGTCCAACTGGTGTTCTTCCAATTGGAGTTGCACTTCTTCAAAACCAGTGTTGAACTTCCTCGTAACTGGCAGGGAACCTGTTGGAGAAACAACACATCTGGTGATAGCACTAGTCACTGATCCTACCGGCTGAGTGTAGGCCTATTGCCTTGCTCTGTTATTTCTCAGCTAACTAAACTCTGCCATAGAGCCTAGTAGCTCCTCACCTACGTCCGAATCAGGCTATGACAAGGAAAGACCCATAAACAGAGTGCAAAACTTCAGTGGGCAAGCCACTGAAAGATCCCCCCATTGGACACTTTCCCCATCTCCTAACCCATCTTAAATCTCTCCAAATATCACCCCGCTATCCTATTCATCCTAGCAGAGCCAATTATCACTTCACTACTCTAACTAGTTTTCAACTAACAGTGCTAATAATCACACTCTAGTTTTAACAAGACTACTGCCTATATTAATTAGGCCTAAATAGGCTATATTTTGTACCTTATGCAAACCCGCCTCATTCCTGGATGGCTACTACACTTTGCCATAACGACACATTCTAGTTAATTTTAAATTAATCTAACACTGTAGAGCTCTCCAACAAAACACGTGAATCCTAATCCACTGTTTGAGTTACACTAGTTGTCCCCAAATCGGGTTTTTGGCAACCGCCTAAAATTGGTCACGTGACGTTATTCTTTATGTCTACACAGGTGTTATTTTGGGCAGATCCTCCATTGTCAGGAATCTATCTCCCCTGGCTTAATCAATGTCAGATTCGTCCTCCCATGTTTTGACATCCAAAACACGCTAGCGAGTTACTGTATGGTCCCAACAACAGTTTTCAATAACAAGCCGCCAATCTTCTGTCGAGTGGTGACAATCACAGCCGCCATTTCGCCTGATGTCCGGAAACTCTAAATGACAGACGGGACTGTTTCATGTCCCAAGCCGGCAAATTCTACTTGGACCTGACTGTTTATGAACTGTCAAAGTGGTGTATTGATTCATTTCACTCACCATCGAATGTTCCTATTTTTCCGACCAGATGTGAACACGTGCAGCTGCAACCCAGACTGTTTTTTTTCTGTATTTGTTGAAACAACCTGTGGCCTCGAACATGTCGCCAATCCGAACGCCTTTTATTGTCATCACTGGTTAATCACGGTGGTCTATTTTGTGACACTGACCAATAAGAAGATGTCAATTGAAACGAGAAAAAGAGTGTTTAGGGGATACATAGAACCTATTCTTTTGTATGGATGTGAAACTTGGACAATGAGCAGTCAAGCTGAAAAACATCTGATGGCTGCAGAAATGTGATTTCTGGGGAAAATGCAAAGAATACCATGGACAGACAGAAAAACCAAATTTTTGGGACATGTTATGAGAAGAAATGGATTGGAGAACTCAGTGACAACTGGCAAGATCGAAGGGAACAGACCAAGAGGAAGACCGAGAGGAAAATATCTGGATGGCTTGGCCACATGGCATGGACAAGACAGGAATACTGAGCTGATCCACGACTCTGATGATAGAGTGAAATGGCGATTCATGACCGCCCACGCTTTCCGGCATGGCACATGACACACACACACACACACACACACACACACGCGCGCACACACACACACACACACACACACACACACACACACACACACACACCATACATATGCATATTAGGGGCGTTCATTTGAAACCCGTTCCAAGGCTTTATTACAAGAGCATGAAAGAAACATTAACAGGTGTGGTAGAATTAAACAAAGCATTCATTTTGAATGAATTATGCACCATGGGTTGGTCGGAAGAAGTCGCCGAAGGCATTCAGACAAGCATCCCAATGCTTAGGAAGACGACAGAAAAGCATTTTTGTTGCTCACTGAACCAAGTGTTTACCGCGTTCATTACGTCTGCATCTGTGTGAAATCGTTGCTTCATGAGAGCTTTTTTAGAGGTCCGAACAAATGAAAATCACATGGTGACAAATCAGGACTATAGGCTGGAATTTGCAGAATTTCCCACTTATTCCTTACAAATGCTTCCTGCACAATATTATTTGCGACATGCGGACGAGCATTATCGTGCAACAAAATCAAACCGCGAGAAAGCATGCTGGATCATTTACTCTTGATGGCTTTGTGCAGCTTGTCTAGTATTTGCAAGTAGTGGGTAGAGTTGATGTTGATACCATGTTCTTTAATGTTCAACAATAGCCCTTCATGGTCAAAAAATGCGCTCAGCATAACCTTACCAGCGGAAACGTGCAACTTGAATTTTTTGGCTTTTGGTGATCCAGCATGCTTCCATTGCATGCTCTCTCTTTTGCTGCTCGGCTCAAAGTGGTTACACCATGATTCATCATCTGCCACTATGCGGAAGAGAAATGCATCTTCCTCCACTATGTAACGCAGCAAGTGGTTCAAACACCATCCCATGCGTGCCTCCTTTTGGTGGTCGATTAACATCCGTGGTACCCACTGTGAACACACCTTTCCGATATCGCAGTTTCTTACGAACGACCTTTTGAATTGTCCCAATTGACATATCAAATTCTTTCGCTAGCGAACTTATGCTTCGACAACGGTCCATCTGTACTGCTATATCAGTTTTGGAGATGTTTTTTTTTTTTTTGTTGCAACAATATGCGCTTGACCCTGCCGTCGAAGATCTGTCGTGAACTGACGTCCTTTCCGAAACATTCGTGCCTAGTCTGTCACTGTTGTCTTCGACACACATTTGTTCTAGATGAGTAGTGGGCCTGCAGTCAGTAAGCTGGTATAGCTTTTTTCGGTCAGTCCTGCCGGCGTAGCTTGAAAGCTCGTCGGTAGGCGTCCAGTGGTTTTGCATGTATCACCATGTACCGGGAGGGCGCGCTTTACCGATGCTACTCTTGGCTTGCGTGTGCGTGAATAGTCCGTCTGTCTGATATATATATATATATATATATATATATATATATATATATATATATATATATATATATATATACTAGCTGACCCGGCCCGGCTTCGCCCAGGTCCCTGGTGGGGAGCATCTCATTTAATTCATATAAGTAGTCATATAAGTTCTCGTTCCCGTTACCGACTGTCTGTCTGTCTGTCTGTCTGTCTGTCTGTCTGTCTGTGTCTGTCTGTCTGTTTGTCTATCTATCTATCTCTGTCTGTCTGTCTGTCTGTCTGTCTAATAGACCCATCCCTCTGTCTCTCCCTCCGTCTATCCCTCCCTCCCTCCCTCCCTGTTTGTCTATCTATCTATCTATCTATCTATCTATCTATCTATCTATCTATCTATCTATCTATCTATCTATCTGTCTGTCTGTCTGTCTGTCTGTCTGTCTGTCTGTCTGTCTGTCTGTCTGTCTGTCTGCCTGCCTGACCCGGCCCGGGCCAGTCCCTGGTGTGGAGCATCTCATTTAATTCTGAGTAGGTAAGAATCCGCTCTGCCTTCAAAATGTTGACGTGAAGATTTTCTTCCTGCAGCTGCTTCTGTATTTGTTGATCAGTAAGCTCCATTTTTAGCCGCTTGACCACCCATCTGACTGTGTTTGAATCAGTGTTTCTGATTCTGGTGTCTTGGTCCTCCTTCCTCTCACAAGTTGTTGTGTTCGTCTGTGGGTAGTCGTCGCTCTTCGTAGTTTCATTGTACGGTAGGTTCAGATACTTTATTACAGCTTGCATGCAGACTCTCCAAAGGCAGGTTCGTCTTCTTGATAGTCTTGTGGGGTTTCTCACTATGCATCTTGGAAGCTGCTTGTTTCTTTGAGCTATTACGACGTGCCATTTCCCCCCCCCCCCCCGTATCAGGCTGCTTGAAATGTGTAAGGCGTCTTGGCTTGATAGCGCTGAGAAGTGCTGTCAAGCGAATCGTGTGGATATGATGGCGGAAAACACTAAAGATGCGATGATATTGTTCAACATCTTTTAGATAACTTCTTAAGTATAGAAAGATGAGTTACAATGTTATGCATATGCATTATTTTTATGTAAACTTGAAAATGCCTTAAAGATTATATCATTATTTATTATAACTCATATGCCGGTACATAACTATAGACAAAGAGTTTATCAATCTTTGAAAACGATACAACATATGACTATAAGTTATACAACAATGTTATTAAAAGTTATGCCCCCTTGAAATAACTTTTTCTAGAGTTAAGTCCCTTCGCTATATATAAATTTTAATGAAAAATGAAAAATGAAATAATACTGAGTAAGCAGGCGATTTCACACTAAAAAAATATCACAGTTGGCAGCTCTGGAATGAAAGGAAGACGTGTAGAAAATTTCATCTCAATCGGATGGACCGTTCGCGAACAAATAAAGGACATACATACATATATACATACACTCTGTTTTATATATATATATATATATATATATATATATATATATATATATATATATATATATATATATATATATATATATATATATATATATATATACTAGCTGACCCGGCCCGCTTCGCCCAGACCCTGGTGGGGAGCATCTCATTTAATTCATATAAGTAGTCATATAAGTTCTCGTTCCCGTTACCGACTATCTGTCTTTCTGTCTGTCTATCTGTCTGTCTGTCTGTCTGACCCGGCCCGTCTTCGCCCCAGACCCTGATGGGGAGCATCTCATTTAATTCATATAAGTAGTCATATAAGTTCCCGTTCCGACTATCTATCTGTCTGTCTGTCTGACCCGGCCCGGCATCACCCAACTCCTGGTGGGGAGCATCTCATTTAATTCATATAAGTAGTCATATAAGTTCCCCGTTCCCGACTGTCTGTCTGTCTGTCTGTCTGTCTGTCTGTCTGTCTGTCTGTCTGTCAGTCTCTGTCTGTCTGTCTGTCTGTCTATCTATCTATCTATCTATCTGTCTGTCTGTCTGTCTGACCCGGCCCAGCCCATGGTGGAGAGCATCTCATTTAATTATATAAGTAGTCATATAAGATCCTATTCCCGACTATCTGTCTGACTGTCTGTCTGTCTTGGGTAAATGGAGGAGGAGGAGGAAGAGGGAGGTGGAGGAGGAAAGAGGAGGGAGGAGGAGGGAGGAGACATGGAGGAGTAGGGAGGAAAAGGAGGGAGGAGGAGGGATTAGGAGGAGGAGGGAGGAGTAG